>JAKUAO010000027.1:0-16394 GCA_030674735.1 Sungouiella pseudoflosculorum | reverse complement strand
ACTCCAGAGTCGGTCTCCACATTTCCTTCATCGTCAGTGGTAGTCCAAGTGGTGGTGTACGTGGTCAATCCAGTGACTTGGTCGTCGCT
Source organism: Sungouiella pseudoflosculorum (assembly GCA_030674735.1). NCBI lineage: Eukaryota > Fungi > Ascomycota > Pichiomycetes > Serinales > Metschnikowiaceae > Sungouiella > Sungouiella pseudoflosculorum. Next base: position 16,305 of record JAKUAO010000027.1, on the reverse strand, counting down.
GAAAATAGAAGTAGTAGTGGTCAATTGTCCATCTTCATCAGTGGTAACAATCACCACTCCAGAGTCGGTCTCCTCGTTTCCTTCATCGTCAGTAGTTGTCCAGGTGGTGGTGTACGTGGTCAATCCAGTGACTTGGTCGTCGCTGAAAATAGAAGTAGTAGTAGTCAATTGTCCATCCTCATCAGTGGTAACAATCACCACTCCAGAGTCGGTCTCCTCGTTTCCTTCGTCATCAGTAGTTGTCCAGGTGGTGGTGTACGTGGTCAATCCAGTGACTTGGTCGTCGCTGAAAATAGAAGTAGTAGTAGTCAATTGTCCATCCTCATCAGTGGTCACAATCACCACTCCAGAGTCAGTCTCCACATTTCCTTCATCGTCAGTTGTGGTCCAGGTGGTGGTGTACGTAGTCTCACCTTCGGTGGGTTCCACAGGTGCCACTGGAAATTCCTCGCAAAGACAACTGTCAGGAACAGCTTTGGGGTTCGAGCCACTGTAAGTGATTTGCGTTCCAGAATTTCCAAGCCCGTTCGTCGAGAAACCCGAAGGAGAAAGTCCAGGTCCTATGTCAATCTCGAGGTCCAAAGCTCCCAAGAATGAGAGAGTAAGGATTCCCGAAACTGCGCTGTAACTGTATCCAGAGAAAAGAGAAGCAGAAATCGTGTTTCCATTTTGGAACCCAACCACGTTGTAAGTAGTCAGATCGAGAATCAGCAACGACAATCCATCAAAGCTCAACCTTGAGGAGGGGCTAGATAAGTAAATTGTTTGACTCTCATCAATTGAATATTGTCCAAGTGCAACCGACAACCGAGCATCCTCTTGAATGTTGATACAGCCATCACCGGTAATCCTAGTGAGCTGATTCCAAATTAAGTTCTCAATACAAATGGTACCATCATTGTTGGTGGTCCCCAAGGTATTGGTAAGAGAAACGGGCGAGGCAGCACCAGACTCCTGCTTCAAGTAAATCTTACCGTTGTTGTCCCACAGAGTGAGAGAGCTGATGGTGATGGAACCGAGAGGGATGAAAGTGTTTGAACCTATCCAGATGTTTCCATTATTTTCAAAAGAGCCAAGCGAAGCAAGGTTGAATCTGCTTGCGACCAGAGATCTCAACGAGTCGAAGGAAATATCACCATTATTGAGAATGGATGTTCCTGTTGCCGACACCGAGGTCACCAATCCACTGGTCGACGTCACATAAAAAGCAGCATTATCTTCAACTTCTAACGGACCAATAATGGAAGTCAACGCATTGTCAACGATCGAGAGGTAAGCACCCGAAAAAACGTGAAGCCCACTTATGTCAGCGGTGATTGTGCTAAGCACCACTGTATCTTCTGTAACGTCCCAAGCCCAGGTTTGGCTTGCAAAGAGAAATGATGCGAGCAACAGTGACCAGATCATCGTGACGTCTTAAGATTTTGAAGTCCGAAAGAAGACGAGACCGCCTCAATTTATAATTCATTTTTATCGGGGTTTTCGGTCAGTAAGCTCCTTAGTGCTCCATTGAACCTCGCAGCAAAGCCCTGCAAGTCGAACTCTATGTCCTTGTGTTGGCTTTGTGCATGGCCCTTCCGGGGCAGCGAACCCGTTCACGATCGCCAGTGGGTAGCCTCGCCATCTGGTTTGAGTACGCGGGTAAGCGAGGGCTTAGCCGAGTAATTGAACTCAATTCGCCCATCGTGCAGTTAATGTGCCATCAACTCTTATGAGTATCTCTTTTGCGAATTTAGTGCTATACCTGAGGTCTAAATTGCGGTGGCTTTGCAAAATCCTTCTTCGATAATTTTAGCTTTCCACGAAATCTGACTAGCAGAAATTTTTCAGGCATATGAGTAGGCATCCGTCTGAACTGGTTTCTTCAATCAATTTCTTTGTTGGATTTGCTTGCCTACATGCTGATGCTACCACTCATTTACGTACAGGTATAGCCGTTCTCTCCAATTTAATGCATTCTCTACCAACAGATTCACCTCTCTAGGTGAGCTCACTAAAACTGTCCTTTATCTTGATGACACGGTCGTTTTTCATTTGTTTTGTAAACTGGATCAATTGATTTTTGAAAATTTCGTATCACACCCACCTCTTAATTGCGGCCATCGAGTTAAGCTAAGTCGCCAGTCTCCTGAGATTTATCAAGCTTCTATTCAGGATACACAAGAACTTTGCTGTGAACTGCAAGACTAGATCACTAACTTTCGAAGATCTGCAAACGCAATGTCTTCCAGCCACAGTTGGATCAGACAAACCGCTAGGATCTTGCAGTTTCCTCCTGAATTTCAAAAGGCGCTAGGTGACTTGAATTGGCTAGCATATTTCCTCTTCGAGAATGCCTGACGGCCAGATGATCTCTCTTCACAATTCACGTAGACCAACAATGGAGTATGTAATTCAAAAGGCAAATGCTTGTCTCCGAGAACAAATACGCAAACGTGGAGTTCATTATGTGACCTCGATCAACTATCATCAAACGCGAATTTAAAGCTGAGAGCACTAATTTCCTACCAACGGTCGCAGTTGTACGAGGCCACCTCATTTCGGGCTTTATACTGACCAACCTTTACAATAGTGCAACGAGCCCTGTTCTGTCTCAGTGAAATTCGGATCCTCGATACAGAGTTTTCAAACAATCAGGTAGATGGGGAATTTTGGGGGTACCATTGCGATTGTTCTCAAAAAATACTAACGATTCATGCTCGTAAAAATTTGGGACCGTGTTTATTCTTGTGGCTCGCTTGAAAACTTCTATTCCCCTCAATCTTGCTCGGCGACTTTGACAGTAAGAAGCTTTTGTGTCTTCTATGTACACTGAACATCTTCTAAATTCTGTCCATAGACAGTTCGAGCAGCTACTCCAGGCTTACTTCCCCTTCAAAGTGCCAAAATAAGAGATCTCAAATATTATTTAAGAATAAGAATCCTGTATGATCCTTCATAAGGTACGGGAGGTGCGATCTACAGAGTTCCCAATAAGGTAGTTCACACTATGTGGTTCCACATGTGGTTCCACAGCAGTAATGCCCACACAGACAAGTTCAGCATGAATGTTGGGCCACTGCCGCATGGAACCAAACCAATTTGTGCACATCTAATTTCGAAGGATCGGGCTCACGTGGTTGCGCAAGGTCATTCACTCATGTCTAATTATTCCAGCAAGTGTAAAAGCTTTTATTCCATTGGGGTTCAGACAGCCAATATTGAAATGTGATCGCCGTTATTTTCTGCAACTGGGAGGGACGTGTTAGCGCTGAAATTGATAAACTCTCCAAATTCGAGATTATTAAGTGAATTAATTGGTCCGTCTTCTCCAGAACAATGATCTGCTTTTTTGCATAAGGGAAATGCGGGGCGGGTGAGTGGTGCCGGTGTTTGCTGGCCAAAAAGGGGTGAGTCTGGAACAACTTCGCTGTTCGTCTGTGGATGATCGCGATCTAATATTAGCAGTACCTCCCCGCATGGGTATGCGAGATTTCGAGTATTCATATATTCAATGACTTCGACTTGCGACACTATCAGGTACTGTGACTGAACATGCTGCTCAGCATTCTCAATCTTCTTTCGTAGAGCTCAATTAAGCTCTTTTCGAAGAAACCACCTAAACGGGTTTTCCTTCTATTTTTTAAAAGGCTGAATACAATCGCCTTTGTCGTCGTAAATCATTGTAACTACTCAGCACATAATGAATTGATTTGCATATACCTATAAAGTTTTCATTACTAAGGGATACTTTTAAGATTCTCTCAGCTTCTGCAAAGAACTGATGTTTCGACAGGGTCCTCGCCATTGGAGATGAGAATTTGGGCCATTTCTACTCAAAGCTCCCGAATTTTTGCACCGTCTTAACATGCCAGCATTTTTCAAGTGGAGTCAGAATAGGGGGTTATTCAAAATCGACTTGTCCCGAAAGCAGATAGAATTCCTTTGTCGCAGTAGTTCACGATTGGGCTGCATGAATAAGTCATTCCTCAAATTGAATCTATATTGAGTCAGGTTCCAATTGGGCTGTCTCGGAAAAGTTTTTTGAGGCATCCTGGTGATCATACCAGGTTTTGTTTAAGGTGGATGCTGAGTTTCAGACATTTAAAGTTGCGAGGGAAGAGCTAAATCGCAACTCTCGATAAGATGGAAGCTGTATAATCTGTTGACTTTGACAACATTGACTTTCCACCAAAGCTCAATTTCCTGAAGCCTGTTCCTATCCTCCTTCAATACTGCCTTCGGTTTGAGAAAATGATACATGGTGAATTGTTTCCGAATTGACGTCAAAGCGAACTATAAATCAGCAATCTAAAATGACAAAATGAAACAGCAATTTGCCCATCAATATTGAGCAGTCAATAACTATATTATTGAGGTTATTTATCTTTCATTCCTCCCCTTTCTCATAAAGCTCGACAATAGTTCAGCTATCGCAATGTAATTACTTGGTGTCTGAATAGTGAGCGTGCATCTACGTTAAATTATTGATAGTAATTGTTATTGAAACAGTAAAAGGAGGTATCGAAACAAATTTTAATGTTTGGAGTAGCAGCGAAATTTGAAAGTCCAGAAGTTTATGGTTAAAGAAAGTGAAAGTGGCTGTTTCCAGCTTGTCAGGTAGACCCTAACTTAAACGAAAGCAATCATCATGAGGGCAATGAGGCTACCCAAAGTGACAGATCCTGAGGAGGCGGAACCTTCGAACAAGGAAGGTTCAACACTTGCAGTTGCTCCAGAGGAGGCGACCAAGCTGGACTTCAAGGTACTGCTTGCAACGCCAACCTCATTTCCAGCAGGAGCACCAGATGGTGCAACAACCACGGCTGACTCAGTCTTAACGACTCCATCAACTCCGGTGGTCACCCACTTTGTGACGTAAGAGGTGACATCTTCCTCGGATTCTGGAAGCAATGAGGTCACGGTGTTGAAGGATCCTTCCCCATTCTTAGTAACAATAATGACACCAGATTTAGATTTGACAGATCCATCAGAGTCTGTGACGGCACAAACGGTAGTGTATGATGTCACAACTTCTTCCTCCTTGACAGTGGTTGGCTTGGCGGTGCACAATTCATTGCAATCAGTTGTAATAGTGATAACAGTCGTCTTAACAGAACCGTCAGCATCGGTGGAGACGCAAGTGGTGGTGTAAGAGGTCAAAGTCTTGTCATGTGGGAACAAAGAAGTGGTGGTGGTCAAGTGTCCATCTTCGTCAGTAGTAACAATGACAACTCCAGAATTAGTCTCAGTGCTGGCGGTCCATGTAGTTGTGTAAGTAGTCAATCCAGTGATCTCGTTGTCTGGGAACAAGGAAGTAGTTGTAGTCAATTGACCTTCTGAGTCAGTAGAAACAATAACAACACCAGAATGAGTGTCATCATCAGTGGTCCAGGTTGTGGTGTAAGTAGTCAAGCCGGTAACCTTGGTGTCAGTGATGGAAGAAGTAATGGAGCTCGAAGTCTCAACCTCAGAGGAGGAGCTAGAGGAAGTCTTCTTAGAAGTGCTCGAGCTCTCGGTGGTACTGGTGAGTTCCTCATCAGTGTCGGTGCTAACGCTGGAGTCAGTTGCCTTGGAAGATTTCTTCTCGGTCGTTTGCGTGGTTGATTCTTTGGTGGTAGTCACCTCCTCAGTGCTGGAAATCTCGTCAGTCTCACTCTCAATGTCAGACTCGGTGGTCTCGGTGTCGGGGTCGGTGAAAATATCAGAGTCGGACTCTTCAGGACCAATCTCGGTAGTTGAGGTGATAAGACTGGACTCTGGAGTTGCGGTAGAGGCAATGGAGGTAGACAATGGGTCTATTGGTGCCACTGGGAAGTCCTCACAAAGGCACTTGTCGGGAATTGCCTTTTCGCTGGTGCCAGAATAAGTGATTGCAGTTCCCTTCTTTCCCTTCTTGTTAGTGGAGAAGTTCAGACTGGAAAGACCAGTGCCAAGGTTGATTTTAAGACTGAAGCCAGTAAGGAAGTAGAGGGTGAGCACTCCACTTTCGGAGTTGTAGTTCCAGTCAGTGAAGGAGGTTGACACAGTAATCTTGTTACCACCTTGGAAACCAACAACATCGTAAACAGTTTGGCCCTTCAAGACGCTTGACAACCCGATGAAGTTTAACTCCGAAGATGGGCTGGATAAGTAGATGGTCTGTGTGTCCTCAATGGCGAACAGGTCAAGCTTAACAGTCAATTTGGCATCTTCCATGATGTTGATACAGCCTGCACCAGTGATTCTGGTGCCTTGGTGCCACTTCAATCTCTCGAAGCAAATGGTTCCGGCGTTGTTGGTAACTCCCAAGACGTTAGAAATGTGGAGAGGAGATTGCTTGCCCGATGCCTGCTTGAGGTAGATTTTTCCAAAGTTATCCCACAGCTTGAGGGCCTTGATAGTGATCAATCCAAGTGGCTTCTTGGTATCAGTACCAATCCAAATGTTACCATTATTCTCAAACTCACCAAGAGAGGCAAATTTAAAGATGCTGGCAACCAGAGTAGTCAAGGAGTTCAAGGCAATATTACCATTGTTGACAATGGATTTACCCACCACCTTCACAGAAGAGATCAAGCCATTGGTGGAGGAGATGTAAAGACCACCAGTCTTGTCGATTTCCAAACTTCCAGTAATCTTAGTCAACTTATTATTGACAATGGAAAGGTAAGCGTTCTCATGAATATGAAGGTCCCCAACTTCCTTGGTGATTGGAGTGGTGATCACGGTGTTCTCAGTAATGTCCTTCGTTTTCAAAGCCGAGATTTCACGGCACAAAAGAATTGGCACAACTAACAGAGACCAGAGCATAGTGATGATTTGAAGTTGTTCTGGTTGGTAAAAACATGGATTTCTGTCTCTATTTATATTGCAAATGGCAGACCAGCGAACTCATGAAATGGTCGCTGAACCCTGTGAATTGTGAAACCGAAACGCATCATTTGCGTCTTCGGTGAGGCTGGTGCATGGTCGAGGGCGCCTAACCAATTCTTTGATCTCTTCTGAGAAAACATCTTTCGTGTAGTCCTTTCAGAGAGGAAATTATTTTCATTGAGATAATCCTGTTCTCCCTCTAGCTAGGCTAGATAGTTGAGAACTCAATATACATGTTGGAGATCATGATAGTCGCAATTCTAGTAAGTCTTCTTCGCAAGCATGGCTGAACTAATGATTCAGATTGCAAAATTGAGTGAAACACAATCTACGAACAAATTAACAACACGCTTACATGGTCAACAGATCGCTGCTCCTTCTTTGTGCAAATCTGACCTTTCATTATCAGCTGCATTGAACTATCCTATTTGATGCGACCACGCGACACAGAATTATGAATTGGGTTGCAGAGACATCAGTTTGGGACACCGAGTCAGCATTCAATTGAAATTGTCCTCTATATTAGAACTTGATCGAATATGGAGGTGTATTGTTGGAAGTGAACTTTAATTTAGACTCCCTCTTGTATTTTGACTGCGAATATTGTAATTCCGACAAATCTAGGGTGCCATGATGATATTTGTTAAACCGATCCACTGGTGCTCATAAAATTTAGAAAGCTCTTATGCTATCTGCTAGAGCTTGAAATTGAACTCAACCAGCTCCTCTTTGGATATGATATAATTTGTCGCGTCGAGGACGCATTGTTTCCAGAAACTCGCTTGTGCAATTTACGAGGCTTAGATTTACATCCACGCGACTTGAAATTGGCATCTTCTAACGACAAAATCAAACATCAAAATTGTTTGGCACTTCCAAATCTTCTTCACTCTTATAGACTCAATGACTTGTAAGGCAACAAATTACTTTTTTATTTCTCCAATCTCATCTAAAACATAATGCGATTTGTTTTATGTTTCTCTTTACACGTAAGAATTGAAATTAAATCAGCCCTTGTTTCAGGATGAGGTTTTGAAGATTAACTATCACTTCTACAAAGAAAGTGCCTTTTAGGGAGTGTTTACTTCCTAATCGAATTGAAAACAGACTAGAATTCGATTTTGATGAGTCTTGAAGTCTCCATACACCCCACAAGACAAAGATTAGGCCAGCACCATTGTCTGATGAAAAAATTTCTTGCATGAGTCTGCTTGGTGCTGTGAGTGAACGTGAATTGGCTGATTATGGAAAACAATAGAAGTATATGTTACATCGTGAGAGTACCAGACTTGTAAATTCACCAGGCAATTTATCGTTCTTAAAGCGAAGGACCAATTTAGATTACAAGCTTGGATCATTACTCAACTCCTTATTTTCTCTGTCTCATCACCTTTACCAAATTTGAAGCAAGATTAAAATGCTTTCTCTAGCCAGCTCAAGATGATTTTTTTCTTTCAGCATACATGAAACAAAGCGGTCTTTGATGAGATGGTTTTGGGGGAAGGCTCTCCATTGTTAAATTATGGTCAAATAATGGATACTGGTGCATGAGCACGCGGATCTGAGCATGCTTTTCGAAGCTTGATTCCTATCTCAATTTATTTGACTCTGCATTCTTTGGACACAGGCAAATTCTCATTACCCTGTCAAGAGTCTTTTTGCAATAGTGGCGTGTAGAGATAGTGAATGGAATCCAAATGCGTTTGTAAAATATGCTGGCTTTCCAAATACGCATGGCAATTGTGCAAGTTACTAAAAATATGATAGAGTGACAGCCTCACGGAAACTACGGTCGATCTTAAAGTTGGGCCCGCATGTGCGGTGCACCGGCTCCGAGTCTCTAGCATTGAAGTGACTTACCGAAACATATATCGCCTTTATGTACTGATATCTCGCTCAGTGGCAGATAAACGCAATAGGTGTTATACAAGACACTGTGTTGACATAATTTATCTGGCGAAATTCTTTTGAGGTCTCAAGGAACAATGGGTGCTTTCATGAATATTGGGCTGGGCCAACTAATTTACAAGTTTTCGAGTCGAGTTTCATGTGAGCCTTCTTGGAAGGCGGGTCTCTAACTGATTCGCGCTATCGTAGTACTCGTCGCTTGACTTGACAACCTCCACAAATTGTTCTACACAAAACCGGAATAATGATTGACATCTGATAGGTGCCTTCATCATGCTGGTTACAGCCCGACATGTCCCAGTGTTCTCCATCTTTGGGTAGCACGTAATCAGCTCCTTCATCAGCTATATCGAATCATTTCTATTTTACAGATTCAATTGGCATGCACGCAATCTGTAGGTGGCGACTCATAATATCCTGGCCAGGCCTTTTGGATGATATCCTATGACACTGTTTGAGATAACCTCGAAGAGGGAACCACGAGCTGAATCAGTCGCGAATCTCTAAATGAACGAAGGAGGAACGGAATTTCACTTCAATCACGATATGGCTGGAAAATATTTCCGAGACATGCAGGTGTCTCGAAAAGGGCTAATTATGCCAAGCCTCCGAGCGCACTTTCATTTCAAGGACACAGTTAATCGTTGCGATTATTGTGAGATACAAGATTACGATCAAAATTGCTGGTTGTAAGTAGTGACTGCTGGCGAAGCACAGGATACGGAATGGGGCTGCTATTGCAAAAATATGCTTGTGTCTCTCATTGATCGAGATTTTACTTGTTTTCATTATTCGGCTTGTGAAGGCCATTTCCTATATTTTTTGCTTAATGCGTCAGTACATCACGTTTATTTCAAGATCGCTTTCCAGTGCAGCATCGAGCTGCATACTGTGTTAAAGCGCATTCGAGGCTGCATTATCTTTTCTTCTGGTCCCACCTTCGACACTTCAACCAGCGAATGAATTGAAATGTTTCCTTATGACCCCACGTGCTTGTATTTGAGAAAATAACCAAACAGAGCCACAGCTGGTATCAAGCAGGTGATGAATTCAACATAAAACTTAATTTGCAACCGCACGCCTGGGCTCAAATGACTGCTGGTGAGCTTTGTGGTCGCATCATAGTTGGTCCTAGAAAATGAAAGTTCCATTCAGATATTGCAGCACCAATCATTGACTGACTTTACCATCTTATTGTTTTGGCTTGCCTAAAAACGAGATTGTTAGTTGGCATTTTTCTGTTGAGCGTGGTGGTGTGATTCAAGCTTTGGGCTCTCATTTATGAGGTCAGCAACTCCATCGAAGATAGAGATTATGGGCAAGAAGTACTAGCACCAACAGACATGTAGGAAAGCAAAATTACAGAGAGACAATACTACCCAATGGTGTTCCGGTGATTTGTCACTCATTCCAAATTATAGGAAGATAATCTTGCGACTTGAGTTTGGAGGTAAAAGACCCTCTCTTTCTTTGATAAGCCACAACTTCTGTCGAAACCCTGTAAACTTGATCTTTATGAGGATGAAGAATTGAGTAGTAGAGGATAGACTTTGCCAAACATAACAAGCCTTCCCGAGGTTGGTGATTGAGTGTAGTCGAGAACGAGGCGGTTTTCTGCGAACTGTAGATTGGGTCGAAATAGGTGGAAATCGAGACTGTATCAGCGACGAGCTGCAAGTCAAGTTTTGGATAATTAGTTTTGTTCATAATGTTCAAAGAGGGTGAATGTTTCCTCTGTTCAACTGGGGATTGTTTTTAACCAAATTTGGATTTTTAACGGTTCTTTAATGTTTTTTAATTTTGTGCACTTCCAAAGAATGCTGGAGTATTTTACAAATTCGCACTCATCAAAACCTACTCAATTAACTCACGCGAATAATGCCACCATAATTAAGGACCTCCCAAACTGGAGCATATAAACTTAATTCAAGATTAAAAAAATTAGCAGAATCAAGAAAGTCATAGATACAGAGTAGAAAAAATTACAGAGGAGAAAATAAGAGTAGGTTTTTTTTTTTCAATCATGTTGTTAGTTCACTCGAAACATGAAGGCAAGAGTTTGCGCGAAAGAAAAAAAAGAAGGTCGTACCCGGATTCGAACCGGGGTTGTTCGGATCAGAACCGAAAGTGATAACCACTACACTATACAACCTCTTGTTGTAATCCCATGATTATCAAATAAATAACATGTGTATATTGGGGCGATTTCCCGCAAGAGCCTAAATTGACGAAAAAAAGTATGCCATTCGATATAGAATAAGTGCTGATAGCAGCAAAGACTACAAATCTTGAAAATAGAAAAATAGGTAATTTTTACCATATTACCATTGCACCTGTGCTAATGAGCATCAAGTATCCGATATAGTGTAATGGCTATCACGGTTCGCTCTCACCGAGCAGATCGGGGTTCGATTCCCCGTATCGGAGTTATTTTTTTTTGAAGTGAGAATTACAAGCAATGTCACTACACACAAGAGCTAGTTAGGTTTTATCGCTGTACCTCACATCTCGAGGGTTACTTGTTCAGTTCCTGACTTCAATTCCTATGTGCACAGGCCCTAAAGTACTCGTGGGCCACATAGTATGGTATGTTTGCTTTGTCCCGGCTGTGTAACACGAGACAGGCTTACCAGCCATATTTGTCAACCATGTCCTTGTATACAAACATGGCGGACCCAAATGGTTGATACGTCCACCTTGCCCTCCTTGGTACAGATACTTGTCCCTATGCGTGTAGACTCAGCCCGGTACAGCCTCCTCGACCGCTTTCTCCTGATAGTCTATAGATAATACTATCGGAGGGTCTCATTGCGAGGAACGGGTCATAACTTCAGCATTTTATGATGCAATTATCCACAACGAGATAACTTGATGACTCTCTCGCTAATGAGAGCATATACATCTTTGGTCTGAGATCTTATACTTTGCGCTTTTTCGGTGTTCACCAAAACTCAGTGCTCCATAATACTTCCTAATGGACAATCGAGATTCTATTCGGTTGAAGAATTTACCATTTTATGTGAGTCGATAAGATATAGTTTTCCATTAAACAACACGTTTTGAAAAACAAATGGAAATGCCTTTAGAAAAAAAAAGGAAAAGAGCATTGACTCTTTATCACCGCAAGCAACTAACTTCAACAAATATGAGCAGGAGTTAGCAGGAGTACGTTATGCCGAGAGTCAAAAAAGAAAGCTCCGCGACGGGGAATTGAACCCCGGTCTACCGCGCGACAAGCGGTAATTCTAGCCACTAAACTATCACGGATTTGATGTTGGACTTTGATTGCAGGAACAGACACAAGGAATAATCTTCGGGGTAAAGACACGTGACATGTCACGTGGCAGACCTGAGATTTTGGGCTGGTTTATCATTATTAGTGATGATGGGGGCGAAGAGAGGGAATTAGGAATCTAATCTCTGATGAGTGGCTGAGTTACCATATGAGAGCTGTGAAAAAAAATACATTTTGAAATTCTTGTTTATGACCTCTTCGAACTTTGATAACATCAGGAAATGTGTAATGCACTGTCTACAAGACTACCAGCTGTTGAATTTCAGCATTGGTGCCAGCATTTCTCACTCAAACAAAAACCCTCTTTACTTGACTTGGGCCCGGTTCTAAAGCCTCACCCTCACCCCTGGTCAAAGAAAAATAGATTATCCAAATAACACCCATTAGGCGAACACTATTACAGACGCGAACTGCTTTGAGTGCACTGCAAGTGTTCCATTAACGGCTACGCCTGGTTGGTGGCCAAACACTGATGGATTTGATGCAAACTTTGGTACGAATTATGTGATTTCAGTCACTCGGCATGAAGATACTACCACTAAAACAAGCACAGCATACGATCTTCGCTTCTTCGGGCAAATTCGTATTTCCATGACTGCTCGTGTAGTGGAGCGAATTACATTTTCTGCAAGAAAATTCCATCCTATATGTTTGCAGCCGATATTACACCTTGCTTCTCCCTTCGCACACCACGGTGACCAAAAGCTTTAGTGAAACCGTAACCTTACTGAGTACCCAGTACCCTCACATTGACGGATTTCATCACCAGGACAGCTGTTGATAGCCAGTGTTTGGATCCGGTTTCTTTCTGTCCTGGGTCAGGTAATATTGTGACCGTTTTAATCTCCGGTCCAATTTCCGGATCATCGACGGTGGTTACTTGCCCCGCTCAGACTTCCCCATAATTGGCACGCTAGCGTATAATTGGGTGGCCTAGGTGCCCTGTGGTAGGCCCCTGCAGTCCCTACTATTTTAAGAAGGTCCCAAGCTGAACGATACGTTACTGACAGGCTACTAGATCGGGCACAGAATTAAAGTGTTGCATGGACTCATGACATCATCTTGTGGCTCTCACTGTATAGTGCCTTTTGAAACTCTTTGTAGTTTTCCCAGAATGTGGGCATATTTTCAATTTGAAAAGTGACAAAGTGCCGCATTGTCTAGAAAAACGCGAAAAATGCAACTCGTTCTGTCGTGGGCTAAAGTCGATAGTTTTTACCATCCAAGATTCTTCATTGCATCATGCGCTGGACTAATTTGGCTTTGGTGGCTGGAGTGACTAATGCACTTGTTAAATTCCCCATCGAGCGATCTTCTGGACTTGCAAAGAGAGATGCTACAGCTGTGGTGTCCGAATTCGGAGACTTCATCATTTCTGCCGAAGTCGGTTCGTCCAGACAGCCTATAAATTTTGGGCTCACTTTCCTCAACAGCCAGAGCTCTTTGAACCTTGCTGATAATTGCACCGACGTTGATGTTCTGTATGGCGATGCCTTATTCGTCAATCAACTGAACACATTCCATGTCTATGAAATCGACGATTATGACGATCTGCCATTGCTTGCAAGGGACTCCTTCACCTTTGGTAGTATGACAACAATGGATATGGATTTCGTGACGTACTCCGGGTGTTTAGATAACACTAACCTCTTGAACCTTGGGTACCTTCGCAACGCGAGCACCAATAAGCCAATAGATAGCGTTGCACAGAGATTCAAGAGTCTTGGTGACATTCAAGCTAGTGTGTTATCCCTATGGAGTCCACCATCTGATGATACGAATGGATCGTTGCTCTTTGGTGGGGTTGATGAAACAAAATATGTTGGCTCGCTCCAGAAGCTCCCAATTTTCGAGACAAAAGCTTATAATTTCACTTTTGGAAATAAGACTTATACTAGGCATAACATTGCCTTCAGGATTGATGGCTTGAAAATCAATGGGTCGGTAATTGTTGATGAACCCCTTCCGGCAATACTCAGTTCCGGTACTTTTTTGCCGGTTTCATATTGGCTGGCAATTGGGGATAAATTTGGATTTCCTTACAATAAAAGCAGTGCGAGCTATTTGCTAGGTGGCAAATCGTTTCCGGAGGTGAATGTCACTTTGAATCTTGGAGGAATTGACATCGACATTCCGCTTGATGAATTGGTGTATGAGGATGTCACCGGTGAACCTTCCAGAGGCCACGTGCAACTTGGACCTTCTCTATGGAAGTATATGTACATGGCCATCGACTATGACGAAAAGGAAATTGCCTTAGCACAAGCAATCACCTGGGACAACGGTGACGAGAAGATCGTGACCGCTACCTCTGGGATTCCAGGAGCGGTTAAAGCTGCGACCTATGCTCTTTTAGAAAGTTCTTCAACCGATGGAGCACTGTCAAAAACTTCGCTGTCAACCGGCGTATCGACAACTGCGCTGACTTCAAACCTGATCACCACACGTCTGTCTGGAACAAGTGCGTCTGGCTCAGCCCTGTCTGCTACCAACAGTAGCACTCGTCTGTCTGGTGCTGGGGGTAAAGAGAGCATTTTGAACATTGGATCATCAATTATCGCTGGATTTGCGCTCTATTTAATTTGATCTTGATAGTGGATTTCAAATGCCTTGCAATACATGTGATAAAGGAGCAGAAACCTCCTCATAATTGACAGCTGCCTCAAACTTCTAGGACAGTGTAATGGTATTCTTCCTGCTAACTTATCAAACTAGCATTAGAGTCCTCAGGTATAAAGCTCCTGTCCTTCAAACAACGACGACAGGTTCCAGTGTTTATACAGTTTTTTTGTAAAGCAGTTCTCTTATCTTCTTGAGAATCGATCGTCTGATTACTGGGTCAGCCATGGTTTCCTCTTTGAAGACTTTGAGAGTCTTTGCAATATCTGGTGATATCAAGTCAAGCCCATGTATAGCTTGTCAGGGATAGGTCGGTCGATAGGCGAAATTGATCCCCGCTTCGTAGACTTAGGTGATCTCCGATATTACGTTGGAGATTACAGTTGCACAAACGTAATCATTAGTCATAGCCGAGCAAATAGCTGACCGAATATAGTAGGAACAGCGCTGGAAAATCAGAACTGGTAGTTTTCTAGATGGTCTCTTTAGAGACAGCGTTAGATACCATTAATTGATGATACTTTAAGATTTGCTGAATAAACCCAGATGAACAATTTCATTATTCGGCTGACTGTCGATAAACTAATTCGAAATAGCCCGAATAGAATCCACCCCATATACTTCATCTCACTTTCTGTTTTCTTCACAATTTCCCATTTCGCGACACAATGCAAAACATGAAGAAATTGTGCGAATGTTGGCTTTTAATAATTCATGGGCGGAAAATTAACGCCGACTGTTGAAACTTTAGAAGCATGAGATAAATAAGAAACGATGTTAATTATTCATTATCCGACCAGCCAACATAATTGAAAGGTCGATGGAGTGTCACCAAATAGAGTATACCCCACCATTGAAAGCTATTCGGATATAAACTCATAAAGTGGGCAAGTAAACAGCCAAATGAGGTAAAACTATTGTTTTCCAGCAAGCTTTGTCGTCTTTGTGATAATGATGCCAGTTTGAAACGACCACACATGTCTCTTGGCTCTCCAAAACTCTTACGAAACCACTAAACACAGAGAATGATGCAGACAATAGCATTACAGCTCCCATAACTTATCTCATCGTAGAAAATTTGGAATGTGGATACTGTATTCTCTTGCGGACGGAAGTGTAAAGAATTGTTAGCTGAACTTGCGGCCAAAAAGATAGTCGCGAGGACCATCCCGAATGCTCATAGAGCATAAAAGATAAGCGCGATACACCTTAGCGAAAAATGAGTGCAGGGTACCCTTCGTTTTTGACAGGTTATTGTTTCATTTCTCGAGTCCATCAAGATCGTCGTAATGTGACATTTTCTATGGTATTTCTCACGAGTAAGCTACCTGATGTGAATCTTTACATGAAATTCGACTAATGAATAACTCATGAATGCGGAATTACTTTGTGCTTGAAACTATTGTGACCACTTGGAGTAATTTGTTTGGGTAAAATTGGGTCTTCTTGAAGCCAGCTCCTTGGAAAAAGGGGAGGTATGGATGTTTCTTAGGGAGGTATGGATGTTTCTTAGGGAGGTATGGATGTTTCTTAGGGGGGTATGGATGTTTCTTAGGGAGGTATGGATGTTTCTTAGGGAGGTATGGATGTTTCTTAGGGAGGTATGGATGTTTCTTAGGGAGGTATGGATGTTTCTTAGGGAGGTATGG
>JAKUAO010000026.1:0-17047 GCA_030674735.1 Sungouiella pseudoflosculorum | reverse complement strand
AAGCTAACCAAGCTAGTTGGAGCACTGGTCACCACAACATACGTGGTGTCAGACTCGACAACAGTAGAAGTACCGTCAACTGGACCAGTGGTAGTGAAGCTAACCAAGGTAGTTGGAGCACTGGTCACCACAACATAGGTGGTGTCAGATTCAACAACAGTGGAAGTGCCATCAACTGGACCAGTAGTCACAGAAGTGGACAAGTCAGTTGGTGCACTGGTCACGACAACATAGGTGGTGTCAGACTCGACAATAGTGGAAGTACCATCGACTGGACCAGTAGTGACAGAGGTGGACAAGTCAGTTGGAGCACTGGTCACCACAACATACGTGGTGTCAGACTCAACAATGGTAGAAGTACCATCGACTGGACCAGTAGTGACAGAAGTGGACAAGTCAGTTGGTGCACTGGTCACGACAACGTAGGTGGTGTCAGACTCGACAACAGTGGAAGTACCATCGACTGGACCAGTGGTAGTGAAGCTAACCAAGCTAGTTGGAGCACTGGTCACCACAACATACGTGGTGTCAGACTCGACAACAGTAGAAGTACCGTCAACTGGACCAGTGGTAGTGAAGCTAACCAAACTAATTGGAGCACTGGTCACCACAACGTAGGTGGTGTCAGATTCAACAACGGTAGAAGTACCGTCAACTGGACCAGTAGTCACAGAAGTGGACAAGTCAGTTGGTGCACTGGTCACCACAACATAGGTGGTGTCAGATTCAACAACAGTGGAAGTGCCATCAACTGGACCAGTAGTCACAGAAGTGGACAAGTCAGTTGGTGCACTGGTCACGACAACATAGGTGGTGTCAGACTCGACAATGGTAGAAGTACCATCGACTGGACCAGTAGTCACAGAAGTGGACAAGTCAGTTGGTGCACTGGTCACGACAACGTAGGTGGTGTCAGATTCAACAATGGTAGAAGTACCATCGACTGGACCAGTAGCCACAGAAGTGGACAAGCTAGTAGGTGCACTGGTCACCACAACATAGGTGGTGTCAGAGTCGACAACAGTAGACGTACCGTCAACTGGACCAGTGGTAGTGAAGCTAACCAAGCTAGTTGGAGCACTGGTCACCACAACATAGGTGGTGTCAGATTCAACAATAGTAGAAGTACCATCAACTGGACCAGTAGTGATAGAAGTGGACAAACTCATTGGTGCACTGGTGACCACAACGTAGGTGGTGTCAGACTCGACAACAGTGGAAGTACCATCAACTGGACCAGTAGTGACAGAGGTGGACAAGTCAGCACTGGTCACCACAACATAGGTGGTGTCAGATTCAACAATAGTAGAAGTACCATCAACTGGACCAGTAGTGACAGAAGTGGACAAGTCAGTTGGTGCACTGGTCACCACAACATAGGTGGTGTCAGATTCAACAATAGTAGAAGTACCATCAACTGGACCAGTAGTGAAAGAAGTGGACAAACTAATTGGTGCACTGGTCACCACAACATAGGTGGTGTCAGATTCAACAATAGTAGAAGTACCATCAACTGGACCAGTAGTGACAGAAGTGGACAAGTCAGTTGGAGCACTGGTCACCACAACGTAGGTGGTATCAGATTCAACAATAGTAGAAGTACCATCGACTGGACCAGTAGTGAAAGAAGTGGACAAACTAATTGGTGCACTGGTCACCACAACATAGGTGGTGTCAGATTCAACAACAGTGGAAGTGCCATCAACTGGACCAGTAGTCACAGAAGTGGACAAGTCAGTTGGTGCACTGGTAACCACAACATAAGTAGTATCAGATTGAGTTACCGTAGTGGTGCCTTCATCGGATCCAGTGGTCGTCGAAGTGAACAATGATGAAGACTCCTTTGAAGTGGTAGATGACTGTAGTGTGGTGCTCGTGAAATGAGTGTGCAGCGGAATTTCTGGACAGATTTGGCAAGAGGAGGGGCGCGTTGCGTCTGGTGGAGGTCCTGAATATTGAAGAGCCGCAGTGATATAGTATCCTCCTGATGAAATACCAGTTTTGATAGACATAAGGGAAGCGTCATAACCTGTACCAATAATGAAGGTATATGTGTATGAGCCTGATTTGGCAATTAAGGTGTCTCCAGAGTAGGAAAAGGAATATATGGTATTTTCGAACCCAATCAAGTTGCCATTTCCCCATCCAGATATAGTCATGGGGTTTGGCATCACATACCCACTGATGCGAATCTGCGACGAGGACGTAGAGAGGTAAACAGTCTGCGTTGTTGGGAAGGTGTAGTGCTTCGGATTCAAAAAGAGGAGAAGCGAGTCGAAACCAACCGTGTAACATCCGCTACCGGAAACGACAGCCACCTGGTACATACTCATTTGGTATAGACAAATGGTTCCGTCATTAGTGACAGGCTTATTCGCTATTCCAAAGTAGGAAGTTCCTCCTGATCTTTTGACAGTTTGATAGTAAGTAATTATACCGTTGTTGACAACTGAGCCAGTAGACCACACGTCCATGGTCAGACCACCCGTATGGCCAATTCCAACCATGAAGATATTTCCGTTGTTGAGAAAGTCATATGAACCTTCATAATAGAAGGATGGTGCTGATGTCTCATTTGCTGCGTTAAGTACCACGACGCCAGAATTGACAAAATTCTTTTTGAAGTAGACAGACATTCCGGTGTGTTTTCCGGAATCAATGATAAATAACCCACCATTAACTTCGACATCTCCTTTGAAGTAACTCGCAATTTGACCGTTCAGTCCATCATAAACCAAGAGAGCTTTCTCATCAACCGTGAGGGTTTCGGTGTAATGTGCGGAACCAACGATGAAAGTATTCTCTGAAATTGTAACTGCGCATGCTGCACTTGTTACAAGGAGAAGTACTCTCCACAACCACATCGATATTATCCTTTCGGTACAGAATCATACATTGGTCCTCTATATATATACTTAAGAATTGAACATCTTCCAAGGCAGAAGGCCATAATCGATTTATGCAACCACCTTGGCCAAATTTCTAGATCCTCGTCTAGTCTGCGTATTCTGCACTTCAATGCACGTTAATTGGGAATGCGCATGCATCCTTTCCAGAAAATAATTTCAGCATGTAGACTTCAATTCCGATCTGCCTCGCATTGCTGCAATTTCAGAGAGGAAGTCCATTTGTTCAATTGTTGAAATGAGATATGTAGTCATGAAAATTATGGTACTTGATACCAAGAGTGTGTCTCCTGGACACAGTCTGACAGCAATTACGAAAGCTGAATTTCGACCTCACTTGATGGATTAACAAGTTGAACCTAATTGTCGCTTATATCGTTGTTGCCAACTTTTCAACCCTCGAGATTCGGAAAAACTGGGTCAAGAATTCAATCTAAATTTGAACAAATCCGATTGCATGAGAGAGCTAATTGAATATTTTCTTTTGCTTCCAATCTTGTGGTATGCACATGCATATGCCATCAGACAACAAATGTGGAACTTGAATTAATCGTTAATCGGACATGGTATACCGTTTCTCATTGGGGATACTTGAACCTTTTATCGTCGGCTATCTGTTGCATCGAGTAGCGGCGACTCTTCCGAAAACACCTCATGCACTTGGGAAATGAAAGAATAGACGAATTCGCTTTCCCGTCTGAACAGGCATTTGCGCCACCTATTAAAAGGTTTCACTTGAGAAATAGATCAAAAGTAAGTGAGTTACAATTTGTATGTGAATTTTGTTCCCCGTTTGCAGGTCGAGATTGATGAGCTTCGAAAACACCTCCCCTTTCAGTTGTTTTGAGATCTAAAGACCTTTCGAAACCTCTTTCCCTATCGGAAGGTACAGGTATGTAAATTTGCAGATCCAAAGGTAGCATCTTGGGGCTCTCATGTGATTTCCCGAGCTCCTGAGAACAGCACCACCCGCTTTGGTCTTAATCGCAGGCGGTAGTGGAATTTGGCGAAGCGTATCTGATTGATACGTAGAGGCCGATCCCCACCCGCTTCTTATGGGTCTCAAAACTAATGGCTTGAGTCGTGTGATAGAATTTTCACATTCCCTGCTTCTGTTGATTTTCAGTTTGATTGCTTAATGCTTCGATCCATTTGGTGCGCGAAGCTACTCCCTTGCAGTAACCGAAATGCTTTAGAGAATTCTAAGTATGTTGTGTTCTCCAGCCACTTTCGGCGCGGCGGGTGATTGAGGACAGTGCATCCCCTCTATTTCCAAATCCAATCACCTTTGGTTATGAATATGAGATCTGACAGTTATACCTTGGTTTCAGATGTCGATTGTAAGACCGTTGCCTTTTGATAAATTAAGCAAAGACGGTTGATCGCTTACAAAATTCTCAGTGTTCCTGTTTGAAGTGCAGACCGCGGAGCTCACACATCTTAGTATCTGACGCATGATACCCGACAGAATGAAGTTTTCGTTTATTGTGGGTGTGCGGAAAGGCAAGGAAGTGAGCTAGTTGACAGATTCCTTTTGTCATTGTCCATGAGAACCAAATGGGATATATATTTATGTCAGCCATTTGGGTTTAGCGTATCAATATCAGGCCGACTATGAGAGCAAGTTCTCAAAAGTTTCTAATGGTTAAAGCGTTATGCGTCGTATAAATGCCATTTCGTTTGAGAGCAAGGTTGGTTGTTCCATTGCATAAGCATCAGGGCTCTTGATTTACACAGGTCGCGCAGGTGAAGTCTCTCACGCATCCTGCAAGTCGGAAAAAGGTTATGGATCGTTTGAGATGGATATACCGGCCCAGTATGTCCAATAAATGGCGGAATCTGTGAGAAAAAGCGAGGCGGGAAGGTAGTTTCTGGTTCTCGACTACGAACAGGCGTTCTCGTTCGTCATCTTTGGAGATTAATCGCCACTCTTTCGTAAAAGAACCGTTGCAAGTCTATGCAGAGGCACTTTACTGGACTCGGAATAGTTCCAGAATAGTCTTTTCAGTCGGCAACCTGCAGCCCGAATTCACAGTATGATGTTCAGAGATTCCTACCCCCCCCCGCAATTTTGAATCTAGAGTTCATATTACCAATCATACCAAAGCGCTTTTTTCGGCTAGTTCCGGTTGCAGTGTCTATGGGTAGATTTCATCAAACTTTTGGCAAGGCTGGGTCTAAGTGCCGCATGAAATTCCAGATTCGTAAATAAGATTATTGTCGATTCTTTTTGTAAAGAGAATAGTAGGGCAACTTAGGTACTCTATAGGCTATTGTCGAAATTGACGACAAGATTGATTTAGTCGTTACCGATATACAGAAATATATCAGTGATAGAGGGCTCAAAACCTTTTTCAGGAGCCTTTCCTAACTTATACAATTAATCTTCATCACAATCTGAGAGCTCAACTCGAGCGACAGCTATGAGTATGGCGATTCTCATCCTGCATCAAATCAAGTCACTTGCGTATATGCGTAGAACAGCAGGTTGCAGACTACCAATATGCTCAACAGAAACGCTTGAGAATCAAGCTGATAATTATAGCATCTGCTCCCTTTGAGGCTTCCCCACTGGTGGAATTCAACGTCGTGTAAGCGATGATCTCTCGTCAGTTTACCCCATGTGCATAGTCGTGAAGCTGTCCGGCAATCACAAGAATTTACGAGGAGTGGATTCATTGCTCCTCTGGTTGGAATTATTTGGTAAAGCATCTCGGCTAATTGAACATCCTTCTAACTTAACCGAGCAACATAGAGTAATCTCGTGGATAGCCAGCCAATTGGAGATGAAAGTCTTGTCTCAATTCTGCAGAGCGTATAGTTGGGTTCGACAGTTGGCAATTTAGCGGATGACTTTAGTAAATTGAAATCACATTCAAATTCCTTTTTCTCGATACATCCACCAGGGGAGTTCTAGAGTTGACGGCAAGCTATTCAAATCGAAAGATAATCATCTTTAATGATTCGAAGCTTGATCTGTGCTGATACTCGAATGATCAAGGTGAATTTTGAATGTTGAGATGAACAATCCAGTAGACTCATGCGACTTGGATTTTGACGCAATTCCTTATTCTATCATCTAGAATGCAAGAAGTAAGGCGGAATGCAAGTACCGAAATGATAACTTCATGAAAGAAACCTTGCATTAGTGCAGATCACAAATGTGAGCATGGTCGATCTCACCAGAAGCGGACCTATTCCAGGACATTCGAAGGTGGGCCCTTGTTCGGATGATGCAGCCTGGTGACCATCGAGCATAGCATGAATTTTAGTCTGACATGGCAGCCTTTCGGGTTATTGTATATTTTACACATTTCAATTGCCTCATGTTGACTTCCTCATGTTGACTGTCTCATACCGAGGCCAATGAGAATAGTGATTACCTGTCTCTATTTTATATCTCTCCGAAATGGGATACAATCAGTCCACCTACAGTAACAGAACCCATGAGTTATGCATGACGCATACAATAAAGGACTTGTTCTTGCATGGGCAGTTTCTGCGGCAAGGGGAGCCGTAGAATTTGGCTTGCGACAATTGATCGGAATTAGTACCATGCATGTTATCTGAACGACAATTCTTTTATATCACTCTAGTACTCAACAGCGCTGTGATCTCGAAAAGTGTGAGTAAAGGCCCTTTTCGAACTCACCATTTTTTCTTAATTGATATTCGAGATATGATCCCTTGATTCCGGATTATGATCCCTTGATTCCGGATTACTACAATGGATTATTCTGGTTCTATACGGTCCCAACGAGTATTAAATTTTGAAAGAGTAGCAAGTTCAGCTTTCCAAAAGAGGCTTCCTCGCCGCTTTTTTGAGAATCTGCGTCTCTCTCGTTTGTTAATTGTTGCAGCTGCATGGGTTCTCAGTGGTGCAGACTTTGCAGATTAGTTTCAACTATGCGGAATGCTGCATAAATCACTGCTGAAATAGCATTGTTGGGTATCGTCTTCAGGTGAAGTAACATGCACCAAATGAAACACTTTCCCGAACTTTCTCTCGAGGTACTTGGAAAGCCCACCATTCACATAGCCACCTCGAAGAATTTTTGCTCATCAAAGGAGCAACAATTATCAAGAGAATCTATGGAAATCGATTATAGCTTTTTTACCATATTATGAAATTCCTCGCCAATTCACCTCTTTTCGAGGCATGTGTCTTGGGCCTCAAAATGTGGTTTCGTCGGAAGGAATTGTCAATTATACCTTGAGAAAGCTGATCGTCTCTCTAAGACTTTTCTGAGATGGACTTTGGTATATAGCCTTTGATTTTAGTTATCAAGTTACCGGCTAGGGACTTGGTTTATAACTGGGACCAAGTTAAAAATGAAACTTCTTTAGTATGGTGAAATCTCGGGCAAGCAACAAGTTGCATAAAGCGGACCTCCTCACTTCTTCAAAACCCGGAGGTAAAGAAATTTGATTGCCTTTCAAGCTGCAGAATTGACTTGTGGAGAGCTTCCATCGCCCCTTTAAAAAAGTCTATGACTATAGTATCTTTTGATGGCGTTCTTTCCATTGAGTAGACCTGCGCTCTGGCAGACGTCCCATTGTCGAACCTCGCTCTTCAACCTGACTATTCTCTCTTTGAATTGAGCTACAAGCAATTCTGCATCTTCCCCGATTACCATGGTTCGTCCGTACTCCAAATGATACAATGAAGGATGGACGAGATCCACCATCAACTCCATTAGAGCCAGGGCGGTGGTCCTTGGGCGTGTTTTCCTCGAAGTTGATAGCAACCGCAATGAGCTTATAGGACCTATCGGTGTCCACAGCCATTGAAGACAATTCGGTCGTCATGTCCAATCGTAAAATTAGTTTGCTGAGCAATTCAATTTCCACGGCGTTGTACCATCCGATTCGCATATCACTTAGTCACTGCGTTATCGTGTCTGGTGTTTATGCTCTAGTTAGAGAACTCGTCCCTCTATTTGCGGACGAAGCTTGGAATGAATCGAGTTCCACAAGTCAATGATGAGCCTCTCGTCCAAATTCTGGATCTTGTCGGGAATGTCTAGCCGTTCATCCATCCATGGATTCTTGAATAGCGATCTGAATGTTTTTGTTCTATTCCAACCATTGATGAGCAATTGAAAGGAGGAATGAACTGAAAGTGTCGTTATTGCATAGCGTTTCGGTGAAATAAACGAGAATCCCGATCAGTTCACTAATACCTACCTGTTCGTGAGATTGAGCCTACATATACATGACTTCGAAAGAGATGACAGCGTCACATATCAAGGATTTGAATGTCGATTCAAATTAGTTCGGAGACTATCACGGATGCTTCTAATCATTTACCCACGTCCAATTGAAATTATATGCTGGTTTGATCGAGTATGAATGTCTGGAAACCCATGCAGGCGCATCGAACGACAGCGTTGAGACAAAATGGGACAGATTAAACGATATCATTTCAGTTTTGGTGGATATTGATTTAGATGAACCGAAATCTTTTTATGAAGACAGACTATATTTGGCCACATTCACCTAATGAAACATCCACATTAGCCCAATGATTATATATGCAGGATACACCTTGTCGAATCAAATATGTTTCAAAAATTGTCTAGTTTTTTTGCAGAAACACTATTGTTGAATTCAGATCACAAAAGATGTTGAGATAGTCGATTTTTGTCTTGCATCGATCAAAATTGGATTTTTGCAACCACTTTTACATTTCGCGTATTCTGCAGATTCGCCCAATAATTATGAATGTGCAATGTTGCGACCAAGAACTCAAAATCCTCACAGCTAACAATATTTCTATGATCTCAATAATCACTTATGCGGCTAGTAAATATCTCGTACTTTTATGAAAAAGGTGATGATTTCACCGGCTATGAGGCAGTTGTATCCTTCTCCGCTTTGTATCACTATATGTTATCATGTGATCAAGACATTTATGGAAATGTCTGAGCAGATGGTCGATGATCCAGCAATCGTATCAGAGGCGAAATTGGTCAAAGTATTACCTTACACAAGCCAAAACGAAAAGATATTTGGACACAGGTCCTCATTAACAGTGCTGGCTAGGGTATCCGTCAGTGTGGGTGTACTCACCAAAGTAAAAGTTTCATTGGAGCCCTCAGTCACCGTGATTGGAGTTGAAAGAAGAAAGTTTGTTATGTGTCATAAACCAGTATATCGGTGAAGGTATTTTCATAGACGACATAATTTGCTCCACCTCACAGGGAATAATCATGAAAGAAGTACGAAATCGCTCGAAGATTGGAAACGCACGGTAGTGGTGCTTGTCGTGGAAAAAGTGTCCTTATCCCAGGTTGAAGTGGCAACATAATCTGTGCCATCGAAAGCCTCAAACCCTTCACTGTTGGATCACCAACCGTGTGTGACTGTTCATCGGCCACCAGCAGAACACTTAACATATTGCATGTTTGTCTTATTGTTTGCTGAAATGCAATATATGTTATCTCCTCTAACATCTCGCCATCCACAAATAAGAAAAAGGAATGTTTGATTATAATCTTCATGGTAGACTCCAGTATATTTACGGGCAAATTTATCTCTCCACTATACCTACATTTCATTGGCACGGCGTACATCGTGGAAACATAAAGAGGGAGTTTCACCAGGAATTTGAGCATTTCATGTGGAATGAGGGACAGAACTTAAATCAACAGACGCTTCGATAGCCCTCTCCAAAAATTGCATTTTTCAACTCATTGTGAGGCCATATCTGAATTGGTATAAAGAAAGAAACTCACTGCTTCGATGACACCATAACACGATAACTATTGAGCTGGCCGTTCGTATTCGTGCAGATTTAACCCGATTGCATCACATCCTGCATATTCGGTTCCAGATACCTGGGATCGCCAATCGCTACCGACTTAGTTGAAGTCATTATTACATCTGCTATGAGAGTGTCTCGTCGGAAGGGCAAGTAATAATGGTTGAAGTTTCCGGTTCTGTTCCATGTTCCAGGAGTGAAGACGGTGATATAAACCGAAAGATATGCTTCCACTGATATCGTCTAGGTCAGTAAGTGTGGTATCGGTCTGAAATGCTGTCCACATTGTAGTAATGGTATCAGTTAGTACCTCACTATCATCACTGTCCCCGAATACGGTGTTATGTGTATCAGTGACCAGGTAAGTCCTAGATTTGCTGCGGACACCCCAGAGAGCTCCTTCGCAATAATTTGATTTTCCGGCTAAAGCGATAGCTGACCGAATACGAGAGCCCCTTATGCTGGTGGAGCTGGCGTTCGAGGCATAGCTTTTTACCAAGTCGAATATGTGACGTCTACAGCCCGGGAAAAGACCGTGAGACCATCGATAGGAGGAGAATTATAGAGAGGTCGGTACAACATAATCCCTCTAACACAATTCACCACCCCCATACTCGTACAGAGGTTGACGTGGCACAATAAAGATCGCAACTGATACAATTGCTCCGAACATGATTATAGATATGATACGGAATGAAAAATAGCATTTGGGTGATTAAGGAAGGAATCTAACTATTTTTTTTTTTATTTATTTAAATATTGATTAAATAAAATTTAAATAATACGGCTTCATCGGCATTTTTGATATCTCTTATACCTCGCCTTGAATATCAAGTTGGTAGGCATATCAGGTGGGGAATGCACAAGCGTAGTCTATTTACGGGATTGAATTCTGGGGTACAGTAACTCCATTCCCGCATTTTTTTTTCAATCGTCTTGTTTGATGGGAAACAACTAATCTATTTGACTTGAGGAAAATCGATTATTATTATATTTCGTGAATTGAATCTCACTTGATCTGGGTAATCAGGAAGTTATATGTTTCACTGACTTCTGGTGATCATTGTCAACCCGCAAAGTTTAAGGTCTCAGACCAAGAATGTGTTCTCATTAGTGAGAAAGCCAACTGGTTATCTCGTTCGTCGTATTAAGACCTGCAATAGTATTCTTTAAAGACTATCATGAGGGAGCAGTCAAGGAGGCTGTATCGGACAGAGTCTACCGGCATTGGGCAAGTATCTGGTCCAAGGAGGGCAAGTTAGACGTGCTATATCGATAATGCATATTTGAAAACTTCTCTGTGAATGCACTTCCCTGTAACTAAACTTCGAAATGGCAACAATGATGTCCACTCCATGGTTCGTTTTGATTTTGAAGATTTTTCAGAAGGGAGAAAATCCTGGCTTGGTCACCTGAATTTCTTTGGAGAATGGAGGGTGTCGGTATTTCATCGGGGCAGGAGACAAAAAGATGGAGAATGCATATGTACATCTCGATGTGGCTGGTGAAAGTTCTCAAATCTCGAATTGCATTCCCACTGTATTCACCTAGTAAGCGACGATCTGAGCGGCCAATTTGGCGTTGTATGGCTATGATATCTTCGTGAAACTGGATATCCACGGAATTCAACGAAATGAAATTTGATACGATCCAACATCTAGAAGTAGAGAGGAAGGAACCTCTTCAGTAAGATATTCTGCCAAAGTTACTGCTTGTTATCAGGATTGAGTTGCATCCTAGTACTCTAGGGTATTCAGATATGTGACCTGTCGAGAATTCAAAAATACGTGCGGTACGGTAGATGACAGTGTATATGAGATGATTGTCCATTAAGAAATCCCTACATCATACGGCCACAAATGTTGACCTCATAAACCTAAATTACTAAGAACTCGAAATTAAATTTGTTGCAGCTTCCCAGGAGCATTCACATTCTCAGAGCTTGCCCCATTGGAGTTGATGAGCTTTTCATCGCTCACATTCTCAACAAACTCCTGAGTTGGCTTGATGTTCTCATCGTATTCCACATGTCCTTCCCTGTCAACGTGAATCTTGTTAAGCTCAGAGTAATCAGGACAAAGCTCAGGACCTTTTCTTCCGACCAAATACCATGGCAAATTGAAAATCTCTTCCATACTTTCCAAAGACCGGCCAGCGACCTCTGGAACGAAAAACCAAGCCCAGAAAAGACTGATTGCCAAGACTCCACTGAAAAGGTAAAAGGCTCCATATGGCTTCATTGCGAGCATCATTTTGGGAAGAGCTTTGGAATTACCGTACTGGTTGGCAAAATGCAAGACCATGACCATCGACTGGGCGAATGAACGAATATTCAATGGGAAGATTTCTGAACCCAAAAGATATTGCACAGAGTTGAATCCCATAGTCCAACCACAGCCAGACAAGAAAATAGCAGCGAGGGCACCCTTAGATGCCGATCTCTGGGATCCTTCAATATCACCTTCCAACTCTTGTGCTTCAGGAACGAGGTTCATGAAAATGGCAAAGTACAACTCACAAACAAACTGCAAAATGATACCCATGTACAAAGCAGCACGTCTGCCCAAGATATCAATAATGAAAAATGCAGAAAGGTAAGCGGAAGAAAACTTGACCACACCCAAAATAGCAGTCATCTTCAATTTCTCGACACCAGTGATACCAACCACGGCAAACAACTCGGGAGCGTAGATAGTGACAGCATTGGCTCCAGACCACTGACCCAAAACTTGTGCAGCGGCAGCAACAACAAAGAATCTGTA
Source organism: Sungouiella pseudoflosculorum (assembly GCA_030674735.1). Classification (NCBI taxonomy): domain Eukaryota; kingdom Fungi; phylum Ascomycota; class Pichiomycetes; order Serinales; family Metschnikowiaceae; genus Sungouiella; species Sungouiella pseudoflosculorum. The sequence goes on along the minus strand of JAKUAO010000026.1, from coordinate 4,616 downwards.
TCTGTTAGACTTCTTGAACAAGAACTCCTTGAAAAGAACTCTCAAGTTTACACCCTTCACAGCCTCCTTCTCAGACAAAATTTGTTCGTTAATGTCGCTGATTTCGCCAATGACAAATGGGTGATCCTCGGGAAGATGTCTGATTTTGGAAAGGGCCTTCACAGCTTTCTCCTGCTTTCCAACCTTCATCAACCATCTGGGGGACTCGATAGTCCAAAAGAATGTCATGATGAAAATACCTCCGGCAAAAACGAGCTTCATTGAGGTTGGAATAACCCATTGCGAACGTGAGTGTGGGGAAATGTGCAAGGCAGTTCCATAGTTGAAGAAGTATTCCAACATGATACCAAGATACACGGCACCAGCAAAAATGCATCCACACAATCCTCTGATCTGTCTTGGAGCAACTTCCGACAAGTAGGTGGGTCCGATAGTTGTAGTTTGACCAATAGCAAATCCCTCAATAAGTCTTCCAGCGTAAAGCTGTCCAACTTCCTTAGACGTGATTTGGATGATGACACCAATGACCCAAATCACACAAACTTCTCTCAAAGCGTTAACTCTTCCCAACTTATCCACAGTGTACATCGCAATGATCGAGCCTCCGACAGCACCAAGCTGCACCATGGAGGTGATGTTCGATTTCAATTCAGCAAGCTCACTCTTAGATTTGGTCTTATCAGCAAGGCCAAATTGACGTTTAAATGAGGCTTGGGCGACACTTCCAGAAATACAGCCCTCATCAAGACCTCTTGCGGCACCTAAAACACCAAACACAAACACAGACAAGTAAAGCGTCCAGTTATAGATTTCCTTGGGCGAGTCGTTATCCTCGACTGTCCATCGAAACAGTCTCTTCTTCTTAGCGGGCTGGACAGTATGTTTTTCTTGATCAGACAAGGATGCAATCTCCTCCGAGTACTTTTTCTTGAGCTCACTCATGATTGCAATGGAATAGTGAGGGACAAAATGGGCTTCTGGAAGCGGACCTTAGCTATATATATTGCAACCGGAAAGAAAAAAAGAACGATACGTCTCGGCGAAAATTGTCTCCGCATTGCAGCTCCGGGCCTAATGGTAGACGTTGCCCCACATTTACCCCAAACAGTTTATCAATTCTGGCATATACCGCTCCTTTGCATTGTTAACAGTATCATTGGTGAAGTTTTGGTGGGGCAAGCCTCCGGGCGTGTACAGGACACACGTCAAGTTGCCGCACCCTCCAATTTCTGTCAAAACACGTCAACGTCTCTCGCTAGAGTAAGTCAATAGACCGAAAACTTGCTGGTCAGCCACAGTCTTGAGCGAGAAAAGATTTATCAAAGGAAACTCGCCAAGGAGGCAGAAATTCCAGTTTTGGTTGAGATATGCGGGACAACCGACCTGTTGCTACAAGGCGGAATCTTTCGTGGTTTCAGTGTGGGGGCGGCCCCGGAACATCCAACCGAAGATGACCCATTAAACGAAGTAAAAGTTACGAGCCTTGGCTAAGTGGGGAAATGCTGCATCAGGCACATGTTTCGTGGGGGACCAATGGTAAGCTGCAACGGTAAGCTGCAACGGCGAATCAGTGCGGCAAGAAGAATGAGCGTCAATCTTCCTCCAGCCATGACTTGGGCGTCCGACGATAGCCATTGTGCCGCAGAATATCGGCTGAAATAATCCTTCGGTAATGAATTCCGCGATGATCCCCCACACCTCCATACATAGGCGCTTGTATCCAGGAGTGTACATACAAGAAGACATTGACATTTTTTTGACGTAACACGTCAACAAGAAAACTCTTGGCGAGGGACCCCAACTCTTCCGAAGTTGTGAGCAGCTCACTCTCGAAACCAACGTTCTCTCTCGCCTCGTTGCCGAGACGACCCGCTTACTGATCGACATCGGACCGCCCACTGGTGAAGGGCGGGGGAATTGTCCTGCAGGGCCTGCCACTAGTGGGCGCCCGGTCGTTTCTTCAAACCGAAACAGGCAACAGCCCCACTATTTTGTTGGTTCTCGGGAGATTTAACCAGCTACTTTGGTTGGTGCAGGAAAAAGAAACTATTGCTTTTGGGCGGTGGCCTTCCCATGCGGCCAAACTGCAGTCGTGCAGAACAAAGCAACGTTCGGGTCTCATCGATGTTACATTTACAGCTACAGTCCAGTTGTAGCAACTATTGAGAAGACGAGTGTAGAATAGATAATGAAAGACCGTGATTCAGATGGATGCATATCATCTCTCATATACACAGAAAATAAATTGCTCGAAAATTATCTTGCAAATCCCCCTCTAAACACCAATGCAAGATTACCAACCTATTTGGGATTTCCGGAGTCGAGCTCGGAGATCAGAAAATCTAGTGATTCTATTGGAACCATGATACAGGTATACCCCTCCATTATGACCCGGACTTTGATTTCTTTGCTCGTGGGCCCCTTCATGGTTCACCGTGGGTGGCCGTGGAGTGGGGTTAACAGAAAAGTTGAACAGCCAAACTTCAAGTAGGGAACGTGAATTCTGATTGTGGCAAATTCTTCCCAAAAAATATTGACTGATTTTTCTGCACTGAGGATTCCTAAATTCAGGTGAATTGTACGCTGGCTACAGATGTAGACTATTGCAGCCACCTACTGCACACTTTCTCGCTTGCATCAATTTACCATTGAACAGAATTCCCGTCCAACGAATCAATTATAAATAAAATTCTCTCGTGTCCTATTCGCCAATTCGACAACTCCATTTGTTCTTGTCCTCAAATTCTGAGAGAAATGTACGCCTTATGGCAAATCGCCGTTCTACCAAACTTGCTCAAGATCGCAGGCGGAACAATTAGTTGCTTTAATTCTTATTGTCCAAGTCAAGACCCCATTCCCTTGAGAAAGGTTCAGTTCCTTTAAGATCAAGACAAATACTGACTAATCCTACCGACAAATACCTCGTTTTGGGCTGGCGGGCTTTGGAGTTTATAAGAATGCATCTCTATTTCTGTTTTTCCACGTTTCACGAAAGTCAACCGTGTGTTCTCTGATTAGGGATAGTTTTGAACCAAGTATACTACCAACATTCATGGTTCTATGTGAAAACGATTACATGATGTCATCATCACCTTATCTACTCTGAGACATTGTTCTCACAAAACTGTACACTCTTCGACAATACTGCAAAAATACTGTGAATTAACAATCCTGTTCGTTGTGAATCGAATCTTTGAACCACAATCTGTGCCATCTCATTTTGAGAATTAACATGATTTAGAAATATACTCAACACTTGCTATCGTCTTGATGATATCATGTGGACGATAATTAGGAGCTGAATAGCATGTAAATGGCGAGCACTATCACAATGTTAGAAATGAGTCTGAAGATAGGCAAAAAAAGCTCATCCTTATTACATTCTAAGAGTCTCAATGTCAGGATAATTGGTCCGACCGGCGAAAAAACATCTGGTACGGAAGGAAGAAGATCCAGCCCCTTTGAGCCTTGTGGGTGTTCCAGCCCAGTGGACAAAGTTGAACATTCAGAGGCATTCAAAACTACATTCACGTTTTTAGAATAGATCCTTCGTAACAGGCAAGGCAATACCTTCACACGAAAAAGTGGCGGATGAGACCGAAAACCATATGCGGCTGGAATTTAGAAGCGCCAGCAGCGTACGTGACGCTAATGGTCGCATTTCCCAACACTCCTTCTCCATTGGTACTTTCACTAATCTTACTCGACAGCGGCGGTGTTGCTTTTCCAGTATCTGTTTCGCTAACCAATTTGGTCGTCAATGTCGAGTCCTGAGCTCGAGTGAAACTTTTTCGGCCTGGATCACTATCAAGGAAGGGGTCGATATCATTTTGATTGACCGGAGCTGTCTTTTTTGGCTTTGAACCCAACACAGGATCTCTGGGTTCAGTCACGATGTCCAGTAAAGATGAAGCCGTGTCCACTCTATCATCTCCACCCGCATTAACAATTGCACTTTCTGTCGGTCTTGCAATGTCAATCTCAGAAATCAGCGCTGTAATAAAAGGGAAATCTGCTGTAGGAGAATCATCGGTTTCACAGGTATCACACCAAACAGTTAAAGTCTCCACAATCCCTAATTCATTGCTGGTAAGGGTCACAATTTCAATATTAGTTGATCCACGCGGCTTCGTAACATTCCATCCAGCAAATTCGGAACTTGCAACACGTGAATAACTTGTGAATACTGATCCCTCTTCAGTCACCGTCATTAAAGACGACCTCGTCTCAACATTTGTGATACTAAACGTCACAGTTCGACTTGGCAACTCAATCAACAATGTTTTGAATCCTCCAACAGATCCTTCAATTGTTTTTGTTATACTAAAATCCTCATCCCAAAACTCCGTCAAATATACAACTGGAGTTGGAACTTCGATCACGACCGTGTTCGACTCTCCATCCTTACCAATGATGGTTTTGGTACTGGTGGTACTGTCATCCCACGTTACCGTAGTAAGCACTGTCGGAGTAGGAACTTCGATCACGACCGTGTTCGACTCTCCATCCTTACCAATGATGGTTTTGGTACTGGTGGTACTGTCACCCCAGGTGGTCTCAATCGTGACTGTCGGAGTAGGAACTTCGATCACGACCGTGTTCGACTCTCCATCCTT
>JAKUAO010000025.1:0-19485 GCA_030674735.1 Sungouiella pseudoflosculorum | reverse complement strand
TCCTTACCAATGATGGTTTTGGTACTGGTGGTACTGTCATCCCACGTTACCGTAGTAAGCACTGTCGGAGTAGGAACTTCGATCACGACCGTGTTCGACTCTCCATCCTTACCAATGATGGTTTTGGTGCTTGTGGTACTGTCACCCCAGGTGGTCTCAATCGTGACTGTCGGAGTAGGAACTTCGATCAACACCGTGTTCGACTCTCCATCTTTACCAATGATGGTTTTGGTACTGGTGGTACTGTCACCCCAGGTGGTCTCAATCGTGACTGTAGGAGTAGGAACTTCAATGAGGAGGGTATCAGGTGTGTCGTTCACACCAATGATTGTTGAGGTTGTGGTGTATGTTTCTCCCCATGTTTTTGTCACGGTGACAGTTGCTTTCCCTGCATTATCTTGATCAGTTAAATCTTCGTCTCTTTTTCGTATCTTGTGGTGGACAGTTTTGAGTAGGTTCCTGAGTCTTTCCACCTGGCGAAAAACATATTTTGCGCTTAGATGGTCAAGGATTGGATCTCTTGTGACACCTCCTGACAATGCGGTGTTGTCGAGAGTTTTCTCTTCTGAGTTGTTTGTGTACGTCTCTTCGAGATTTTGGAACACATTATTGAGATTGATGGATGAATCTCCGCTGGGATTTGTAAACTTTAAAGAGAGTGCAGCATTACCATCCTTGTTGAAGGTTGCTATTTTGATCGGATAGTATACCCCAGCCTCCAATTCGAAAAACTCCATGCCTGATTGTCCGCCAGCGGTTATCATCAGCATATCCTCGCAGATGCTTTCAAATGGCCTCGAGCAATTCAATTTTTCTGCTCCGAGCTGCAATGAAGCTCCATTCTCGGCAAGAATTTGAAAACCATAAGCTCCACTCTCGAGTGCCAAAAAATACCCAGAGAGCACCAATAGGTAGTCGGGTACGGGTCTATCCTGATCATAAATAGCTTCATATCGTGTAACTCTCTGAAAGTTGGGTAGCATCACATTTGTTGTTTTGATCGGTATACTATCACTGGAAGAAACGGCTTCATGTCGCCAATTCGCAACATTGTTTAATCGATAAAAATCTGCTCGGAACCCAACGCCAGTAACACTCTCCAATTTGCACCCGTCGATGGCGGAGCCCACCGCAAACGTGGCAAAGGCTATAAAAATTAATTTTCCAAGTTGCATTTCCTTATACTGGCAAGCCGACCGGCAATCTTCGGACTCGGAGGGTCAAGTTATGGTTTATAAGAACTCATGAGATCAGCTCTAAAAATGTGCATTCTCGTAAACCGTGGGCCGCAGTATGACAGTACATTGGAGGAGCACAAGCGACAATCGCTTCTGGTATACAAAAGCGCATGTCAAACCCCAACCGGTTTTCGAAAGAGATTTATTCGTTAGTACAAAGTGGCCATACATTTCCCACGATTAGCGCTGCGTTGTTGTTACACGTCTTATTCAGTCGCGGGACATAGAGTAGTAGCTCATAGACTGGAATTGCCGAAATTTCCAGAGCCTTCGGTATCACTATCCTCATCTGGTTTGAAGCATCTCACAAGTTGAGAGCATCACCCCAGCGAGTCTGTCGATCAGTCGTTGAGAGCTGGATTAGTGTCTTTGGTATCCTAATGAGGACCCTGCGAATGCAGGCAGCCGATCTGAACCTGGTTTTGAACTGGGGTTCGTGGGTACGGGTGTGCCAAGTCGGGTCAGTTCCGCAGTTGGCAAAACCTGGGGAAGTCCCTAGTGTAGCCAAAGAAGTTCATGTTTTACCCACAACAGAAATCGATGGATCTAGTAATGCAATCCAAATTAACGTCTTGAAGTAAAATCTTTGATACTGACGATACGTAACTACAAAACGTCACATAGGTACCATATTCAGGGATCGCGTTTTAGGAACGAGAATCGCGGCTGATCGGAGCTGGCGCACGCCATGTTTCGAGAAGACAATAGACCCTCCGCACCAAGGTGCATAAAGGGAACAGATCTCAAAGGATCTTCGTGATACATTCCAACGAGGTCAGGGATGTCAGCTCAATACGAGAATTTGGGGGCTCCAACGACCAAAAAAGATTATTGTCGCCTGATCGACATTCGCCGCCTACAACGGGACCAGCACGAAATACGTCGTCTCTGGTTTTCGCCCGAAGTGGCCTTTGCGGTTCGAAATCTACTCCCATAATTATGATAAAGATTAGCAAGAATCTGACCTTCGGTTGGTGCTTTCAAGTTTTGTTCTTTTTTTAATCTAGTCCTCTACTGAATACCAATTCTTAGGTCATAAATCTGACATTGGGAATCTGTTTCGGAAAGCTGAAAGCCTACATGGCTGCAATGAAATGGTGCTTTGAGTGAACCTGCGATCGGTCGCTTGCTCTTTTAATTGTTACCCACTACTCATCGTCCTAATCATTTTTGTTGGGCTCTCGACTACTCATAGACTCACTCAAAGATCTTTGCGTTGAGACTCGGTTTACTCGCGATGTTTTTGTTGGTGATGAGTGAAGTATCTTGCCTATGATAAGGGAAGATGAAACTCGAAATGCCAGAAGTACAAGAGTGTACCGGAGCGTAGAGCATCTCATCAACTTGAGGTTCTCTTCACTGGTTCTCATTATGTCACAGGTTGAGAAAAATATACGTTCGTAACAAGTTGTTCTATTGTCCCACATAAAACATCTCATTTACATGAGAAATTGAGAACAAATATTTTGAAGGTATTATTAATCATTGAGGCTAATATTAGATAAAAAGAAGTCCAAATCCAGCAATCAATGACGCACAAATGGTCACGAAACCTTCCTTGGTGTTTGCACCGGAAAGACGAGTACTAGAATGTTTAGAAGACAGTCCATTACCAGACAGACTTTTTCCAGTCAGAGACTCTTCCAATGTTGCATATGTTGGAGCATTAATGGCGCTCGGAATGCCAGAGGTTGCGGTCACGATTTCTGCATCGCCTTCGAAATCGGTCACTGCCTGAGCTAATGCAATCTCTTTGTTGTCGTAATCAATTGCCGTGTATACATACGTCCAGATATCCGTTCCAAGAAGAATGTAGGCATTACTGTACGTTCCAGTCAGACTGGAAGCCAATAATACATCAAGAGGAATATCGATTCCAATACCTCCAAAATCTAGAGTCACATTCACCAGCGGGAAAGCGGATTCGTTGAAATAGTATACTCCATATTGGCCCTCTTCATATGGCACTCCAAATGCATCTGAAATTGCCTGCCAATACGAAAATGGCAAATATGTGCGATCATTTATCGTAGCAGGAAGTGGCTCATTGTGAATTTTCGATCCGTTGACCTTTAAGCCATCCATCCTGAAAGCGATATTGTTTCCATTTATTGGTGGGATGGACATAGCCTCAGAACGAAAAGTTGGGAGTTTCTGTAGTGTTCCCACATACTTCGATTGATCAATCCCACCAAATATCAATGACCCATTGACACTGTATAACTCTGGATTCCATAGAGAAATCACACTGGACTCAATAAGACCTGATTTCTTAAATCTTTGGGCGATGTTATCCATTGGCTGTTTGGTGGTGGTGTTAGAAATATACCCAAGGTTCAACATGCTACCTTGTCTGAAGCACTCGGACATTGCAACAAATTCCATATTTGTTGTCAAATTGCCAAGACTAATTGAGTCCCTAGCATCATAGAGAGATGTACCAATGAAATAATCCTGAATGACATAAAAGGTGTCCAGTAGATTGACGTTGAACCCTTGGGAATTCAGATAAGACGAGCAATTGTCAGCTGGCATCAAGACGGAATAGTTACCCCAGAAAGTGATCGAAAACTCCACAGATTGTTTTGGAGATCCAACTTCAGCAATAACGGTCCACAAATCTTCTGAGTAGTCAGTATCCACATCAACATATTCCGTGTCTCGCTTCACAATTCCCGAGGTTCGCTTCATGGGTAAGTTGATAAGAGCATTAACCACTCCAGCAACTAAAGCCAACTTAACCCAAATCATTATGGATATGTCTATTTTGAAGAGAAGGAAATAAGCAGTTCAAATTTTAGACGGCCCATGGCGAAAATTTATGCTCGGAAAATCTGCACCTTCTCGACATTTCAAGTCATAAAATTATCATTCAATGCCAATCTTAAATGACTTTAATTTTCTGCCGAGTTTACAAGATACAACATCGCACTCGAATCATGATCTATATCGTTCCGTATTCTTCAACACGGCTTCGGTCAAATCGGTGTCGGCTTAGGATAGCTTCAAACAGATGGAACTGCAGACACTTTCGTAAATCCGTTTTCAGACAAACGCACTTGACAGGTCATTCATCAACCGTCTGCATTGGACTAGGGTACAGAGACACAGGACAATGCCTTCAATGGAAACTTGAAAGTTGTCTCAATCACTTGAATAATCCTCCCTCTAATAAATCTCTAAACTGGCACCTAGGAATGAAATATGAGACTCCATCGGATTTTGAATGAGGTTTCCGGTATATCCATAGTCATGCATGGACGGCAATCTGGTTAATGGATAATTGAAACTAGTGAATTCCCTCCTTCTCTGCATTCATTCAGCTTAAAAGCGAAAATGAGTGAACACTTTTTTACTCATATGTTTTCAATTCCTTAATATCTTCCTCCATTTTTTGTGAGGTATAACATGAATTGAAGTCACCGGCCCCGATGTGCTCGAAATAGAAAGGCTCCTCTCGTCAAATTGATGACAAAACACACAGCGCTTGAACCTCATCATCTTCTCACGGGGATCAATTTACGAGAATAGCGCCACCCATAAAAAGCTAACTTAGATAATTCTCTTATACAGTGTATCTGAACAATGGGTTCTCCTTGTCAGTCAAATCAGCAAACTCATGGTTGAGAATATGCTCGAACACTTCTTGGGTTTCCTTGTCCAGCTTATCTCTTCTCCTGTTCTCGCTTTCATAGCTGTACCACAAGACGATCAAGCACAACGTCGTGAAAACAGAGCAGCCCACCATAGCAGCCTTGGCGCCTGCGTAATTGGGTGCCTGGTTAGGAACAAACGTTTGAGGTCCAATCAAGTTACCCACACAATAACCAATCAAAAATATCGCATTGACCGTCACCTTCTTTGTGTGGCCAGCCACATTTGATGCCATGGAGGACAACATACAGATGAAACTCAATGGACCGAGACCAATCAAAGTGTAGCCGGCAAACTGTAATCTGTGGTTCTTGCTGAAGGCCAAGAAACTGAGAAACATGATTGTAAACAGAGATATCAAAGTTGCCCAAAAGAGACGCACAGGGTAGAACCGATAGCCAAATGCAAATAATGTGCACCCAACGACCTCGACAATGCCATTGGGAATCTGCATTAGGAGAGACTTTGAAGCCGAGTATCCCAAAGACTCGTTTAACAAGATACTTCCAAAGTTTGTCAACCCTCCATTTGGAATTTGGGCAGATAATGATATAATGAAAATGAGCCAAGTTCTCGAGTCCGTCAATGCTTCAATAAACTGCTTCTTCTTGAAATGCCTGTTACCGAATCCTTGTTGATTCTTTCTGATTCTCTCGACCACTAACTTCTTCTCATGCTCATTCAAAAACCAAGCTTCCGCTGGGGTGTTAGGAATGTGGAAAAAGATGGCAATTCCCAAAACAATTGTTATACAGCCGGTGATGATGAAAATAAGCTTCCATGCCTCAATCGAGTAACTGTCCCTGTGTTGGTATACGTTGTAGGAAATGGCGCTCGATCCTAATACTGCTCCTATACCATTGAAGGAAAACCATAAGGCTGTTCTGAGAAAGATCTCTTCTCTTTTATACCATTGACCGGTAACAATGACGAACGCGGGGGTGATGGCACTTTCAAGACCACCCAATATGGTTCTCAACGCAACAAACCCAGGATATTGTGGAACAGCATGCAAGCATAGAATGATGCCCCACAAAACGATATAGAGCGAAACGGTGTTGATAACACGGAATCTTTGAAGTGTGAGAGAGACAGGAAACTCGAAAGCGAGATACCCAATGTAAAACGCCGACCCAGTCCATGCAAACTGCTTCCCCACCATATGTAAGTCTTTTCTCAACCCCAAGATAGCTGCATATGAGTTGGACAACTTGTCCATAAATTGGGTCGCATATAAGATGCAAATGAGAGGAAGAATGTAGAGGTCAATTTTCCGTAACAATCTACGGTCTGTTTCCTCGTCCAGTTCAACCTTCTCTCCTTCAATTGCATAGCGCATAGCCTCGTCCACATCGCCAGTAATCTCTACTTTCGCACCCGTGGTTGGCGAGATCACACTAGTGATTACATGGTCTTTGTTTAAGGACTCGATGTCATCCACATTGATAGTGACAGCTTCCTTTGGTTCCAGCTTGCTGTCCAGTTTAATATCCAGCATGATTATCTTTCTGAACCAACCGCAGTGAATACGCCTTCAATTTATACAAATGCACATTGGGATCATCTTGAACTGTGGGGTTGAAATGCCCGAGATCTTATCATGAACCGGTTTTGTGCAAGATGCTCATTACAATAGCCGTCTTTTTGGCAGTTTTGACACAAATCACACAATAGTTTCAGCACACATGAAAATCAGACGGCGAAACTAGAAATGTGGCGTATCTCATACAATTGGTTAGTGGTCCAAACCACCTTATCATTGGGCGCCACATCGATGTGCGAAGTTAGTGGAGGAGCTCGCGACCTCATTCGGTGTGGCGACATGATTTCCGGATCCGAGCCTAACGCCATATTAGTGCGGTATTCGAGAACCACAAACGAGAGAAGTGTGCAGTCTAGCGCCGGGATATGCCTCTCATATGGTGTCCAGAGGGGCCACTTCCGGTTGTGGCTGCCGGTTGCCAAACCTTAAATCTGGTGATGAGGAACATCATGCAGATAAATTGAACGGCTCGTTGACAGGGCCCTGCCGAAGTAATCAGCCAAGCTTCCTGACTAATGCTGAGAAATAATCGCTGATCTTACGATAAGGACATGCATGCATTTTACGAATTGGTCTCAGTCTGAACGTTCTAATCTCCCTGAAGTGATAATGTGGCTTCGGATTCAAACAATTGCAAGAAAGTGGGCTTTTGCTTTCATGTTGGGATTCTGCCTCACCCTGCCCGCTCATTCACAGAATTTTTCCAAGTGTGAAAAACCCTTCAAGGCTGAATAAAAGCCCACTTCATGTTATCAGCAGTTGTAGATGCCAAATCGCAGAGGATAGATTGACATACTACGATTTGTAGTATGGGTGGGTGTATTCTCGAAATTCGCAGCCAGAGGTTCTAGAGTCGTTTGCAGGCCCTTCTTCAGGCGGGTTTGCAAGGGGACTAACAAAATCCTGATATTGTATTACGCTTTCGATTTAAGATCCTTTTCTCCAAGTATCGCATTTCAGCCAAAATGCGTTTTCCGCTAGAAACCCTTCACTGTTTTGTTAATGAAGTTCGCGATATTTGACAGGACTTTCCAACTTTTACCAAAAACACCAAAAAAAAATATTAATCAAATTGGAAACCACACAAAAATTAATAAATACAACAAAAGCAGCAATCTTCAGCAAATTCGATAACTTGCAAAATTGTACCTCTTCCTGGCAAAGGTTCTTTCCAGAACCCAAGCATTGCAAGATTAGCCCAAAGTTTATGTGAGAAGTGACTACAGGAACTGCAGACACATCCACGGCCTAAAAATTGATTGGACGGAGTCGCAAACTAAGTGGAGTAATCAAGTCTCTTGACTAATTGATTAGATCATACAAATTCTGACTCCAATGCCACTCTACTATCCATGGCTGGGAAATATCAGAACTATTGAGAATTGATCAGCCTCGACAGTGTGCTACTGGTGCCTTGGGACTGGCGTACCAAAGACGAGAGGATGATTGTCTTTGTGTAGTCAACTTTCAATTATTATTTGCAAACCGCCTCAGACTTTCAGTTCAGAGGTTCTTTTACTGTTTCTTCCAGTAACCACCTTCAAAGCGTTCAAGATCTTGTCGTCATCATCAGTGAAAAGAATCTTACCCATACGGTGGTTGTAGCCCTTCTCATCCACAACATCGTCCAAGGACTGACCCTCAGTGAGTTTATGGTCTCTGAGGAAGAGAATTAAGAGCAACACTGGAGCACATAGGCAGACACCAACAATACACAAGTTCTTTTGGACCTTTGCGTACGCCATAACAACACTGATTCTAGCCTCAGATCCCCATTTGTTTGACTTGATGAAAACGTAGGGCGTTGCATATGCTACCTTGGCCAAAGATGGGTCGACACCGTTTTTCACCATCTCATCACGGATATTCTTGTACATAGTCTGAGTCCAAATAGCACCGGCAACACAATTTCCCAATGCGTAGCCCATTTGATAAAGAGCAGTAAACATTGCAGTCACAGTGGCCATGAACTCGTGATTGGTACAAGTCTGTGCCGACACAGACATAAGTCTAGTCAAGAATGCTTCACCAAAACCAAGGATGCACATACCTGCCGTAACACCATCACGGAAATATTTCCCGTCAATTCCGTCGTTGTCACCTCTGAAATGAACGAACAAACCCATGGCAACAGTCCACACGGAAGCTCCGAAAAGAATGAATCCTTTCGATCTTCTCACCCAGGACACAAGCAATCCCACGAATGGTAATGTCAACGCACTGACAAATGCTGCCATTTGAGGAATTCTGGTGGCAGTAGTGGTGTTTGCATTCATTCCAACGAGCAACACAGTGTACGAGTATGACATGGGTAAGGTGTAGGCGAACATATAGAATGTTCCAACTGCAAATGCAGCCCAAATACCCCGGTCTTTCAACAACACAACAGGAATGAACGGATGTCTTGCGAACTTTCCCTCCCATACAACAAATATTGGGATACAGATAAATCCACAAACAATGGGAACAATGATATGAGCAGATTTCCACTTACTGGATTGGCCACCGGCCAAAGTCAACGGAACCAAAAGAAGACCCAAGAAGGCAACAACGAGAAAACATCCCATTAAATCAACCTTCCAAAACACTTCCTTGCAATGAATGCCAAAACGAGCGAATAAAGACTTTCCCCGATGAGGAGCTGCCTCATCCTCAATGATTTGCTTCCATTCTGGAGTTTTCCTTGCCTTGAAATACATGTATCCCAAGCAGGACAAATAAGGAATGGTTGTTAATGGGAACGTGTAAGCCCACAAAGCGGTTCCGAATCTCCAATCATGAGCATTTAGTAAGCTAGTAACAATATCACCACTAGCCCAAGTAGTGATAATCACTGGAGCCGTTAACAATGTAAGAGACAACAATCTGTACTTCAAATTTGATGCATCCTGCAAGTTGAGCTGGAATATGGCCTTGATACCCGAGAATCCAAGAGAGTAAAGAACCATTCCTCCCGCGTACCGTTGTATGTTAGTGGCTTGGGAAATCACCACAAGCCCCACAACTCTTAAAATCATACCGAAAATGAATAATGGACCACGCCCGAACAAATCAGACAGTTTAGCAAAAACAGGGAAAGCAGCAACAGAAATGACACTCTTAACAACATTAATGGTCGACATGAGTGAATGTTTCTTGTATGAGTCTGTGGCATAAGTCACTAGCACATTCATACAACGCATTTCAAGGACACTCACAAACATTCCAATGAAGATGGAGAAGAAGTAGGCACCCAAGAGCCATTTGGACGAAAGATACTGAGTCAACAATTCCTCTCTTCTAATTCCAAAGGACTTCGGAGCATGGTTCTCGCCGAAATTATTGCCTTGCAAGGACAATGACGATGCCGACGAGTTGCGATCTTTCTTCTCTTCAGAAGAGTCTTTCAGGTTGGGTCCCATTTATAACACAGAATTGGTAAGGTCCCATTTTTTTCCGGCTGCTAATTTATAGTTAAGTGAATTGGCCGCTTCTATTGATCTTTAAGTTTTGCACTCTCAGTGTCAAAAATATCTCTTGGCGTTTTTCCTTACGAGACCCTGAGGGAATCCAACATTGTGGGAGTATTGTGGGGAACACTGGAATTTGATACTGGAGCAATGTATTGAAGCCGTCTTAGATTTTTCAAACATGTCGTAATCCTAATTGGAAACTCAACGGATGGCAATACCACTACTTGGTTGTCAAAAGGTGATCTTCTACTGATCCGATGTTCGGGATATCTATTCCATCACATGCAGCAGAGAATAAAGATTAAGGGCACTGGTCGCAATTAAAAACCTTCGAGGGAGGAACATACACTGCCCCAGAAAGGACAAGCACGGCTGACAACCAAAAGTTTCACACATATCTAGCAGTTTAGTTCTACGCTTACTTGAAGAGAGCAATGAAAAGCACAAACCTCTGCTTCAGAGTTGCTGGAAGCGACCGCTTGAAGGCTTAGAATACCGGACTTGTATCAATGGCAGCTTAACCAACATTATACAGGCGACCAGTCAAATCCGGCAAATTGTCCGGCAAATTAGCTGGGCAACCAGTACAAAGCCGGTGTTTGTCTAGAAAAAGTAAGATATCACGCCCAAGAGCCGGCCAAGGTCCAGAATATGCGAGTATGTCTTAACAATACACTTTGATCACGCAACAAAAAAGCGTCCACAACCTAGCATGGAAAATTTTGGGCAAAGCGTAAAAAAGAGGATTTCATTACATCCTCAGCTCACAGTTTAACGTAGCATAGAGCTCACGGCTACCCTGGAGAAAGGTTGGTGAAGAAAACGTTCCTTTGTTGAGAATCGCACCTACCTGTTTCGCACCTGGTGAATAAATATCCAGGTGAGACTTAGGAAATTTGAGAAGCGTAGTATTGTAAAACATGCGGTGTTGTTCCTCATGAAATTCTCGAAACTTTAAAATTTTGTTCGGGTCCAACCTCATATTCTAAGGAGGTTCTGCACTGTTGGGGCCAATTGACTACCAACTTTTGACTGAGAGGTACGGATGTGTCCGGCCATTACACCATCGCCATCCTGGCGATGTGCATGGAACGACTGGGGGAAAAGTCGAGGCGTTGAGCAGACAACAAGACTGAAATTGTGGGGGTTCATTGACTTTTGTCGGCAGGATTCCCCACCAGCAAGTGTCGAGAGTACCTAGGTCTGAGGACCAGAATCGCCATCATTGGAACTATCAGAGATTGGAAGCGTTACAAGATATTTGCATCAAGAAGTTTATATGACAATCGCTAATGGAACCTGCTACGTGACTCGGAGAATCCTTGGGTGCGAATCTGTAGATATTCTATGGTTCCTCGAATGTGTGCAGGAACAGTTGTTTGGATTGGCAGACGAGTCTTAACAGCATCCTGGCTGTGAAATGGTGTAGGCGATACGAATGCAACATTGAGGTGGGTATCTTGCAAACTTATAGTTTTAATTCTAATAGGTTCGGCTGATAGACCGCAGAATCTTCGTGGTATGCTAAAGACACATTCGGCACGATATAGGACTAAAGACGGCCATATGAACTTGAAAAAAGTGTTAGGGTAATGGGGGTAACGTTCCTCCTCATCATGTCATCGGGGCCTTCTTGAGGAGGCCTTTTGTCATTGGGGTAATTTTCGCTGCTTTAGTAATTTCACCTTCTACCTTTGTTAAGCTGGTTCCTGCGCGCTGTCGATTCCACTTGCGAAGGTGCCAAAAATTTTTCAGGAACTTCGAATGCAAATAAAGCCCGTATTTTGGGTGCGGTAGGTTTCAACATGGACAGAATAAGTTCCTTCTTGTTCTTAGCTTTTGCTTTCCTTGGCGAAAATGTCCACCTACTGACATTTCGTTCTCGCCAGAGTTTATCTTTGCTATAGAAACGAGCGCATTTGTCGGTGAAAATGAAGTTAGGAGATGGTGGGGATACATTTTGGTGGCTCCTCGCATTTGTCAATGCCAATTGAACGTATTAATAATGTTTTCCCGTAGATGGTATACATATATTTCCCTCGATGAAATTCGAAGTCAGAAATTCTCAAGTCTAAGTCCAAGACGGAAAACATGTTGATGTCTCCGGGAGGGAAGATAGTGATATCATCTGTGGTGCATGCACACAGCCCACACAACTTCATACACTTTCAATTCACATGTTATTCCCCAGTGCAGTAATCTCGGCATTAAGGTCCAGGATTAACACCAACCAAAATTGGGTGGGAGGCGTAAGAAAGGAGAACAAGATACATAGATTAGCCCAAATTGCAGGTACACACACATTTTATCAAAGCGCTGGTGCAGCTGTAGCAGCAGGTGTTAAGTCCAGCAAGTGGGCTAAAGTTTCCGCTCGCCATTGCCTCCCATCACTTGCATGAAAAGAGTCCCCCCTATCTGGCGTATTGAATGCTGGCATACTTCTTTCGGATTTGCTACACCGCGATAACCTTTCCAGCATACGCTGGGACCCTTATCGGGTGTGAGTGAGATTTTTGTTTTGAATTAAGCTCACTTCTAAATCGCCCGCTAATCCTGATCTATGGCTTTGCACCTGGAAGATGTCTGCGTCGTTTCGGGAAGTCGAAGGCTTGCTTGGACGTCACTGCTGCCGATCGCAAAAACGGCTACAATGAAAAATAATCCTGAGAATCGAAGGATGTGCGGCAAGACCGCGATTGAGATACATACAAATTTAGCGTACTACATATCAGTGATGCAACTTATCTTAGTAGCTGCGCTTTCTTTAACCCTATTTGCAGGGTCTTGCGCACAACTGATCCATTTCTCCTGCCACGGTCGATCCGATCTGCAGCGGAACGTGTGCGATACATCAATGAAAGATTGCTAAGTGTGTCAGGGAGGTCGAACAAAGCCTCTTTTTCTTTATTCTCGATACCTCGCCTAACTGCCAATGTTCCACGAGTTCACAACTCTCTATTCACGGGCCTGGATAACAGGCGAGGTACGCGAACATGTCAGGCCCTCTTTGTCTCTCTACACTCGCAACTCGCATCATTAAGGACTATTGTTTTCCATATGTGGCAACCATGCCATAGAGCCGCTAAACACGACAATGCATGGCCCAATATGGAAACCTTTCTCTTGAAATTGGGGCTTTTCACAGACAATTGGGACTCTTGTTGATCAACTTCAATTGAGGGATCTCTAGATCGCTGAATTGTCATTTAATGCTCTCGCACTTTTAAACAATGAAGATGAAATAAATTTAAATCTTGTCAATTACTTTCACCAATGACCATCATTTTGGAGTTTGGCTAATAAGCTCTTGTAAGTTCGCCTCTATAAGCGGAAATCCAAAAGAAATGACTCTCAACAGAGACGACACAATTACACTAGCTGGTGTTGACTATCAGGAGTGTTTAATTGTCTTATCTAACACGGCATTACATTAATCTTCTCAGATTTTGAATGTATGAATACTAAGAGGACAGAATAGAATGTTTTGTTCAACGCTAGTGAACAAGCAAGACACGAATTGAATTCAATGATCAGGATCTTAGATAGAATTGGGTTGTGATATCGAAGGATTGGAGAGGTACTTCTAAGAACCTCGATTAATGAAAAGTTCGTTGAAAATGCGAAACTTCACTGCTGGGAAATTACGTTCATTGATTCAAATTTGAGGTTTGCAATAGGAACAACAATGTAATAGGGAAATGGCTCGTAAGTTAGTTTTCCGACGCTCAATCAAGAACTTCGAGGATCAAATCTTCAGAGTGCGGGGAAGCTTGATGCCCGAGAGTTCTCCGTATTCATGATGATTGCAAACGGTAATTTTTGATATCCTTAGCCGAATTTCCAAAACATTGTCTGTAATAAGGTTTGAGGCGTTGAGTACCATTCCAACTGCGGTGTGCGACTTCGCAATAGATGCAACGTAGATCGCAAGGCACCCTTTTCAGGAGTAAATTCTCCAGGTATGTACATGGCGTTTTCTTTCATCAAACAAGGAAATCAAAGTAGGGTGAAAGTTACATGATTTCGTAGCGCACTGTATGTTGGTCTTTGAAGGTGAAGTCTCTTGAAGTTGGTTAATTGGTCTCTTAATTGTCATCGTAATGACTCGCGACCTTACAAATCCGACGATTCGATACAAAAACTCATCTTGCATCAATCTCATTCAAGCAAAGCTTTCTCATGTTCTCGACCATCTGGAGTGATTAGCCAAGATCAGACCTACATGCAACCTACCCAGCTCTGCATGCTTTTCACGTGCTTCAAATGCCTTGTTCGCTCTATGTTACAGTAGGTGCCGCTTTGCACGTGGATTTAAAGCGAGATGGAAGCGCCTAGAAATGCTATGGATAAGTACCTATATACAAATTAGAAATAGGAACGAAGGCAACAAAGAACCTTGAAAAGGGGCAGTTGCAAACAGATCATGACAAGGTTGTACTATCACCAAGTTGACCTCTTAATGATCAGACTTTGCCCATTTGTGAGGACGAATTTCTCATCAACATCGTAGATATTTCTTGAACAGACGTTCGCAGCTTCACCCAAAAAGCTAAGAACATAGACTCATGTATCAAGGTACATCCGATCATAACAAGCTCAGAAAACTGTGTTCAACTAAGAGACTGTTGGTTTTTCATTATTAAACTTGACTTCGGTAGAATGAGGAACCGATTTCACGTAAATTTATGTGGCCTAGATGATATGAAGGGGATTTCACAATCAACTTGAAATTTTTGGGAATGAACTCAAAACTCGAATCAAGGCTCTTACCAAGAAACGTGACTGTTCAGTTCCCGGAGGATATCCAGCTGCCCGACCAATCACGAATTTTTATACAACCTGGTGAATATCTACAGGGCACAATATTACTAATTAAGGTTGTCGGGTATTTCGAGGAAACTCATATTTGCAGTAGCAGAAGAACAAATATAAGCTAAAATTTCGAATTGCGCAACAGGAAAATAAATGTGTAAACCGTAGTCATGCTTCACGTCGCCGTGCAGATGCATTTTAGCAAGATGTGCATTCCTCGGAAAAGTGTTTTGTGGTCACTTGCGAAGCCTTGCTGAGGCTAGATTAAATACCTTGCCTCGATTGGGACTCATAAGCGGATAAATTTGAAAATATGAATGTGTCATTCGGGCTCCCAAGCATTTCGGGCGAGCTTTTACGGCGAACAATCAGCAAACTGAACAATATAGCCTGCACACAAAACAAGAGTCTGCGATAGAGTTGGTTTTTAGAAGACCGCGGGGCTACGCCGACAGGCTGCAACTCTTTGGATTGACGCATCTTTAGGCGGATTCTGCACAAGTAAAGCCAGACAGGAACGTCACGAGTTTGGTGATGAAATTCGGCAACTACTTCACCACATGCAATTGCACAAATGACTGGTGAAGCTAACCGCCAGTCTGTATTGCAGTGGAATGTGTGAGTATCACATTATGCTCTTAGATTTGTTGTTCGAAGTTTGATGGATACTTTGCGAGCTCCCTTCGAAACTAACTGGGAGGGATGAACAAACCGAGAGCAACCATGGACTACATAAATGAAATAAGCTTATATTCTGGCAACAATGAATGTTTCTGCATGAACAAATGAAACGTGGTGCAACCATTGTAAGGGTACGGCGGAGTGTCAAAGAGGAGGGTTCGAGCCTTGGACCCCAAAATCCAATTGTAGTATTGCCAGTATCATTCATAAGCAGCTCGTCTATAATGGAAATCGCCGCTGCGCCAGGGTTTGAATTTCCTTACAGGATTTCAACCGGATAAAGACAAGCGCTTTTGGGGTGGGACCCTCCGCCAAAATTGTGGCTGGCGATTAATATGAAACTTGATACATACGACAAGGTGATGTCACGGACTTCGCTGTGACTGTTGGAAAAATAAACTACCCTGCCTTGTCCCTAGAGTCCCACCCGTCGCCAGTCTCGCAAAATTACGTCGACGGGCATTGTTCTGTGAGAATACGCAGAATGATCAGCAAATTTGTCGTAAGTCTAAGATTGAATTTTATCATCATATGATGATCACCGGTTTGTAGTTTTTTGCATCAGTTCTTTGCAGATCGAATATCATTTTCTTTTTCAGCGAGCGAGGAACTAAATTTATTTCCTCGTCAAAAGAAATCAGCCACTTCAAAGCCCACACACAACGGGATTTCAAGCGGTGTGACAGGATATGCAGTTGCAGGACTCACTCACATATGTGCATCCATCACCGGGGATCTGCAGAGATCCTAATAAAGGTGGACTAAAAGGCAGACCGATGCCATGTGATCGTTTGAATTTTCAATTGAGAACTCTGGAGCAAGCGTACTCAATCCACCCAATTCGCGCAGTGATTCGATATTCATTTCAAATAAAGTTTCATACAAAGAAGCTCAAGCGGTCCGAGCAGGATGCGGCAGGCTCATAACCAATTTCGTGATCAGAAAAGATGCTGGGGCTTAATGTGACAGAAAGACCTGCAGGTAAAATGTAAGCTACAGAAACAATGTGAACTACTGCACTTCACACGATGATGGTTGTGGCAACCACAGCATCGAGTTGACACCCCCTTATGAATTCTGAATATTTTCTGATTATACCCAAGAACTTCCAATTCACATATACGGGGAAGGCATCTAGATGGTCAGCATCTTAAACAATCAAAGCACTCCACAGGGCTCCACCACAACAATACTGGTTTGAAGATCTGTATCTCACGATCTGTGTTTCAGTCCCCTCTAGCCGGGGCTCCCGACACAATTGCCACCAAAAAGTTAGATAGCTTGAGTGAATAATTATAGATATATTACCGAAAAAGTGCACGACTGTCACCAAACCTGACATGCGAAACTCACATTATCACTATCATGCAACAGCAGGCATGGAGCACCATGTCCAATTGGCTCGAGTGGCTGGTGTGGGAGGAATGGGGCAATTGTGGGACCGTAACCTTGAATTACCAGATTTAGGCGCCCAACATAACCTTCGGTATACATTTACTTGCTGGACTATCCATATGGAGAACTGTTCCGTTTGGTGATAATGTACGAATGTGGCGAGTAGTTTTTTCCGACCGCATGTCAAGCGCAGTGCTCGTAACATAGAAGCCCTCGAGCTCAAAACAGGGAACAAACGGGGCGGGTCAGAGAGACGGATGGGAGATCTGAGCTCCGTAAATTAAGTTGGTGACCCCTCTGATATGACTTGGGACTCTTAAGTTTAACGGCGAAGTTTCCCAGCCGTAGATGATTCATATAATTGTTGCTCTTGCTCTCGCAGAACTATAAGATCTCTTGGAGGATGCAAGGCGGCTATTACAGCATGAAGCTGCACGGTTTCGTAATGGACAGTTTCAATGCGAGAATTTGAGTTCAAGCCCCGAAAAGATGTTTCTGTAGCCAGAATCATAAATTTGCAAAGCCTGGCTACCTGCACCCGCATTGGTCCGTACAGTGGAAAATGCGAGGCAGGCAAAATAAACGTAGGACGTGAACAGGGTTATGATATGATGCTACTTTTCCAACACGAAACCCTCGATATCTTCTCCATCTCGTCCTCCTCGACCAAGGAGGCATAAAAATCTTCTGGTGAAGCCTTGCCCGCTTTCCAGCAGCAATATCTCAAAAGTATTGAGACATGCATTACCCAAGGCACCCTCCGAAAGCACCCCGGTCGTAACTTACGCTACATGGTGGGGTAATCTATTGTGTTTACTCTTTTAAGCTTCTAAACAACTTTGGGCGGGCTGCTTTACTGATTAAAGCAATCGAGACGGGTCTTCTTCACCTACGATCACAGATGCGGTTCGCAGCCTGTGCCTCATGCCATGCGTCCACCCACAGCATATGCGAACGATGCATATCCGATTGCAGGGTTGCATGGTAGCTTATTCGCTACTAGCTGCTAATTTATATATTACGGCTGAAAAGTCCGCAACTTGAAGTTGTTGAATTAAATCCACTTCGAAAAAATGATCTGGGCTCTATTGCTAGTGCCATTATTGTTTTGGCACCAAGCCTTGGCTTTGGATGTGACAGAAGACACTGTGATCACAAGTGGACTCAACGCTAATCTTGGCGGACTCCACGTATACCCAGATGTCTACTACTCGCTTGTTGATAATTCAATTACCGCAATTGTTGGCAGCTTGCAAGTTGATGACAATGGTGCATTTTACGCTACCTCAACGAATGGTTTGATCTCTTCAGTGACTTTGACGGGTGGAACCGTCATCAATAATGGTGACATTGCCTTCAATTCATTGACAGCCTCGGTTGCCAGTACTTACAGACTCTCCTCAATCGGACAATTTGAAAATAACGGAAATATCTGGATTGGTACTAACACTTACGTTCCTCTTGGATCGATCACACTTAACTCGTTGACTCTGTGGGAGAACAATGGTAAGATCTTCTTGAAGCAGGGAACAGGCAACGCCTCCCCACTTACCATCTCCAATACTTTGGGGACCACCGATAATGATGGTACAATCTGTTTCGAAAACTTAGTGTGGAATCAGGGAACCAGAATTACTGGTAATGGATGTATCAATATCATGGAGGACTCAACTTTGGAGGTGGCACTTGGCCAGTACTCCATTGATAGTACCCAAACCATTTACATGTCCAGTCCCTCCTCTGAGTTGAATTTCTTCGGCATGTCCGCTTCTTTGATTTCTCTGACTACCTATAATGTTGTTGGTTTCCAGAACGGTAACAAAATTACAGTTTCACTCGCATTCACCAATTACAATTACGACTCATTATCAGGTATCCTTACCCTCTCGTTTTTGTTTGCGTTCCAGCTTAAGATCAATATTGGAACGGGCCTTTCTAGCAGCAACCTCGTGAATACTGGCGGTATTTTCAATGGTGGAACTGCTATCTCATACAGTGGCACCAACCCCAAAGCTGTCCCCGCGAAATGTCTTTGTGAGGATTTTCCAGACGCTCCGGTTGATCCTCTTCCTACAGGAACAACCTACACCACAACATGGACCACAACTAACCTGAACGGAGTCACCGAGACTGACTCTGGTGTTGTGATTGTGACTACAGATGCTGACGGCGACTTGTCAACCACCACATCGACCTTCACTACCTCGCAGCCATTGACTACTTACACCACTACTTGGACCACGACAAATGAGGATGGCTCCACTGAGACTGACTCCGGTGTTGTAATTGTCACTACTGACTCTGATGGTGCTTTGACGACTACTACTTCGACTTTCACCACTTCTCAGCCTTTGACCACTTACACCACCACTTGGACTACTACCAACGAGGATGGCTCTACTGAGACTGACTCTGGTGTTGTGATTGTCACTACTGACTCCGACGGTGCTTTGACTACCACTACTTCGACCTTCACCACTTCTCAGCCATTGACCACTTACACCACCACTTGGACTACTACCAACGAGGATGGCTCTGCTGAGACTGACTCTGGTGTTGTGATTGTCACTACTGACTCCGATGGTGCTTTGACGACTACTACGTCGACCTTCACTACCTCGCAGCCATTGACTACTTACACCACCACTTGGACTACTACCAACGAGGATGGTTCTACTGAGACTGACTCTGGTGTTGTGATTGTCACTAC
>JAKUAO010000024.1:0-31951 GCA_030674735.1 Sungouiella pseudoflosculorum | reverse complement strand
TTAGGCATGGATTCCACCGCGTGGAAGAAGACGTCCGAGACGTCGACGTAACTGGAGTCTTTCGGAGTTAGTAATTGTG
This sequence comes from Sungouiella pseudoflosculorum, assembly GCA_030674735.1. NCBI lineage: Eukaryota > Fungi > Ascomycota > Pichiomycetes > Serinales > Metschnikowiaceae > Sungouiella > Sungouiella pseudoflosculorum. Next base: position 31,872 of record JAKUAO010000024.1, on the reverse strand, counting down.
GGTTTCTGCAGTCTGGATGCCAGAACTTACCGTCTTGAGTGTCCATGGAGTGGTTGGTTTCGGCGAGTCTGAGTTTTTTCCATGCCTGTGTAGTGACTAGATGCTATAATGTGGAGGAGGACGACGATGGGTGATTTCGAGAACTTTTGGGCTTTGGGCGGAAATTGAAGGATTAGGGTGAATTCTCGAGATACGAATGAGTGTCTAAGTGGTTTTTGGCTGCCGTCTGGTGAAGATATGACGATCTGGGCCCGGTCGAGAACGGGTGTTCAAATCTGCGTTTTTTTCGGCGAAATTTGCCTCAATCCACTCCATTTGCCGCTCTTTACTATAGACTTTCACAATTGCTGTCGTTGATCAAAGCTCGGCGAGAAAATGGGCATTTTCGACCTGGATTTGTGTGGACCCGTCCCGAAACCTGCCTACACCTTCAACAACCGCGGGTGGTTGGTGTAATGGTTAGCATTTCTGCCTTCCAAGCAGGAGACATGGGTTCGATTCCCGTACCACTCATTTTTTTGCATTTTCTTGCTCTCAAACCACTCAATCCCACGTTCTTGTCCATTTCGCACTTTATGCCTCTTCTTCCTGTTTCTCGCCTCTCCGTCTCCCTCTCCAGACTCAACTCAAAATATTGTCCTGCAGGTAGTGTCTGGTGTTTATTTACACCCATTTGATCTCTTAATCCACCACCATGTCGAAATCAGCAAAACCGACTTTGGTGTCGATAAAAAGGATCACCACGTTAGCGGAAATCCACGACGCCACCGCCCATGTTTTCCAAGACGCGCAAATGACCCTCTCGGGCCACAGAAAGTTGGTTGTTCTCTTTCGAACCATCCAGAAACGAGCCATCTCCATTGGGTACGAGGAGGCGTTCAATTTCCAGTTCATCAAGCTCATATCGAAGATCTTAAAGTTGCGAAAGGGTGTGCCCGCGGCTGACCGCATCGCCAAGTTCTGCTCGGTGGTAGTGGCCACCATACTTAAGGAAGAATCGGAAAACCCAACGGAGCGGCCCAACGGCGACACCACCGAGGATGGCGAGGAGCTCGAGAGCGTGTCGTCGGAGTTTGTCGACAATCTCATTCGCCACTTGCTCCGGGGGATCGAGTCCAAGTTCAAAGAGGTGCGCTACCGTGTAGTGCAATTGCTAGCGTACTTGGTGAACTACATCACCGAGATAGACGAGCAACTCTTCAAGGCACTCCATTACTCGCTCAATCGCCGCCTATATGACCGCGAGCCGATTGTGCGGATCCAGGCGGTGGTTGCCATCTCGAGATTCCAGTACTTTCTGGAGAACGACACCCTCAACTCGGCCACCAAGTCGATGCTCGTGTCGTTGAAGCATGACGAGTCACCCGAGGTACGGCGTGCAGCACTCCTAAATTTGGTCAAGTCGAAGGCAACCATCCCGGAGATTCTCCAAAGAGCCCGGGACTCCAATGCCATCAACAGACGGTTGGTGTATTCCCGGATCTTGCGAGAATTCTCCAGTTTCAACGACATTTCCGCCGATATGAGAGACCAGCTTCTCAATTGGGGGCTCAACGACCGTGACTCGAGCGTAAAAGCTGCAGCAGAATCGCTCCTCTGCAAATCGTGGCTTGCGATTGCCAACGACGAGATCCTCGAGCTAATGGAGAACCTTCGTGTCATCGATAGCGAAGTTGCCGAAACCGCCATGCGGGTGCTTTTTCAGCTGAAGAAGGAGAAGTTGGACGGAGTGGAAATCACCCCGCAAACCTGGAAGGAGCTCACAGTTGAGAAGGCTTTCTTCATCCGCACCTACTTTGACTTTTGCAATCACAACAGGCTTTACGACAACATCGAGAAGAATATCCCAGAATTGACGAAAATGGCCCTCATGTTGCAGGACTACTTAAAGTTGAGAAGCAATATGTTGAGCTCAAACAAGGAACTCGTCGAGACCAGCATGAACCACGAGAAGAAAATCAGAAAGTTTGCTCAATTGCTCAAGGAGAACGAGACAGAACAGCTGGAACTCACCAGAGGCATCTCCAAGGATGAGACTTATGTCACGCAGCTTTCTGATTACGTGGCAGAACTCAAGGAGAAAATTGCCTCCAAGAAATCTTTGATTGGCAAACTCACTGAAAGTTTGAAGCGTCAGCAAAATGAGGCAGTGGAATTGCAATTGGCTGATGCTCGCCTGGAGTTGATGGAACTCAATTCCTCCTTGTCAATCGCGCAGGGCTCTCTTGACCGCTATTCGACCAATTTAGATCTGCTCAAGAAAAGATGGAAGGAGCTTACGAAAATCATGGCTCACCAAGATAATGAAAGAGGTACTTACATTGAAACAATGGCCGAATTTGACGAAGAATACGTCCCTTTCCGTGAACAACTTAACGAATTGGAATTCATCATTGAGCAATTGCTTTTGATAATCAAGGGAAGTGATTTTGCCGACGTGGCAGGAACCAGAAGATTGATGCCAATAGTCACAAACTCGCTAACAAATGACATCCTCACCGACAAATTAGTTGGCATCAGCGTCAGAATCTTGCGTTTAATCTCTGTTGACGAAAGCTATTTCTCAAGTCTTTGCACAGAAATCATTACAGACATCAGAGATTCTGCCTCTGATGAGAATGACGAGACTTTTGTTTCCGCAGTTTCAATTTTTGGGGAGAACGATGACGATGAGGGTGACGATGATGATGGGAGTGTCAGTGTGGACGACAATAAGAGAAGAAAGACAGCGCCAACTCTTCCGCAGGATGAGTTGCTAATCCAATGTCTAATGATTCTTCAACACTACCTTGAGAATGTCGAAGACACTCTGTCTAATCTTCATCAGCTTGACTCAATGATTGACACGTTAATTCGCCCGGCTATTTCCAACAATCAAAATGCCACCATCAGAATTCTTGGTTACACTACTTTGGGATTGCTTTCCCTCGTTGACAAAGGAATGGGCACGTCCAACCTCAAGTTCTTTGGTATGAGTGCATCCAAAACTCCAGATGAAGAGTTGAAGGTTTTGGCTACCAAAATTCTATTTGACATCTTGTCAACACACGGAGTTGGAATTCTCAATGACGAAGGCGAAGACTCCGTCGATTCCCTTTCCTTAGCAAGATTATTCTACAGTCTCTTGAAGTCATACGAAATGCCACGTTTGCAAGCAGTGGTTGCTGAGGGTCTCTGCAAGCTATTTTTGGCAGATTTGTTGATTGATTTTGGTAAAGGTGAGGTACGCAATGACGACGAGGAAGAGACAGCGCAGGAAATCCAATTACTCGAGGTATTGCTTTTGTCGTACTTCCACCCGTTGAATGCAGAGAATCAAGAGCTCAAACAGACGTTGGCATTCTGCATTCCAGTTTACGCATTCAGTCACCAAAGTCACCAGGCAAAGATTAGTACTGTGAGTGGAGATTGTTTCTTCCGTATTTTCCGAGCAGAGAGCGACTTTGGTAGATTTGAAAACTTGAGTGCAGCCGGTCCAGTGATCCAGCAGCTCATTTACTGGTGTGATCCCAACAACCTTGTCAATGCCAAACCAGAAGATATTCGGAAAAACTCGTCACACTTTTGGCAGGCAATGAAGTTCTTGCAGGTGATCGAACAAGACACCCCCAAAGCAGTGAAGAAGACGGTGATTCAAAACCTTGGCAAGTTGTCCCTCACGGAAGAATTGGGATCGGAACTCCTTTCCGGGCTTAAAAATGCCATTGATGATACTCGCCAATTGATTTGTTCCAAACAGCAGGACCCGGAATTTGTGTTCGATTCGGCTACAGAGAAGTCGCTCGGCAAATTCCAAGCAACGGTTGAAGAGCTTGTGAAGAAAGCGCAGGAGGCAGAAAAGGAGGCACAGCTCCGGGCGCCAATCCGGTCAAGAACAAACTCTATTTCCAGCCACCAAGAAATAAAGTTGGAAGAATCGGACGGCGGAGTCCAGGGTGAGATAGCATCCGGCCCGGAATTAGCATCCGAAATGGGACCTGCGGAAGTCGCCACGGCTGTTCCTGAGCCTTCGGTGCCGGAAACTCCGTCTCAAAACTTATCAGATTCTACGAAATTAACTACTTCGGTTCAGGCTTCACCACTGGTTCCCGACAAGCCTGCAGTGCCCGATCTAGCCGAGATCGACCAATTTCTTGAGGAGGAAGACCAGGTGGAGTACGACATTTCCATGGAGGACGAATAATGAGTGTTCTACGCTTGTGAAGAAATTATGGTTGCAAAGTTCTCAATGGAACATCAAGTCAAGAACCTAAACGAGCATCATACGAGCATTGCCCACTTGATCCAAATCCGATAATAGGTAACTACAAGGCTTCTGTGCAGACGGCCGCGTGGCTATGCAGGCGGTCGTACCATAGTATACGACCATCTGGTCTAAACGAGGATACGACGTGTGCACACATGGCGAAGGAAAAAAACGCGCGTGCCCTATAAAGACCGAAACGGTGGCCCATTTCAATTTTTTGCAAATTTGAAAAGTTTCAACACTTAATTTCGCAAATCATGGCTCCCGTTCAACTCGCAGAGAAAGATTACGCTAAGGACAAGGAGTTCGCCAAGGCTTTGCACGGTGACTCCTACAAGAAGACCGGAATCAGTGCCCTCATTTCCAAGGCCAAGGATGCTTCCGACGTTGCCAACGACGGATATTTCAAGCACTGGGATGGAGGTGTTTCCAAGGATGACGAGGACAAGAGATTGAACGACTACTCCAAGTTGACTTCCCACTACTACAACTTGGTGACCGACTTTTACGAGTACGGCTGGGGTTCTTCTTTCCACTTTTCCCGTTACTACAGGGGCGAGGCCTTCAGACAGGCTACTGCTAGACACGAGCACTACTTGGCTCACAAGATGAACATCGACGAGAACATGAAGGTCTTGGATGTTGGTTGTGGTGTCGGTGGTCCAGGCAGAGAGATCTGCAGATTCACCGGATGTACCATTGTTGGTTTGAACAACAACGACTACCAGGTGGAGAGAGCCAACCACTACGCCAAGAAGTACAACTTGGACGACAAGCTTTCTTACGTCAAGGGTGACTTCATGCAGATGGACTTTGAGCCTGAGACTTTCGACGCTGTCTACGCCATCGAGGCCACCGTCCACGCTCCAGTGTTGGAGGGTGTCTACTCCGAGATCTACAAGGTTTTGAAGCCAGGTGGAGTTTTCGGTGTTTACGAGTGGGTCATGACCGACAAGTACGACGAGACCAACGAGGAGCACCGTAAGATTGCCTACGGTATCGAGGTTGGTGACGGTATCCCAAAGATGTACAAGAGAGAAGTTGCTGAGCAAGCTTTGAAGAACGTCGGTTTCGAGGTTGAGTACCAAAAGGACATGTCCGACATGGACGACGACATCCCATGGTACTACCCATTGGCTGGAGACTTGAAGTACTGTCAATCTCTTGGTGACTACTTCACCGTGTTCAGAACTTCTCGTTTCGGAAGAGCCATCACCACTGAGATGGTTGGCTTGTTGGAGAAGATCGGATTGGCTCCAAAGGGTTCCAAGCAGGTCACTGGAGCTTTGGAGGATGCTGCTGTCAACTTGGTTGACGGTGGTAAGCAGAAGTTGTTCACCCCAATGATGTTGTACGTTGTGAGAAAGCCATTGGATGCTAAGAATTAATAGAGTCGGTTCTGAAATGCATATTTATTCGCTAGGGTAATTTGGTTTATTGTAGTTGCCGGCAATTGACGAGGTTCAAAAAGAAAAGAAACGATCATGTTGATCTAATTGTAGTGAAAACAAAAAATAATGACTCCGGCGTGATTCGAACACGCGCATCTTACGATAACAGAACTTGAGTCTGCCGCCTTAGACCGCTCGGCCACAGAGCCATTTGATATATGAAACATTCACTGCGAACGATTGGTTCTGTTGTTTTTGTGTTTTTGGCTGAAATTTCGTTTTTTTGCATTTTATGAATACACTAAATATTCACAATATCAGCACTACTCTCAAATCGTTATTTTGAGCCCTTGATGGCATTTTTTTGATGATTACTTTTTTGGTACTGCATAATGGTGTGGTCTAATTTGGTCTCCATATACATGATTTAGACGGTCATTAAAATATTGGTGGGAAGTGACACTCCTACCAGATTTTCCTAAATTCGAAATCTACTGTGAAACTATGAAAATTGGAGGTTTGCCTGATGAAGTTCTCCATGTCATTTTCCGAAATCTTCCAGAATATCTTTTGAATTATGTTTGGCTCCAGATGGATGATTCGAATCCATTGAGACTGGTGGTTGCATCTCATATACTTGTGGAATTTCCCGTCTGGGGAGATTCTGATCGCTTCAGCAAATTCCTTATGTATTCCCAGCAGAAATCCGTGAATCGACTCAAGGAGTTGGAGATTCATCTTCTACCATATGGCAACAATTTCCTCCATCAATTCTTAAAGGTTTGCACCCAAAACACGAATTTCATATCTTCATTTCAAAATGTCAGCTTGGAGATTAGTGTCAGCTGGTATAGGCAACTTGTGCCCATGATGTCCAAGGATAACGTGAAGCGCTTGAAACTAAAAGTTGACGAACTTGTAGAACGGGAGCTCATTCCACGGAATTTGGAGACTCTCACATTGTCGTTCGACCAAGAACATCAAATCGACCCTCAACTGGTACTTCATCAATTTGACCTCCTCGACAATCTAGTCAGCCTCCTGTTGCAATTTGATCGCCCTCTGAATTTTGACCTCGCGGGGATTAAATGGCCTGAGAGACTCACTTTCTTGTATCTTCGAAACTGCAAGTTTGCTTCCTTGGTTGAATTGGCATTGCCCAAGAAAATTGAAACTCTTAGTATCAATAGTCGTCTTGCAACTTTGGAGGGTGAGATTTTCCCACCCGCCTTAAAAGTTCTCTATTTGGAGTCCAAAGAATTGAAGCTGTTAAAAGGTGCTGTTTTCCCTTCTCTGCTCAAGACACTCAGCTTGCGTTACAGCTCGATTGAGAAGATCGAGGAAGAAGATCTCCCGAATGGACTTCTCGAAGTCAATTTGCTGTCTAATCCTCTCAATAAGAGACCAGTGTTTCTTCCAAACCTGATTCAAAAACTCAGCTTCGCATGGTGTGGCTTCAAAAGTTTGGCTGGATTCAAATTACCTGACCTGTTGAAAGAACTTGATCTTCGCTATAGCAAAATTGAAGACCTCGATGGCTTTTCGTTCCCAAGTCACTTGCGTAAGCTTTTTTTGGGTAACAGCCAAATCAAACTGCTCAAGAACGTGACTTTTCCAAGTGGACTACTCGAACTTGATTTGAGCGAGATCTTCAATGTCGGAAGTCTTTGCAGACCTGACATCAATGAAGCAGTGTTTCCAAACCTGCTTCAGCATCTCGATTTATCTCGAGCTTCAATAAAATCTTTAAAAGGGATAGATCTACCATCGCTGTTGATTTCACTTGTCTTAAGTGGTAATCATATTGAAAATCTCGATGACTGGATAGTTCCGACTCAGTTGGAGGAGCTTGAGTTGGATAACACAGACATTGTTGAGTTTCCAGACATCAGCCTTGCCAAGTTGAAATCTCTAAGTTTGTCATTTTGGAAAGATGATGTTTCAGATGATGATTTCTCGGATGATGATCTGTCGGATGATGAAATGGCTACACAAGGGTGTCTTCGAAAGTTGTCCAAAATCAAACTACCGGCCAGTCTAGAAACTTTAAAGGTGGACAACCAACCTGTTGAAGATTGGACACAAGTTGTACTTCCTCCGAAATTAAGAGTCTTAACACTTTCATTGATGGAGGACCCCGCTTTGCTCAACCTTCCTCTGTCGTTAAGAGATCTATTCTTGCATTTTCCTAAGGATTCGAAGTCCAACTATATTGATCTTCGTCTACCGCGCGGCTTGAAGATTCTTTGCCTTAACAATGGTATTTCAAGCGAGTTTGACTGGTCACTTCCCTCGTTGGTGTGTTTCGAAGCTCGAGGCTACACTGGGCCCATGAATCCTCCCGGTGGGACATTCGCGAGATGTACTTGCGAGAGTAGAGATAAAGTCGCTGATAACGCCACTGACAGTGATTAGTTGCATTACCATTGGACTTTAATGGATCAGCTCGATATCTCTACAACTGAAATACGGGAGTGGGACCGGATCATCCAACTGTCGGACGATTTTCGTTCCCGATTCTCAATTCCATGCAATCGATCAAAATATGGATCATACATGCCCTTGCCATAATCGACCACATGGCATCCTATGACTTGTGTGCTATATCTTCAACGTATCACAAGAAAAAGGCTTCTACACCAATATTATCAGAGTGCCCTTGCCTACGCATATCGTGGAATCGGATACTGGATCAAAATAGTTTACTCACACTAGACCACATCCTAGCGCCAATGCTGGAGGATATCACCAGATATCGCCGAATCGATCACTCTCTTACGATAGTAATCAAAGACTATTATCGCAGAGTCTCGATCCGTCCAACCGGCATGGGCTCCGTAAAAGGCTGAATAGTCATAGCAGAGAGATACTCGAGCAACTATCTCCTGAGTGAGTGTCAAGATAATCTGGTCTGAGACCTTGTTCATTGCGAGCTGATGGAGTCCAACTGGAGCTAGTGATCCATACTATCAGCTGGCACTATACCAAATGAAATCCAGAGAGCAGTGTATATCAATAATCGGGTTTTTGTCAATTAGATCGTCTATTTCTTTCCATTAAATATCATGTTTAAGAAAATGAGTGACCTCTAGCAAAGCTTCCCCGAATTCAGTAATCTGCTGTGAGTCCTCCTCTTAGGTGTACTGGATACGGTGGGGCTCAATTATTATCTTCGCAAATCAAAACTCTAGTGGTCTATCTTCAATTGAGAGTTTGACGTCACCATGGCGACAATCACAAGAAAGGAAATTGTGTCCAAATCACCCTTCAAGCATCCCTGGTGGCATGCTTATGGAGGTATAGGTGATCAAATTAGGTGCTTGGACGAGTGGCTTATCATCGAATTATCGAACACCATTCGCTCCAAACCAGAGTGGACCAGGAAGTTCAAGGACCAGGAAATCGTCAAGAAGTGGAGAGATGAATTCAATCTGCAGAAATTGAGTACCAAGCACCCCAACGAGATTTTTGACTACGTGTTGCGCGAGTTGGAATGGTACGACACGTTGCAGAACACCGTGCTTAAAGAAGGACATTTTGAGATTGGACCAGATGACAGAATTGTGTTCAGTGACGAGGCTATCGACGCGCAGACGGCTAGAAAGTTTTCTTTGGAGGCTTCCAAGTTCGAGAAGGCCACGCCTAAGGACTTTCATCCTGGATCAAACGAAACGGTAGTGGATCTAGTCCACCCATCGTTGTATCTTCTCGAGTATGGAAGAACAAAAATCCTTGAGAATGGCGTGTTGAAATTGGCAGAATTCAGTGATGAGATCAGTACTTTCAAGAAGGGAATCTCCGATTGGGGCGTTTCCAAGAAATACCAGTGGTTGCCTGCGCTGATGAGCTTCGACAAGTCAACTCAGAAATTCTCGTTCGAGTCTTACATCAACAATCTTGACCCTGTCAAGTTCGCTACCATGTACGACGAAATTGGCGCCATTTTCAATCAGGTTGTGCCAGGTTTAAACTTCTCTCTAGCCAGATATCTTTCCGAGCAGTACATTCGGGTTGAGATTCCCTCTTACACCAAGGCTTATAATGATGACTTTGCGGAGTATGAGGAAAAATTGGAGGAGTTATGGGAGCTCTCTGATTATGATGCAGAGCGGGAACAAGCTCTCGAGGACGAAAGACCAAATTACTTGAGGGATTTTCCTCCGGTCTATGAAGAAGACCCAAGCACGGAGAAATTCGACATTCGTGACTTTTCCAATTTGAAGGTCATTGTCAAGCTTGCAAACATCGAGCTCACTCCAGAGAAGCAAAAGTACCCTGGTGGTGCCTGGCATGTGGAGGGCACCATAAACGAAGACATTGTTGCGACGGTTTTGTATTACTATGATATGGAAAATATCAAAGATAGCAAGCTCTCCTTCAGAGCTGCTTACGAAGACCCACATTATGAACAGGGCGATACGGTTTATTGTGAGCGTTTCTTTGGCTTGTTGGACGAAGACAAAATGACGCATCATGCTGGCTCCGTTGATGCCAAGAAAGACCGGGTAATTGTGTTCCCCAACTATTTCCAGCACCACGTTGATCCATTTGAGTTGGAAGACCCTCTGAAACCTGGCTTCAGAAAGATTTTGTGTTTCTTCTTGGTGGATCCCTACGACGATCTCGTCAAGACTACTAAAGAGGTTCCTCCTCAGCAGAAGGATTGGGTCGATTCCGATGCCATTATGAGCAAGTACTTCCCCTCTGTTGATCGCAAGGAACTTAGCACAATCTCATGGGAGGAAGCTACCAAATTGAGAGAGGACTTTATGAAGGAGAGATCCGTCAACGAGGAAAAGGAGGATTTCGAAAACCCATTCACTAGGTCGTTCAGTCTCTGTGAGCACTGACCAATTGTGACTATAGAGATAGTGAATGTGCTTTCATCTCTAGGCTTGGGCTCGCAATAGCTCACGGCTACCAAAATTTGCAGCCGCACAACATGAGAGGTTCAGGCATGTGTTCTTCAGTTTTTTTGATTTGTATCTGGTTTATGAATTTCGATTATGACACCCAATAAGTATTTTGATTGATTTGATAATTCTGTAGCTACATAAAGGGTTGGTCACTTGGTTGTGAGCACAAGAATTGCGTATTGGAGATTGCACCAGCCTCAGAAGTGAAAGCAAGACTAGCTTGGAAAAAAAAACCAAATACCCTTTCAGCTCCTCTCGTTGTATGTTCGAAATTTATCATTTTACCTCTCTTATACTTTCTGGTTCATTCCTGTAGACTTTGGGCTTGGCCGAATGTCGAGAACCAATCGCGATTATTTATAACTTCTGGGCTTTTCTGCAAAAAGTCTACATAGACACTGGAGTAGATCAATTCAACCGATCATGTAAAATTTCCTTATCCACAATCACATCATTAAACAAGTCTTTCTGCTCATCTCAAAAGCGCCGAATACTTGAATTCTCCTATTTATCTCTGTTCCTGACCTCTCCCCCACGTTATCCGTTATCTCTTGTCCTGCACCGTCCGAGACATGAACATAGCAATATAACCGGGCCAGACGGAAGTGGGCAGAATCGACAAGAAAGAATCGGAAATTGCCAAAAAAGAAGTCAAATCGGTCACACTCATCCGGCGTGGTCATCTAGGCTGCGACTTGTTCCGAGGTCTCAAACTAGCCTTTTATTGCGTGCGGTTTTCTTGTCCAGATTGGCACTGTGCGTACAGCAACTGTCTCGCAGCAATCTTGCCAATATATTTAGTACTACATCTTCACTCAGCCACCCCACCTTCTTTTCTTTTCCCACAAAAAAAAAAGAGAACGACATATTATCAAAATGACGCTCAGCAACCCAAATCTTGAGGGCTACTACGTGGCCCGTGGAATGTGGCTTCAGTTTTACAATCCGCTGAAGAAGCAGTTTATCGACCCCAAGTCCGGTAACAACTTCTGTGTGTGGGATCTTTCAGTGGCTGCACAAGCCATTGTAGACGGTGCCCGGATCTATCCCGAGCTTTTACCCCTTGTGGCTCCAGCCATTCAGACGTTTGCTGCTTACAAGAACAAGCATGTCAAGGGTTACAGTGCTATGCCTAGCGACGGCAGCAACAGAGATATCTACTATGATGATGATGCTCAGGTGTGCAGTGCAATTCTCACTGCCTACGAGGTCACCGGAGACAAGAAGTTTTTGGATTCTGGCCGTGAATTGGTGAGATTCTTGATGGGAGGCTGGAACAAGCAAATCGGTGGAATGCTGTGGCACGTGGACAAGACGTTGGTCAACGCCTGTACTACCGCCGAAGTGGCCAAGGCTTGTTTGCAAATTGCCCGCTTTATTCCATCGGAAGCCGACACCTACGTGCAATTCGCTGCCAAGTGTATTGACTGGCAGATCAAGACTTTGCAAGATGACGACCACTGCATCATGGACGGTATTCAGCCTAAGAACATGGAGATCGAGAGAGGAAAGTTGTCGTACAACACCGGAACCACATTGTCTGCAGCCTCTATGTTGTACCTGGCCACCAAAGACGAAAAGTGGAAGGAGATTGCGTTCGGCTTGGCCAAAGCTTGTACCGACAGAGACTCTTCACTCTATGACGGCGATTACGAAGACAAGAACTTGAGATATTGGAAAGACGCAAGTTACTGGACCCAATTGTTGATCGAGGGTTTGGCTGATTACATGTTGTATGTTGGAAGTGATATGCCTCAGGACTTTGCTGCAACCATCCAAGAGGAAGTCGCTCGTAACATCAAGACCTTCTACAAATACGCCAAGGATCCTAAGGATGGCTTGTACATTCAGAGTTTCCAACCTTCGCTGACTTACCCAGAGCTCTATGAGAGATTCTACAAGGAAGAATTCGGAGGTAAAAAGGGTGATGGAGGACTTGCAGGTGAAGACAAGGAGGGTGACTCGCAGACACCTAAAAAGGGTCTCATGGGTTTGGGTTCTGCTGCAAGAGTGTTCTTCCAGGCTGCCAGAGTGGTCCCAGAGCTTTAAAAGGCGGAGCGCCAATATAAATGTACTATTTTATGACCTAAGTAGACGAACTCTGCCGATACACTATGCTTTATTGACTCTATATTACAAGAAGCGTCTCTTAAATTCTCAAAAGAGGTGCCTCGAATGCTGATGTGGTGGGCAAGGCGAAAGCTTCTCTCTCCACCACTGTGATTTCGTTTTCACCCCAACAGTCCACCTTTAAAATGGGACGGTATTTGTCTGTGATCCAGAACAGCTTTTTGGGCTTGCTGTGAGAGTAGACTTCCTCATCCTCCTCGTGGTCCTTCACCGCAGACAAAACTTCTCCCTTGAAGCCATCGTCTGGCTTGATGCTCAAGCCATCTCTGTTTCTCTTACGAGCTTTAGATGCGTACAGCTTCGACACCTCAAAATTGACAGTCAAGTCAAAGAATGCTAACCACTGACTTCCGTAAACCCAAACTTTTCTGTTATCCACAAACATTCCCTGAGGCTTGTCTTCCAACTTCAAGAATTGCAATGGCATGACTTCGCTGTTGCGCTGAGACCACTCAGAGAGCAACTTGGATGCGTCTTTCTCCATGGTGAGCTCATAAAGCTTGTTTTCTTCAGTGATCACCACAAGATTGTTCTTGTCAACAACATCCATTAAGTGGATGGCGCTGGACAATTTAGTCAAGACGTAGGCATCCTGGTCTCCAGTCAATGGGAGCACTTCGATGGTGTTGTTGAATCTAGCAACAATGACCTGAGAATGATCTGACGACAAGGTAAGTTGCTTGATGCTATTGAAGTGATCAAAACCTGCTTTGACTTCGCTGGTGGGCTCGGCAACTGACTCAATTTCATCTTCCAATTCAATCGAGCTCTCGCTGATAGTGAATTTGTAAATCTCGTCTTCTGGAGTGTGGATCAAGAGGTTATTTTCGTCGAAGATCAAGACTCTCTTAGCTCCACTGATCACTTCGTCGAAAGTGCTGTCTCTAATCTTGCGCACCTTGAGCTTGTTTCCAGAATCGGACAATTCGAAAACTTTGACGGAGTTGATAGTAGAGACGGCCATGTACGAGATCCCGTCCACAGGTTCTCCAATGCTGATGGATGTGATGTTGTCGTCGTCAGCCAACGAGAGCTTCGTCACCAACTTATGCTTGACCTCATCCTCAAGAATTCTCCAGACTTTCACAGTCTGGTCCTGGAACAAAGCCACCAACTTGGACTCCGCACAAACAGAGATGTTAGAGATTTGCTGGTTCATCAAGATCTTCTTGTATGGGCCGTTAGCGAAGTTCTCTGCCGACTGAACAATGATCGATCTCTCGACACCTCCACTGACGAGGAAGTTGTATGCCTTGCTTTCGAAAGCTGCGAGCGACCTCACATCGTTCAGATGCAAAAGACGGTTGTAGCTGTGAATCCACTTGGATGACTTCTTCTTGCTGTTCTCCAACCAAGAGTACTGGTGGATCTTTCTGTCGATACCAGCAGAGTACACCTTTTCACCAGATGCATCTCTAGCAAGAGACAACACATCTGCCTCGTGTACGGTGAAACCCTGCAACAAGGTGAATGTTTTGGCATCCCAGAACTTGACTGCTCCAGTGGAGTCACCGGTGACAAACTGCTCACGAGATGGCAATGCCACGATCGACCACACCAAAGTGGACTCAGTCTTGGACTTGTCCACCTTCATCGAGTTGACTAGACGACCACGGGTCTCGCCCTTGGCAGCCCAGCATCTGACCTTACCGTCCGCACAGCCTCCAATCAACAAGTCATCGCCATACCACTTGATTCCCAAGACTCTCAGGTCTTGTCTCTGGCAAATGATATCATGTTCCATAACACCACGTCCACCTGCTAGGTCGACAATCACCACACTGCCGTCATCACAACCAACAGCCAACTTGTCTCCCGAGGCATTGGCATCCACACACCAAACAACACCGGCGTTACAGTCGTAATTGGCTCTTGGTCTTCCTGTGGAAAGATCCCATTCGGTGATGTAGGTGGAGCCTCCGATGGAAAAAAGACGGGGGTTTTCGTCGGCAGCATGTGCCCAAACAAGACCTTCGATGGCACGGCCGCGTGCTCCCGGTAGCGTAAGCTCGTGGGTCCAGTTGTATCTTGGATTCCAAATTTCAATGTCTCCGTTGGATCTTCCCACTGCGAGACGCAACCCAGCTGGCGAGGGGGTGGCTGCATCGCTAGAATGGGAAAACGCCAATGACGTAATCGTATGTGGCGTATAGTCCACGAAGCGACATCTGTGGATATCCATGGTGGGTAGTTTCTGGTTGAAGATGGTGATGGGACTGAGATTTTTTTAAGATGAGGCCGGCACGTGACGTGGGGCATTGGAACAGTGGTTGACTTTTGTGGGAGAAAGCACCTTGAGGTTGAAATGTGAAGGGGAAAAATTGAGGTTGAGTGAAGAGAGATTCCAAGTTCTGCAATATTCATCGTTCAGCTTCTAATTTGGACTGTGTTAGTAGAGCTGGCGTCGAGTGGACTGCTCAGAATTTTGGGTGCAAGTAATAAGGTGCGAACACCATGGTGGAGATGAAGCTCAATCGGCTATCCGTAAGATCGATTTCTTATTATTTTTTTCAAGTTTTTTTTCTTCGTTTTCTTTCTGGATATGAAAATGGTGTGCTGACGCATCTGTGGCCTCCATTTCTTTATCCTCCTGTGAATTCGGATGATGCTGCGAGCATACTGTCTTTCCGAACAAAATGAAGGCCCCCGTCAGCCGTGCATCAACGGCTAATACAAACCAGCGAGCAACACTGGGCGTAGCCATAGAGACTTAAATCTTATGCCACGGATTCCGTAGCTCTGAGACAAGCAAATCTTTAGAGCTTCGACAAGACGAGTCTGTCACACAGCTCTAGACAAACCCAACGAAGCTGTTGACAAACAGGAGCAAGCGAATGAACCACTTGTTCTCGTCGGGCACAACCATGTTGATGACGAGCTCCTTCTTTCGCGTGCCGCCCACCTGGCTCTTCACCAAAGTGCGCTGCACCACAACGTTCTTCTTGAAACACCACACCACGAAAAGAATGGCCAATATGCTAAACAGTAAGTTCTTCAACAAGTGCAACGCATGGCGGCCAGCGGTGCGGAGCAAAAACAACACATTTCTTCTCAATTTCTCCCGAGGATCAACCTCGCTCTCCAGATCAGACTCGCCATGACTGAACGGGTTCACCTGTCCAGCATTGGCTCCGCCCTTTCGTATCACATACTCCTTGCTGATTTTGTTGATGATCAGATTGATCTCGCCCTGCCACGCCCGGAAGTCCTCCAACGTGGCCGCAGGAACGTCTACATTGCGGGGACGGGACGAAGGCAGATGAACCGAGGCATTGGTGGTGGCACGGCCCTTGGAGACGTAGTCGGTCAATGAGAGTTGGGTGTTGCGGCGCAGATGCAGATAGATCTGCTCCAAGTTGTTGCGGTACTGGTTGTTGGTGGCCAGGGCCGAGTAGTTGCTCTGCAATGGCCACGGCGTAGCTGTAGAGTAGCGATCAGACTGGTCAATGTTGGACACCACCAGCGGCGCCACATTGTAAGGATAGGCGGGGCGTGCCTCCTCATCGGAGAAGTCTACGTCCTTGATTTGGTCCCACAAGTACTCCAATTCGTTGAGAAGCTCTCTGGCCTCGGATGTTCCACTGGCGTACACCTTCATGGTATCGATAAGATACAGAATGTACTGTCGCTTCGCCTCGGTGCGGGACAAGCCCTCCTCGCGTTTCCAGGCGTCCCACTTCTTCTTGGCTCCTTCGTCCTCCAACGTGTGGCCCTCGGGTCTGGCCATGATTCCATGGACGTTTCCCTCGGTGGCTTGTTTGTAGAGGCCGTAGAGCTTGATTCTGTTTTCGGCAGGAGGACGCGGCAACAGGCCGTAGTTGGAGCGCGACGAGAGCGCCCGAATGGTTGTGATTGCCTTTACAAACACTCGATCTGGCGGTTAGTACTGGGGTTGTTGTGGGGGTTCCGATACCGAGAGGCGGTGGGGGCGAGAAACGGCGGATCTGGCGGGAAATTGGGCCCGATTTCGGCACTTCTGCACATTCCGCCGCTTCGCTTAGGCGACAATGACATACCAATCGAGTCAGACATGGTGGCGGTGGGAAAAGAGTGGTGTTTGGGCTGGAGATCGTGGATGTCACGTGCGGATGGGTTGGAAGTGGGGGGTTGGAGGTGAGGCTGGGGTACGGGTTTCGGGTGGGGGGACTGGAACTCCCGGAGGTACGGGTGGCTTACTGGACAATGGCTACTGGCAAAAGTTTTCAATCGTAAGTATTAACCCTATGTGTACAGATAATTAGTTCTCTGGAACATCGATCTCACCGTTGTTGATGGAATCAATAATGTCATGTGGGTTCTTGTAGTCAACACGACAACCAACAGATTGAGCGGTACCCAAGATCTCCTTGGTGACGGAAGCCAAGTTCTTACCGAAAGACTTCTCCTTCATCTGTCTGGCAATGTCGAAAATCTGGTCCAATGGAATGTTTCCGCTGTGCTTGACGTTCTTCTCCTTTTTACGGTCTCTTGGTGGCTCCTTCAAGGCGGTGATGACAAGGGAAGAGGCGGATGGGACAACAGAGGCGGTGGCCTGTCTGTTCTGGATTCTCAACTGCACGGTAACCTTGATACCCTTGAAGTCCTTGGTGGCCTTGGCGATATCTTCACCGACCTTCTTTGGGGACAAACCCAAAGGACCAATCTTTGGGGCCAAGGCGGAGGAGGCACCGACTTCACCACCGACGGCTCTCAAGTAGATGAACTTGACTTCAGAAGGATCGAACTTTGGAGGCATTGTGTATTATCTCTGGGTAGTAAAGAAGTGGAAAAGATGCGAGGAAAAATTTTAATGGCTACGGTGCGAGCGCCGGGTCACGTGCGCAGGACGAAAAAACTTTTGGCTGGGAGGACCACCGCGGTTGTGCACAGGAGCCAGCGATGCGCATTGGTGGTTCCGCGGGTGTGCAGGCCACTCACTTCTAGGGCACGAGCCCTAACTTGGGGGTGGTCCATGTCTCCTGGGGAATTTGGATACATTTGCCGAGATTAGAGTTTGGACGGATACACGAGTTTGGAGATAGAAGGCTGGGATGTCATATTGCATATTTGAAAGGGCAGGTGGGGTGGGTTTGCTTGCCTGTTGTTTGGACCAAAAAGACGGGAACAGTCCGTCCTGCATCTGGCCGTGCAACCACCGGGTTTGGTTGCGAACTAAACCACCAAAAGTGCTCCCACTACAAGACCCACAAATGCCTTTTGTGGATCCAAGTGTGGACAGTAGTTGACAGCAGTCAGAGAAGTCGATCCTGCAGTTTGCGCCGCTCCACTTTCTGACTGGGTAGTAGAGGCCGAACTGGAGGAACTGTCGGAGTTATTAGTATTGCCGTGACCAGACGACAGACCCCCGTGATGTGACGACAGACCCCCGTGATGTGACGACAGACCCCCGTGATGTGACCCCAGGCTCCCGTGCAAGCGAAACAGCTTGCTCATATCATCAGAAACGGAATCTGTTTCAATCAATTCAGTAGAGCTCCATGCGTCCAGACCGACATCAGAGTCAGAAATACTGGATGCAAACAGAGGGTCCGTTGTGGAAGTAGGAACCCCCAGATCTCCAGAACCTCCTGTAGTTTCAGTAGTACCTAGTGTTCCATAACGATATGCTCCTGGATTGTAGACCGAGCTTGAGCGACTGCCAAAACGGGAGTAGGACTTTCGGGTCGAATAGATGGTGGTTGTGGCCTCACTCATTGTCGTGACCTCTCCGTCTGCCAAGGTAACAGTGAGATCAGGAATATACCGCTGCAAAGTCGTATAATCAACCATACCGTTAGTTCTCTCCACGTAAACCCTTTTGAGAGTGGTGGCCGAATATTGTGGCGCGAGCAGCGCAGGGATGGTGGACTTGATGTCTTCAATGGTAGCAGCGTTGGCCGATTCGGCAGCTTGCGCCAACCCAATCTCCCTATTTTCAAGGTCGTACACCACATAGGCGTTTTTCAAGAAGTTGTTTCCCAAATAGTAGTCGTTGTTGGCGTTTTGATTAAACAAGATAGCCAGGAAGCAGGAGTCTTTGAATTTATAAACCAAATCTTTGATAGGAACTTTGATTGGGATTCCGCTGAAGAAAAATGTAGCAGTTTCGGTCAGACTAAGAAACTTGCAATCCAATTGCGGATTGAACTCCTCGCTTGATATTTGAAAATAATTGTTGAGCTCTCGGCGATACTCATCAGGTAAATACAGAAATGGTGACCCATGCTGCATCTCGACAAGGGTTTGGCACCGAACGCCAGTGTTGCCTACCGTAAAACCATCGAGAATAATTTTCAGTTCCATGTGCATCCCCGGATCATAATAGTGATTGTCGAGTATCTTAACTCGTTTCAAATCTCCAGTGTATCTCCCGTGGTCCAAAGCTCCAAAGAGAAGCTCTCCTTTTGTATTATTGTCTTTTTGAATTGCGATGGAGTAGGCAACATGACTGATTAGACCTTGATTCTTGAGCTGGAACGGGAAATTGGGGTAAGTGTATAGTGGTTTGCCACCATAACTATACTCATTAGTAGATTCAAGGGCTGGGTGGCCAAGGCCGAGATACCCAACACTGCCAATCGAGGTGGCAACTCCGAAGTCCAAGTGGACCGACTTACCATCAAGATAAACATCGTCTTGTCCCCAGAACCCTGTTCCATAAACACCGTATATCAGGGGCAGGAAAATGGTGTCATTTTTCAGGAAAGTGGTGGAGGAATTGGGATTGAAAGTACCGAAGGAAAGACAATGTGGATTTAGCCAGTACATTCCCTCTTCTGAAGGTTTTGGCCCACCTCTGCGGGTTATTTTAGGATAGTATTGGTCACAGTCAGGGGAAGGGAACCATGTGTCTGACAATGCTGTATCAATTATAACCTCAACTGACTGTTTGTCGGAGCCCACTTTTAGGCCTATCACATATTGAATGTACCTATTATCGATATCCACAGTCAATTCGTCCCTTTTGACATTTTCGTCAATGTTTGGTCTGCCTTGGCGAGCTTCAAAGTCCAAGGACAAATAAGCACAGACACTTGCTACTAAGACAAGTATGTGAATTTGCATTAGCAGCCTACAAACGCAGAATGTGGGCGTCCTATTTATAAGCCTGGTTGTAGAGCACATGGTAACCCGTGTGCAGAATACCGATGCCAATCCGTCATGAACCAGTAGCGGCTTTAAAAGAATAGGAAATAGCGCCTAAGTATTGCAGTACGCACACGTTTGACAATTGTGGTTTAACTGGTCACTTCCACAATCGAAGGTCCCAGCTTTTTGACGTAAATCTGCGTGTGTCAACGCATAGGAATTTTCTTGGAAGCAGCTGTAAGTCACAAATATTGTACTGCTAGACTGTTGACAGAAAATTATGTGGGCTATCATTGAAGATTCGCTTCGAGGCAGAGTAATGTCAAACTGCGTGACTGAGACCTGCTTGCTACACTATCTGGGTCATCTAATTCAGCATATTCGTTCAACCGAAATAAAGTTACTGAGCCTCCAAATTTACGAAAAAAAATGTATGAAGGTCTAAATTTCTCTACTGCAGGACAGTATTAACATTCAGGAATGCGTCTCCTGCAAGTAATAATGCCTTACACGGAAATGTCTTCAAGTTTCCCCAAACCCCTCGAATGTGCTTCAAGTAAGTGTTCGGAGTTCCAAGATCAGGTCGAATGACAGTGTAGTTACATTTCCTTTTATTTTTCTCGTAAATTTGTCACATTATCAATCTTCGACCAGGGCAGTTCAAAGCGGATTCATCATCCGTCGTCAATTTCAACAGATATTCACGGCCATGACTCCCAATCTGCCTGTTGACTTGCATCTCATAGAAGTATCAGCGCTACTCAGATGAGAAGAGTCAACCAAATGAGAAACCGGGTCAAAATTTGGTCCATTGCTAAACGTGTATTTCCTCCATTGAAGGGCATCCACAGCAGGGAATTGGTAGGATAACTTTGAAAGACCGTGCTACCAAGGTCGACAGCAGTCGTTCCCTCAGTAGAGAGCGAGTATTTTGATGCTTTGAGCTTATGTCTTGTAAGTGCCCAGCCATCGTGCTTTTTGTAGGCAATGTACTTCTCCAAGTGCGTGTTGGTGTAATGTGGTGCCTGCAGCGCTAGGGGAACCAGCGACACAATTTCCTCGATGGTGGCCTGTCTAGGGGAGGCGGCAGCCTGTGCCATAGCAATCTCCTTATTCTCAAGGTCGAAAACAACATAGGCGCTTCTTAGGAAATTAGTTCCGAGCTGAAAAGATCTACTTGAGGGCCACACCCCAAGATAGCACCCAAAAAATTCAAACACGAGATCTCTCACTGGCACTTGAATTCTGATACCACTGAAGAAGAATGAAATCAGCTCTGTCAGATTCAAATACTTGCAGTCGATCTCATAGTAATAATCCTGGGATGTCCTGTTTAGCTTCCTATCTGGATAGAAGTGTTTCCTCAATTTCTTGACATACCCCATCGGCAACCTCAGAAGAGTAGAACTGGTGTCGAGAAGAACATATGTTTGTTCTTTATAGACATAATTATCACCCAGTATTCCGTCCAAGATAATATCGAATCGCCGAATCGGGTAAGTGTCATATATGTTTACTAGCTTGACTCTTTGTAAGGTACCGTCATATCTTCCGTGGTCGACAGCGCCGAAAAGTAGCAGTGCTTGGGATGCATTGTTGGGTCCAAGATAAATGGAGTAAGAGAGGCTTTGGATATACCCGTCTTGCTTTAATCTCAACGGGAAATTTGGGTACGTGAATCCCGTATCATTGTGTATGTTGGTAACCTCGTTTTCTGAAAATCCAATTCCCAAAACCGGCGGGGTATCAGCATACGTGGCAAAGCCAAAGATGCAATCTCTCAACGAATAATTGCCAAGCTTGATAACATCACGGGCCCAATAAGCCTGCACTTCTCCTCCCCTAGAGTACGAATCATCGAACGGACCCATGGTGTTTATTATCTTGAATGTGGCCTCACTCGTTGGATCAAACACTCCATTGTCTAAACATTTCAGCTTAGATAAACGAAAGTCTTCCAGGAAGCGTTCATTAGCATATGTTATATCCGTAGCATGGTGTTCAATTTGTGGCCAGGACGAGTCTCTATTACGGTCGCAACCCGGGCCTGCTATCCACAAGTCTGATGACCCGGTATCCACTATAACTCCAATTTCCTGCTCACCGGAGCCAACCTGCAAATTTGCCATATAATACCAGACATTGTTGCTGACATTGATGGGGTCATCATCCCTTTTGTGCCCCAGAATAGACCACGCGTTGCCTTGGTCAGTATTAGGGATTCGGGCCACAACTTGAAGATCTAGCATCAAGAATGCTTTGGAACCAGTCACAAGTAGTGGTAGAATAATCATTATCCCTACAAATTAATCAAATGCTGATAGTATAAATGGAGGAAAACATGTCTATAAATAATGTCAAATCAGTTGGTTGGGTCCACTGATAGGACTTGGGACACCATACATGAGCTGAAATCTGTTGAGAAAACCGAAACATGAAGGCAATCGCCTTTGTATTTCAGTAAGGACTGTTCAAATGGAATCAATGGATTACTTCAGTGGCTGGCATGTAGAAGATCATGGATCCTAATGACGTTTATCTTCAGTTGACTTTTGTCCTAAAGCGATCTCATAATTGGCTGAAACTTGAACTATCAAGCCCTAACGTGGCCCATCAGCCCGCTTTCCTTTCACTCAGATATATCCTACATGGAATGTTCCTTAAAGTCAATTGGTGGCTATGTCAAAATGATTCTTGAGCTCTTTGCTTCAGACAACCAATCAACTTTGCGGAAGTTCCAGAGAATTTGCTTATCCGTTACTCAGCCACAGAAATTCATGGCCCCGCGGTTCGTAAAATCATGTTATTAATAGATCACCTCCTCTTGAGGCTCTTGAAATTTCGAAGAAGCATTTGATATCGCGTAAATTACCGGAATCATAGCTAGAGGCGTGCAACTGTTGCTACCTGCAAATCCCGTTTAAGCTGGCTCCAAACGGTGCTACACATATTTGGCGCATTGCATAACCCAGGGCTTTCGATGTTAACGCCGTAGACGGATATAAAATTCTCCGTAGCTGAGTCCCCGTGAATTGATACTATCGATATCGTGGCGATGGGCTTCGAAACTATTTGTTATCAACCACCAATCAAATACGCCCAGAAATAGCTCAGCAGATGATTCAAGCCAAAGTAACTTCTTATGATTCAGGCTGATCAAATTATAGGTTTGGCAATTGTCCCCAAAGACGTAGTGTGGCGAGAAATATTAAATGTATTGGAATTGCAAATGCGATAAATGAGCAGCTCAAACAAGGAGACTCAACCAAACTAAAGCGTAGTACAAGATTTGATCTAGTGCAAAACGGGAACCCCTTCCGTAGGAATAATGAGGGTGAACTAGCTCCATCAGCCCCGATTGCGTATAATAGTCATGAAGAACCGTGTTACCAAGGTCGATGGCAGTTGTTCCCTCAGTGGAGAGCGAATACTTTGACACTTTGGCCTTATGCGTCGCATATGTAACAGAGTACTTATTGAAAGTGAAAATGTCTTCGAGCTTTGTGTTGCTGTAATATGGAGCTTCCAGTGCCCGGGGGATCAGCGATGAAATTTCCTCTATGGTAGCCAGCCGCCCAGAAGCTGCAGCTTGTGCCATAGCAATCTCCTTGTTGTCGATGTCAAAAACAACGTAAGCACTTCTTAGGAAATTGCCTCCAAGGACAAAAGAGGACTTTGAAGGCTTCACTCCAATATAGCATCCGTAAAATTGGAAAACAAGGTCTCTCACAGGCACTTGAATTCTGATTCCACTGAAGAAGAATGAAATCAGCTCGGTCAGATTCAAATACTTGCAGTCGATCTCGTAATAGTAGTCTGAGGATGAGCTGTTCAGCTTCTTATCTGGATCAAAATAATGCCTCAATTTCTTAGCATACCCCCATGGCAAGCTCAGAAGAGTAGAACCGGTGTCTAGAAGAACATATGTCTGGTCTCGAAGCTCAAAAGTTTCACCCACCATGCCATCCATGATGATGTCAAATCTCATTAGGTTGAGACCAATTCCCTCAAAGATATTCACCAACTGGACTCTTTGTAGAGTCCCATCATATTGTCCATGGTCCACCGCGCCGAAAAGAAGCTGGGCCTCAGAAGCGTTGTTGGGCCCAAGAAAAATGGAATAGGCATTACTCTGAATAATTCCATCCTGTTTCAATCTCATTGGAAAATTAGGGTATGTGGGAGTACTACCAAAACCCTGAGTGCCAACTTCACCCTCCACCAATCCAATTCCCATAACAGATTGACCAGTGGCCCGAGTTGCCAAAGCGAAATCGCAGTTTTTCACCGAATAATTTCCTAAACTGACTGTATCTTTTGCCCAGTAGCCTCTTGCAAAAGTATAGTCTTGATAAGTTATATAGAATCCATTGTCGTTCGTACTTCTAATGAAGGTACGCAGGCCATACGGATCGAACACTCCGTTGGTGGTACAATTTCCCTCATCATAGTAGTCCCTTTCTTCGATAGAGAAATCGCGGTCTCTTGAATCTCTTGTACCAGGTCCCATTCGTGGCACTGGCTCGGTTTCCTGCTTATCTCTCTTGTAACTTGCCACATCGCAACCCGATGCTGCTACCCATAAGTCGGACGATCCAGTGTCCAAAAGAACTCCAACAGGTTGTTTATCTGAACCAATTTTCAATTCTGCCATGTAATACTGATTCTGGTTACTAACCTCAACCACGTTATCGTCTCTTTTGATCACATCGATTGATCTGCCGATGCCCTTATCGGTAATGGAGTTTCCGTTAAGAATTTTGAGGTCCAAGAGCAAGAACGCATTTATGCTAGCCACAAAGAGTGGAAGTAAAATCATTATTTGGTTGATTCATCAGGAAACCCCAGATTATTATATACAAACATCCAATGACTTCATAACGTCAATTTGCCTTTTTTAAACAAGACCTGGTGCATCAAGGACAGGGTCCACTGACCAGGCTTAGCATTATGTACGGGACTTTTGAATGACCCAGTTATTTCTCAAGGCGAGAGTGCCTAAATCCACGCATGGGAGTACGGAGAGAAACTTGGGATATTTAATTCTTTGTTTCAGTTCTCGCATTGAGGCGTTGTGAAAGCAGTCAAGTTTTGACCTCGAGAGCTCTTGCTCTGCTAAAGCCACTTGCACAGGGTAGTCGATTGTGCCTTTCTTGTGGCAACCGATTCTATCGAACATCGTCATCTCTCAGATCGAAATTTCGTGGCCAACTTGAATGAATTTCGTTCTTTGTTGAGTTCATTCAGAGAGTGCTCCAGCCGATTTGCTCAAGTTACCAGTCATCAGGCAGCAGTTGATTGGCGAAATGCTTTTCATTGACTGAGATAGCAACTTCATCTTCGCCGGATCTTTGGTGGTGAACACTCACTGTGATAATTTTCGCCGGTGTTTCAGTGTAACGTTGCGTTTGCGTAGAAACTATCATAACCATGGTCGGAATGGCAGTTGATGAATCCGCGATGCAGTTCATTACCACTGTTACTGGCACACCTAAGAACGCAGTACACAGAATATCTACTTCTCCGACAGAACATATGCTTCATTTTAAAAAAATGGGATTTTCCTGTTGGTTACGTGATTTAAAGACCAGGATGAGCGAAACTCACATCACTGGCATCAGTGGTTGAAGCCAAAAAGCGGACCGCAAATACGATACAATTAGGCTTTCCCAAGCTTCGAAGGTAAAAAAACAAACTCATTAACTATATGTTATGAAATATGAAATAAGCAAATTCCTCATATGTCTATCACAGGCTCTTCAGATTGAAGCAGGAAAAGTGATAGTTTGTGCCTTCGACATTTGAGCCGATCAGATAAGCATGGTCAACCAAATAAGAACCTGATATAATAGCCCGCTAACGGCTAATTGTGCACTTCCACCAATTTTGACAGTGGTTGTCTTTGTTGTGGTTGTTGTCTTTGTTGTGGTTGTTGTCTTTGTTGTCACAGTTCCATACCCGTATCTCGAATAGGAAGACAGCGACTTCGAGTACGTGTAATAGTTGTGAAGTACCGTACTTCCAAGATCAAGAGAGGTTGTACCATCGGTGGAGAGCGAGTACAGCGGAACGCTCGCCAATCCCGTTTCGAAGTCCACATATCCGTCCAGGGAGACGTAGTAATCCTCCAATTTTGTGTTGCTGTAATGTGGGGCCTCCAGTGCCAGGGGAATCAGTGACACAATTTCCTCGATTGTAGCCTGTCTTTCTGAGGCCGCAGCCTGAGCCAAGGCAACTTCCTTATTGTCCATATCAAAGACAACGTAGGCACTTCTTAAGAAATTTGCACCGAGGGTAAATGATCTGTAAGACGGCTTGATTCCGAGATAACATCCGTATGATTGGAAAACGAGATCTCTGACAGGAACTTGAATTCTTATTCCACTGAAGAAAAACGACAACAGTTCAGTCAGATTCAAATATTTGCAGTCAATCTCGTAGTAAGTGCTTGAGTAGTAGCTATCCAGTTCACCATTAGGATCGAAATAATCTCTTAATTCTTCGACGTATTCCCAAGGTAAACTCAGGAGCGTAGAACCAGTGTCAAGAAGAACATATGTCTGGTCTTGGTAGGTAAATCCCCCTCCCAGAATCCCGTCCAAGATAATATCGAATCGCAGAAGTGAGTAGTCAATTTCCTCGTAGATATTCACCAATTTCACTTTTCTCAAATCTCCATCGTATCTTCCGTGATCAACAGCACCGAAGAGAAGCTGGGCCTCAGAAGCATTGTTGGGCCCAAGAAAAATGGAATAAGCATGGCTTTTGATAAGTCCATCCTGCTTTAATCTCAACGGAAAATTGGGATATGTAAATCCTGTGTCCTCACCCGTAAACTCCTCTGATGAAGACTCATTTTCTGTCAATCCGATTCCCATAACTGACTGACTGGTGGCACTGGTTGCAACAGCGAAAAAGCAGTTTTTCACTGAGTAGTTTCCAAGCTTGACCACATCGGTGCTCCAAAATCCGCTTGCGTAAGAGGAATCCATATATGAAATGTAAAATGAATCAACAGAGTTGTTTCTGGAGAATGTGTCCAGGTCAGCTGGATTGAACACTCCGTTGGAGGTGCAATTTGCCAAATCGTAGTAATCTCTTCTTTCGGGATTAAAACTTGCGGTATCTCCCTTTTCATTAGCACCGGGCCCAATTCGTGCCCCTGGTGCCGTTTCTCTCTTGTAGCTATAGCTACTACTGTAAGTATCGCAGCCGGGCGCTGCTACCCACAAGTCCGACGATCCAGTGTCCAAAAGAACTCCAACGCGTTGTTCATTTGATCCAATCTTCAATTCTGCCATGTAATACTGATTCTGGTTACTCACCTCAACCACGTTATCGTCTCTTTTGATTACGTCGATTGATCTGCCGATATCCTTATCGGTAATGGAGTTCCCGTTAAGAATTTTGAGGTCCAAGAGCAAGAAGGCATTGGCAGTAGCCACGAAAAGTGGAAAGAGAATCATTGTCTTGCCATAACATCTGGAGAACCACCATATTTATGTACATTTTCTGAATCTTAAGTCATGACTTAGTGGTCTGAACGTGCCTATCAGAGGGGCCAAGACGCAGTGCTGCGTGGTTAATGTATCTGCGGCTGAGCCTCATGCATAGGATTTGGCAATGACCAAATAGTGAGAGGGTTATGGTGCTTCAATTTACGAACAAAGTCAAAAAGAAGATTTGCAATATCTATAAACCAATATCAAATTAATTGACATAACAGACTGGATTTATTTAGAAAACTTATACAATGAATAAATCATTTCTTGCTCACTCAAAGACCCTAAACATATTTTTCTGGCATACCTCAAGATCCTTCATTTAATCAAGATGTCGGGGAACAACCTATTGCTTGGCAAAAGTCAGGAACAGCTGCATACGAACTTTCTTCATTCCTTCATTTCAAGGAACATAGCATTACTTCCATCTGCAACCAATTCAGCAGTCCATCAATTTGACATGCGTCAAGGTGCATGCTTTAATTTGCCGAAATTTTTATCGGTTATTTGCCATCATAATCACCAATCAGATTCGCTCAGCAAATTGCCTAGAGATGTCTCCGTAGTAGATACGCACATTTACAACTGTGATTTACTCTCCTACATTTGGTTCAAACAAAATATATCTTCACTTATTGAGCCGAAGCGAGACCTGAAAACTCTCCATGGCCGTTTTCGAGGGTTTTAAGAAAAGAGCACAATAAAGAAAATCAAACAAGAGTCAGTGAACGGAATATGCCATGGAATGGAAATTCCATCATTGGCATAATTTCGAGCGATTGAATTGTCCCTCTTTTTAAGAAAGTCACCTGAGCTGGTTAGATGAGAACAGACAACCAAATAAAAAGTTGGTATAGGTAACTGTTAGCAACTAAACTGGGACTTCCGTTGAACATAGCAGATGTCGCGTCCCCGTTGACTGCCGCTGATGAGGAGTCTTTGGATGTGACAGTAGCAGTAATTGACTTCAGTAACTCAGATAAAAATACGCTTTGTTCCAGACTCCATGAAGACAGATCAAAAGAGTACGGACTATAGCTGTACAGACTGTAGCTGTACAGGCTGTAACTGAACAGACTATAGCTGTACAGCTGAGTCGTGTAGGCACTTGTCGATAACAGACTCCAGGTGGCCAGTCTCGTAGAGTACCGCGTGTAACCCGGGCCCGTCAAGTATATCGTAGTGTATGGCCTTGTGTTGTATATCGTGGTGAAAGATCTCGTAAAATACAGCCACGAGTACAGATATGCATATGGCAACGTAAAGTACAGTGTGGTGTACAGCCACGAGAACAGTCTCGTAAAATACGAGTACAGCACCGTATAGTACTCCTTCTGACCTGGAGTGGGTACCGTTTCATAATCATGAAGGACGGTATTGACAAGGACCTGCGAAGTCGTATCGGGAGAGAGCGACGTTGGAACCGACTGGTAATCATGAAGAATAGTATTTCCAAGGTCTTGAGGGGCCGGTGTCTCGGTGGAAAGTGGATTCAGTGAGATTGTAGCCAAACCTGTCCCATAATACACATTCCCCAGACGGGTGACATAGTAGTCCTCCAAGTCTGTGTTGCTGTAGTATGGAGCTTCCAGTGCCAGTGGAATCAGCGAAATAATTTCTTCTATTGTGCTAGGCCGTTCAGAGGCTGCGGCTTGTGCCAAAGCAACCTCCTTGTTGTCCATATCAAACACAACATAGATATTTCTCAAGAAATTGGCCCCAAGAATCGAAGAAGTAGACGTGGGTTTCACTCCGAGGTAGCATCCACCAGATTGGAACACAAGATCTCGCACGGGCATTTTAAGTCTTATTCCACTGAAATAGAACGATACCAGCTCGGTCAGATTCAAATACTTGCAGTCAATCTTGTAAAGACTCTCCGAGTGGTCACTGGGCAGCTCGCCGTGTGGGTCGAAAAAGTCTCTCAATTTTTTCACGTAACCCCAAGGTAAAAGCAGCAAAGTTGACCCAGTATCGAGTAGAGCGGAAGTTTGGTCTTGATGTATGAATCCATCTCCCAGTATTCCGTCCAAAATGATATCGAATCTCAGAAGTGGGTAGTCGAAATCCTTGTATATGTTTACTAACTTCACTCGCTTCAAATCTCCATCATACCTTCCATGGTCCACTGCACCGAAAAGAAGCTTGGCCTCGGAAGCGTTGTTGGGCCCGAGAAAGATTGAATAGGTATGACTTCTAATGATTCCATCTTGCCTCAATCTCGAAGGGAAATTTGGGTAGGTGAACCCTGAATCTTTTCCTTTTGAACCTCCTGAGGAAGACTCATTTTCTGTCAAGCCAATTCCCATAACTGATTGGCTAGTAGCACGGGTGGCTACAGCAAAAACACAATCATCAACTGCATAGCTACCAAGCTTGACCACGTCACTACCCCAATATCCCTGTGCAAAAGCTCCGCCCTTGTACTCAATACTGAAAGGATCGGCAGTTTCGTTTCTGACAAATGAACTCAGATTGTTGGGATCAAACACTCCGTTACTGGTGCAGTTTTCTTTATCATAATACCCTCTTTCCTCAATTCTAAAGTTGGGGCTCCATGCTGTATCTTGAGCACCGGGCCCAATACGTGATTTTGGTTTCACATCTCTCTCGGAGATGCCATCTGTGTTGCACCCCAGTGTGGCTACCCACAAATCAGACGATCCAGTATCCACGAGCATTCCAATCTTTTGCTCATTAGATCCAATCTGTAATTCGGCCATGTAATATTGGTTGTGGTTGCTCAAGTCAATAACTCCATCGTCCCGTTTCACAACCTCAATGGACCTACCGACGCCTTTGTCCGTGAAAGAGTTCCCAGTGAGAACTTCGAGATCTAGGAGCAAATATGCTTGGACACCGGCAACCAAAAGGGCAGATAAGAAAATCATTGGCCTTCTAACACACAACGAAGATGTGTTTCTATATATGGTGGAACCTTCATGATCGTAATCCCTTTCATAGCATGTTCTGGCCAGGGTCCACTGTCACGGTTGAGTTTATGCAGCTGACCTTGGAAATAACCGAGTAATGCTAAACCTTAATTATGTCCTGGAAGAGTTAGGGGACGGTTGAGTTGATTTAGGTTGTTGATGCTACACTTACATTTTGTTCCCTCGTTACTTTGCGATACTTGGATTTCGAAAGTTGATGATCCCAATGGATGATTACAAGGATTCATGAGGATCGAGTAACAATTCTTGAGTAGCTCAGTCTGTTACTGTCTACCTCTAATATTGATTAGACCACATTTCAAGTTCTATTAGAACCAGGCAGCAAACCGAAATTACCCCACAGTATTCAGGAACGGTTTGACACCACGACCAGAATGATCAGCTATTTGGTGATCAGATATGGCTTGCAGCTTTTACCTCTCCAAAATTTTCGTTATCACGCATTTTATGTCCAGAACTGAACAAAGATCATCGAACACAGGGGACCAGTGATGTGCAATGGCTTCCTGACCTACGAATCTAATATTATCATGTCGACAATTCGAGACTGTCGTTCTCATGGAACCACTGAACAAGCTTGCCATAGCTTTCTTTCATTGTAATCAAAGCTGGGAAGAAGCATTCACCGCCCCAAGACCTGAGCGAGCTCCTAGTTCGCTCGGTATCAAGTCCCAGTCGACCGAGCTACACTCTTAGCTACACAATACACAAAAGTAATTAGATCTGCGCAACCAAGCCACGGATGAGTAGTTTGTACATATGGTAGCCTTCATGTTTAGCGCCTATTCTCTTCCTGATCACATTAGGAAGTGATATACGTGCCAAGAAATTTCGGTTATAGTGGGGGAATTTGCATGTATGACAATTACGAGTTTATTATAACCAAAGAATGGAGAAGAAATCCTTCCCCATAGTTCTCTGCACTTGGAGTTCCGGAAACTAATGTTATCCAGACTCATCAATTGTTCATGGTTAAACAGGTTTCATACGATGGGGCTCTTGTCAAATCATATTGTCCGTTCGAACAAGTCAATCACTCTATATTATGGGAAATGACTGCGGAATTCGAAAATCTGGCTATTTAGTGTTGATGCATGACTACTCAATTCATCTCTGCAATTTTAGGTTTCTGTTCCTTTCTTCTTCTTAATAGCACTTGCAAGACTGTAGAACTTAACCTTTCCCGTTGAGATCTGAATAATCAGTTAATTTTGAAGATGTGCTATTGTTAGTATAAGTGCGGCTTATCATTTCAAACCTCGCATAAATCCTTCCTGTAGTCATGGCTGCACATGCATGTTGATAAGGTGGGGGAAGCGCCCACTTTGAGAGGGTTCTGGTTGTATTCTTGAGAGTTTTGAGCAGATGACCAAATTCATGATCCCCAGTCTCCGCATTCTTGGGATCTGCTCGGCAGCCTCACTTGTTGTGATTAGTTTCCCCAGTTAGAGAGTAATACCATGAATACGAATTGGCTTTGTTTCTTCAATTGCCAGCTTCGACAAAACAGTGATTGAAGAACTGGCCCTTTTCGCGATAACACAAACCACAACGTTGAAATTTTGCTTCATGTAGTCAAACATCACGTTGTCTGAATTCAGAGGAGGTGTGGAATCTCCAGAGTGACAACTAAGGAATCTCAAGAGCTGCGGTTCACGGGAGACG
>JAKUAO010000023.1:0-47847 GCA_030674735.1 Sungouiella pseudoflosculorum | reverse complement strand
ATCAGTCTGAAAACCTAAGGACTGAAGATCTGCGGACTGACCAACCCATCTCTCGTCCCACCAGCCCAAAAACTTTAAAGCTTCTAAGGGAATCGTTCTCCAGAGGTGGCATATCCAGGTGAGAAGAGCTCTCTTAAACTCATCTGCATTTCTGAAATCTCCTTGCTTCATACCGCAGCCACGGGCCACAAGATCAATGTCAAAAACGATGATTCGTCTGAGGTCTCACAGACAACCATGCTTGTATTGCTTGCCCAACTCCACCAATAGCCATTCACGTTTCCTGAAATTATGAATATTTCAAGCATTTCAAGCGGAGCCTACATCGTCCCTCAACGTTATGTATTAAATAGAAATCTATTTTGGGTAGTGATGCAATTTATTTTAATTTGTAGAACAATCTTGGTGCAGCACAGTCGTTGACACAGTGCTGAAGGTGGAAGAACTCCTCCACGCAATCTTCCTTGTATGCCTTGTGTGCGTAGTCCTCCTCCTCCATCTCCTGGGTCACTCTCTCAACACACTCCTCAAAGTGGTGCAAGTATGGAGCACATGGGGCAGACTTGGTGCATTCTTCTTTCAACTCGTCAAATGGATCGGTACCCTCCTCGTCGTCCTCGTCGTCCTCGTCGTCCTCATCCTCGTCTTCATCTTCGTCAGCCTCCTCGGCCTCGTCGTTGGCGGCCTCAAGGTCCTCGGCCTCGGTGACCTCTTCTTGCTCCTCTGGAGTCTCAATCTCAGGCTAGAACTTGTTAGTATGGAGCAGTTTTGGGATGCACTAGCAATCTTCTGGGTGGTTCTGGGTGGTTTGGGGTGATTCTGTATGTTTCTAACGGATTTGGCTCTGCTTTTGGTCGATCAACTCCGGCGGGTTGCCAGGACTCTTGAGCAGACCGCTCAGTTTCGTTGTCGAGCCACTTCACCTCAGAATTCAATTTGCACGGGCGGAATTTGGGCGGGCGAAAAACATACCTCGTCGGCGTAAGCGACAGGAAGTGCGTATTCGATCAAGTCTTTCAAAAAGGACATTTTATCTCGATAGTCTAACTCGGTGAAAGCCAGTGGTTGTATGGTTTTTGGAAAACGGCCCATGCAGGGTGTAAATCGTGCGACTGACGATTGGTCAATTTGGCGGGCGTTACCCGCACCCATTGTCATGGTGTACGGGTGCGCTTCTGGGTGCGAATGAAGGTTGTGATTGCCTGGAGTAGTCAGCCTCACTGTGGAGAGTAGGTGAGGAATGGAGTTTCGGGCGGATTTTTGGTGGGGAAGTCAAGCCAGGGTGGATATTGGTAGTAGATGATTGTGTAGGACTAGACGTGTCTTGTGTAATTTGTTCTTTTGGAATTTTCGATGCGAGTTAGAAATGATGGTTGGTGGTTTTCTGGTGACACCCCACACTGATTTCAGTAATCGCATATTTCTGCCAGTAATGTGCATAAATGGCAAAGGTTACGTAACGACATATGGAGTTAGATATGGAAGAGAAGAGAAAATCGGATATAGCAGAGTGTCTGAAGACCAGTCTATATCTTTGATATTTCTTTATTTAGCTAACAGATACATATGTTCAGCATGTTCAGCATGTTCGGCATGTTCAGTGTGTTCAGTATGTTCAGTATGTTGCAGTCAGTTACTTTATGGACCTTAATTGTCAGAACACAAGATTTATATCAAAGAGAAGAAATTCCGATGGGTCTTGATTTTTATCGATCACAACCTCAATATGACCGTGTTTTATTCATTTCCTTTGACTTGCTGCAGCGAAAGACAATATAGCTTTGACATCATTAGAATACCAGAGACAAGGACCGATAGGACGAGCAAAAAGCAGCCTTAGAATTAATTGCTAGAGTTGATTGCAAAGCTTTGGCTATCTCTTTTCGAACCCAAATCTCTCGGTAATCGAACTAACATAGAATGACCCAAATCCTACGAGAAGCATATCTACGTTTCCATCCCAATTAACATACAGCGATAGAATGAAAAGAACAGAGTGTGATCCGTCGACTCTGAGACCAACGCCACAACATAAGCATCCCAGCATTCTGGTCACCACTCAAACTACGCTCATCTTGACGTTTCAAGTGTCTCATCTCAACACTCTCACATCACTTGAACCCTACAGTCTCGAACTAGCCGTCTACTCCATAAATGAGACAATACAAGAGTGATATTAGTATTTATGCGCTTAAGCGGATGGAGCAGCCTCCAAAGCCTTGGCCTTCTTGGCCTTCTTGTCGTTGTGCTTGGAGCCCATGATTCCACCACCCCAGTGCTTTCTGTTCTCCTCGTACTTCTCGATGTAGTTAGCGTTGATGGTAGAAACCAACTTGGCCAACTCAGCCTCGTCCTCAGCGGAAACCTCGGTCAAAGCAGCAACGGAAGAGGTCTTCTTGTGAACCAAAGTTCCCAATCTAGCCTTACCCTTGACAACAGCGTATGGAACACCCATCTTTCTGCACAAAGCTGGCAAGAAGATGACCAACTCAATTGGGTCAACGTCGTTGGCAATCAAAACCAACTTGGCCTTCTTGTTCTCAACAAGAGACACAACGTGGTTCAAACCGTACTTGACGACAACTGGCTTTGGAGAAACGTCGAAAGCCTTCTTGCCCTCAGCGATGGCAGCAGCCTCCTTGGTCAATCTCTCCTTCTTCTCAGCAGCAGTCTCTGGTCTGTACTTGTTGAACAACTTGAAAGTCTGGGTGGCAGTGTTCTTGTCCAAGACGTCCTGGAACTGAGCAATGGCAGGTGGGACCTTCAATCTCATGGACAAGATCTTCTTCTGTCTCTGCAATCTAACGTACTGAGGCCACTTGACGAATCTGGACAAGTTTCTCTTTGGCTGGACAGACTGGCCAATACCGAAGTTCTTTGGAGAAGCCTCGATGAGAGGGTTCTTTGGGGCCTTGGTGGCCTGGGCCTTAGCGGCCAATGGAGCTGGAGCGACTTTCTTTCCCTTTGGAGCCATTTTGGAAATGTGGTTTTGCTGGAGTAGAAATTTTTCAAGCGGATTTTTTTTTTCCATGCACTGGGAGGCATTGACGCCTGGTGCACGGGTGTGCGGTTCAGGAGCTGCACCCGTACCTCCCGATTCATAAAGGGCAACAACGAGCCTACTGGTGCGAGCGCGCAGGAGTTGGGTACGCCAATGTGGGTTGTTCACGTGACTAGGTGTGACTGCTTGTAAATTTCGGAGTCGTGAGGTGGTGGGGCGGGAGAGTCTACTTCCTGTCTCAGCCATTTCCTTCTCTGCTCGCTTACAGGCCCGGGGTAGGAAGATTGTGGCGGGCTACCCAAACTGCGGGGGGCCCTTTCCACTCCATCAATATTAACTCTATAAACCAACCACACGTAGTGGACCCATAAATTAACTCATTTTAAAACCTCATGTATCTCATTAGTTGCTGCTCATCCAGCGGTCGTTGCACCACCCCCTGATGGTGTACTGTGTTCTAGAAGTCCCCCCTGTGGGCGACGCTCTGTTGATGAGAGGAACGGCGTTGGCCAACGTCCCCGCCGGTTTAAGCGACGTGCGGTGAGTGGCCCACGGGATGTAATTGCCATTCTTGGTGGCCACGGACGACCCAATGCACGATGCAGATCCGCGATCGCACGCTGCAGGTCCCACGAAGGTGTACGTGGAGTAGTCAATCGACCCAGCAGGATGACCGTCGTCTCGAGGAGGCAAAATCACCAGCTCCCAGAGCTTCTCGCGCGAAATGTTGGAAATGCGGTCAAGCCCGTACTGCTTGTCGAACTGGCGGAGTGCAGGCGCCTCGAGGAGCCGCGAGTGCTCGCGATCGCTGTATGCGTTGGGGAGAAGGCCGTCTTGTCTTGCCGCACAATCCAAGGCATACCGTTTGAGGAAGTCACAATTGATACGACAATCGCGGTTTCTCAATTTGCAGCACTTGATAGCAACCTCGTCGGTGGGAGGCGCTTGCGCCGAAAATGTGTCGAGCTCCCTGTCGGCAAGCGGCACCAAGTCGCACTCCCGATTAGGCCCGGTGGCAGGGTCCAGTGTAGGACAGTCCCGGTGTTTGTCATCCGTTTCTTGGGTCGGAACCGAGTCGTCAGTATTGCGCGGCGAGTACGAGAACATGGAGAGCATCATGATTGTCTCCAGAAAAGTGCGCCACCGACCCAATTTTTCTGCGGAGGGGATATTTGCCGCCGGCTGGGCGTGGTATTGTTGACGCAGGTATTGTTGACTCAGATATTGTTGACTCAGGTCGATCTGGCTCTGCTTGATAAGACTCAGTAATCTACTGTATGAGGACGTAGGTGGCGATGTGGAAGCGCTAGCAATCACCAGTGGTTTCAGGATCTCGGCGGGACTCAACGATGTCCGCAAAAACGTAGATGAACAAGGCAGCACCGAGCATGCGCTTAGCGAGTCGCGTGAGGTGTTTGACATGATGGACTCATTGCTGGAGGAGTCCAGGATCGAGTCGAGGTCCGAGTCCAGTTGCGGGTGGTCTGGAGCGGAGTGGAGAGGATGTTTGCACGAATGAGAGCGGTTACAATCGGCAGACCGCTTGATCTTAAACGACTGGCGTTTTCGAAGGGGCAGGTTCATGGTGTGCGAGGGAAAAGACGCAGCGAAACAGACTGGAAACCCAACCGCCAGAAAAAATCAAGTAACAACCTAAACTATTATACCCGGCCGGATAGGTGACGGTGGTCCACCATTATATACGGATCTGCAGGAGATTGCAATGGCGCCGCTTGGGTTGCGGGAAGGTATAGTGGGAGCGGAAATGCGCCGCGTGT
The DNA here is from genome assembly GCA_030674735.1 of Sungouiella pseudoflosculorum. Classification (NCBI taxonomy): domain Eukaryota; kingdom Fungi; phylum Ascomycota; class Pichiomycetes; order Serinales; family Metschnikowiaceae; genus Sungouiella; species Sungouiella pseudoflosculorum. The sequence goes on along the minus strand of JAKUAO010000023.1, from coordinate 43,068 downwards.
CACGTGAGTGCGAATCTCATTCTCCGCCCTTTTTAGCCAATTCTGCACGTCGCATGGAATGTCTGGTTGGATTGGGCAGGGTGGAACATTGGGCGATCGCTGTCCGATCTTGACCTGCCAATATGAGCCTGAGAGAATAAAACTGGCGACTATGTTTTCGGAGAAGAGAGACTCCAACTTGCTTTTTTTTGGCGGCAGAACATCTCCGTCGTCATGGTTGGTTACTTTTTTTGACCCGTCACCTCGGCGATGATCAACCTGCGCCTTGGGCTAAACTGTTGCGGAAATGATCTCTATCCGACTCCGACTTGCTGTCAACCGGGTCTGGCCCGGGAACACCGTAGAGTGTGGGGGACCACATCAAAAATATTTCGCTGATCGAATCTGTCGCTTAGGTGGTCACGGTCATTGGTTGGCGGCCCACCGAACAAAAAAAAATCGGAGACTCCTGGCGGCGATGCAGTCGTGCAGCAGAAGGTTTGATGATGCCTTTGGTTTCGGGGACGCAGTACATCGCCGGCCGTGGCCATCGGCGAATGAGAATACCGATTGACGCAAGGTGGGGCAACTATGGGCGCTATAACGCGGCTGATCCGCTCCATTTTTTGACAAGCGCCTTCCTTTCATCTTGTTCTGTGCATCCGAATGTGGCGGGTGCTGTTTTGAGAAGGTGCAGCACTGGCGGTCCACCGGGTCTACTGACCGCTTTCGTTAGCCTGAAACGTGATCACCCAGGTTTCTTCCGACCCCCACCTTTACTCGCGATAGACTGCTGTGGTGGACAAATGATCTTCCACATTATTTTCCGGCTTATTTTCCCGGATCAGTGGGCTAAAACTCCCAAATGTCTCATTTCTTTTCGGCCCGCCGTAAGGTCAACCTATCTTGGAACTAAAACTAGCATCTATACCCGGTATGTCCGCTTACGGAATGTTCATTAATTCTATGGCTGCGAAGGTCCAGAAGGTCCCTGTGGCTTGGCAACCAGTGCCAACTCATAATCAAACTCGTCAAGCTCCATGGCCGGGGCGCCGGCGCCAACCTGGCTGTAATTGGGCTTGGATACCCCGTAGTATTCGTCGAACAACCGATCAATGTCCTCCAACTCGATACCTTTGGTTTCTGGGTAGAAGTATATCACGGTTGCAACTGACAACACACAACTGGCTGCTGGGAACAAGTACATCACCCACCCAATTCGCTCTTGGAGCACGGGTGTGAGTTGTCCCACAACGTAGTTTGCCAACCAATTGGTTGCTGTGGAGAGCGAAACACCCTTCGATCTCACGGCAAGTGGGTACACCTCAGGTGGAATCAAGAAACCAATGGGACCCCAGGAATATCCGAAGGATGCATTGTATATGATGACCAATAACGCCACGAGCAGCGGTGTGGACAGCATGTTAAGCCACATCACGAGAGCAATTAGCCCCAAGCACGTTCCCATGGAAATTCCTCCACTGATCAAAATTGGCTTTCTTCCCCAACGGTCCGCCAAGAACCACGGTGGAATGGTACTGAACAAGTAGACAGTGGCATTGACGCCGGTCATAAGCAAAGCCTTGGAGTTGTCGAAGCCAGCTTCTTTGAACACCAAAGGTGCATAGTATGAGATGATGTTGATTCCATTGAACTGAGCAAATGCCAACGCCGAACAAGCAATGAAAATTCGAAGTCTGTAATGGCGGAACATATGGCGCCACGTGCGTTCTTGCTTGGGGGTCTTGATTCGCTCTTCCAAGATACTGTTTTTGATGAGGAAGAATTCGTGAACAGGCTTCTCGCTCAGTGGGTCATCATCGTAGAGGAGACACAATACGTGGAATCCACGTTGGTCATCGTCCACATCGAGGAGCCACCGAGGACTCTCCACGATGAAGAAACCTCCAATCAAGAGAACAAATGCAAGAACAACCTGGATGAAGAGTGGTAACCGCCACGACAAATGGGCAGCAAACGTCTTTGGGTTGGTCCGGGCATCGCCCACATTCTGAATGAAATAGCAGAAGTAATCGACCCACACACTGAGGAAGTAACCGGTGATATTACCTGTGAATTCACCACACACCAACTTTCCTCTCTCTTCGGAAGGAGAAATCTCACACTGGTACAGGGGAACCATTGTGGAGAGAATACCTACGCCAAGTCCACTGAACACTCTGCCCACTCCGAACACCCATAAGTTTGAGGCAAATGACTGGAGAGTTCCTCCCACCATGAATATGACCGTGCCGAGCAAAATGGTCCGTTTCCGGCCCACCAGATCGGAGATTTTGGATACCATGAGTGACGAAACCATGGCACCAATCTCCAAGATCGAGATCACTAGACCGATCTCCGTTGCAGTTGGGTTGTTGAAGTACATGTTGAAGGTGACGAAGGTCAAGATTCCCGAGCACACGCCCTGCTCGTAACCAAACAACGACACGAAAAGCGAAACGAACGCCGAAGTGAAGTACACTAGCCTTTGGCCCTTGAATCGTAGCTTGCCAGTGTACCGTTTGGCATCGAAGTCGATGTGATCATACAGATTCCCAAAGTTGTCCACATGCGCCAGCACCGCCAGCACCGTCAGATGCTGTCTCAATCGTGAATGCTCCGAGTGGTCGATTGTGTCCCAGTCGTCGAAGTTGTCATCGTCGCCGTCGTCCGCATCGTCAGCCGTGGTGTCTGTGCTGTTGTTTGTACGGAATTTGCTGGCTTCAAACTTCTTGTTGCGACCCCCCGGTCCCATATGCACCGGATCGTGTTCGTCATCTGAGAGACTGTCGCCAGAAAAGTGGTCGGAGGTGGCTTTCTCAAACCCCGAGTCTATGGCACCTAGATTGCTTCCACGGGCCTTATCGCTAGGCAATGCTGACAGCACGTGCGACTTTGGGAGCGAGTCGAGCGGCTGGCCACTTTGTGTATCCAACCGGTGATAGTCGCTCATTGCGTGATGTGAGTTCCAAGTTGAAAAGTGGTGAGAAATGCTTAGAAGTGTGTAGGTGTTTAGTTCGGCCCAGAGAATAGCCACGGTTGGTAGCCATTACGTCACGTCTGCAGGTGGTGGTGGGTGCGAAATCTGGAGCACCCAGGTTTATTGCCGATAAGGATATGTTTTGGGTGAGACGATAGGGTGAGGGTTTTGGGAACTTGAGATTCTGAGAAAGAAAAAGCCGCTAAGGATACACAAGTGGATCGAAGCTGGAAATTTTGTTTTCAGATTTTGTTTCATTGGAGAATTTGGTGGGTGGTGTTACTGAATGCTGGATGCTGGATGCTGGTGCGAGTTGTCTCAGTTGGACAAGATAGGTTTGGCAAACCAGTTTCAAAAAAATAATAGAGAGCAAAATATTCTGAGTTTGAAAGTTTGAGCCAGAGTATGATTATCGGTCCATTCAAATATCTTCAGTTGCAGCAGCAGTTGGACCGGCCCCAACCTTAAATGTTTGTCTCGAAGTCTCAGCTTGGTCAGAATAGCCAATGCTTCTCCCGGAAACCTGACAATTTTACACCGCTCTCACCGCTCTAATGGAGTTCAACAAGATAAAATCCTCAAAGCAAACTTTCAAGACCCAAGATGCGCATCTACACCGTCATATGTTGTTTTATCTAATACTATGAACAGAATATATGAGAGACCCTCAACTGTGCAAGAAGTCATAAATATGGCTTCTCTAAGTGGTCTTTCTCTTGATGTAGCTCTCGATGTAGAAAGCAGCAAACAACATAGTCAACGGAGCCAAGTAAGCCACGTTGATGATCAAGGGCAACGCCTGGTCAGAAGTGGCAATACATCCGGTAGGCTCGTTGCTGGTCAAGTCGATGTACGACACGAAAGCATGGAAGATGGCCAACGAGCCACCAATGACAAACTGGGAGATCTGCATCGATGTCAACACTCTCTTGACAATGACTGGCACCCGGATCTTCAAGCAGCACAACGAGAAGTAGAAGTACATCAACGAGTGGATGAAGGAGTTGAACACCACGAAGATCCAGATTGGTGGACTCTGGTAACGGATACCAGACCACATACACATCATGGCACCGGCATGGTGGTAGCTCTGCAAGAGACTCAGTGGTCTACCCTTCAACAAGATGATGATGGTGTCCACCACCTCGTAGAACTTGGACATGTAGAACCACCATCCCAAAATGGTCAAGTTGTGGTCCTTGTTGTTCTGTTGGAACACACCTTCCTCCATGTCACACACGGCATAGATGAAGTTCAGCAAGGTGGACTCCGACTGGGTCTTGAGCTGCATTCTCAAGATGGTGGCTCCGAAGCTCGACAACATACCAAAGAACGTCCACACCGAGTAGACACAGAGGAAGACGTTGTGCAAGAGCACGAACACCTTGAACACTGGGTTTTTTGCAATCAGGTATGGAGCCGGCTTCAAGCGCTTCTGCTCCTTGGGAGTTAGCTTCTCGGCCTCCTTCTCCAGGATCTGTGCCTGTCTGAGCTGTCTCTTCAAAACGATTGGGTTGATGAAATGCACCAATGAAAAGTAGACAATCGCAATTGTCAATGGGGTCGACACCCGCATCGAAGCGTTAAACACCGAGTTCAACCATTCACACTGGAATGGAGCATTCGGAGGAAGAGTCACACCCTTTGGGAGAGTCCATAAGGACCGATCTGGTAATCCGAAAACGAAAGACATGGCCAGGAACCTAGTAAGAAAAATCTGGAGACAAAGTCTGCCTGGCATGGCATATATAAGGCGCACGCCAATGCACGGAATCGGATCCAGACACACGACCTGCCCTGGTATTTCCGGAAATTTCCTTGGGTGGCCCAATTCGCTGAGCTTGGCTGCCCATCTGGTTTTGACTCGGAGAAATTTGCATCTACATTGTCCTACACCCGCTTGCATAGATCGATTACATGTACAACTAGAGTTAGTGGTAGACAATGGGGGGTAGTTTGTAGTTGGAAGCCGGTGTTATCTCCGGAGAAAATCCGGACATAATCCGGAGCCAGAAATGTTGGGTGCGAAAATAGAAGAATAAAGCAAAACGTCCTAATTCCTACACCCCACAAAGTTGCGCTTCTTTTGTCCTTAAATAGAAAGAGGGCCAAGTTTACGTCAAGTTTCTTTTCTTTTTTTTGTCATTACTCTAGAGAGAAATTACCAGCCGAAGTTGGGAATGGGCATTGCCGAGAACGCAGCCTGGCCAATCAATGGCACACTTTGCTTCCCACCAGTACTGGACTGGTTGGTGATGGTTTGTAGGGCCTTCTTCTGGGGAGACCGTGTAGGAGACCGGTTGGGCGACCGGTTGGGAGATCTGGAGCCGTTCTTGGTTGGAGAACGTGGAGCTTTTGTAGGAGACATGTCCGGGGCCGAAAAGAAGCGATCCGCAATGATGGGATCGAACTTCAAGTCTTGCTTCTCGAGAATCAAAAACTTCATCTCCCGGAGGTAGGCAGTCAACTCAGTGACCGCTCTCTGCTGAGAAGCGTCGTCGTAAGAACTAACAATAACCTGGTGAAATGCGGTGGGAATCTGAGCTGGTGTGCCAACACTTGGTGCGGAAACGGTACTAGTGCTGGTGACAAGCTCGGCGCCCAAGAGAAGCTTGAATGGAATAATCACCTTCTCTCTAAAATCGGGGTTTTGCTCACTGATGAGCTCGTCAAATTTCCCGGGACAATATGTGATTTGGAACTCGTAGGACTTTGGAAGCATGTCAGCAAGTTTCTGTGCACATTGTTTGGCTTTGGCATCACTTCCCTTAATGGAGATTTCAAGTTTGTCCAGTCCATTGAAATCTTGCAAAGAAGTTGGAAATTCAATAAATGTGTTGAACTCTGACTCCAACTCGCTCACGAAGCGAAGATCAAACTTATGTTTCTTGATCAACATCAAGTAGTGGCTTTTGAGCAATTTGAACCGCACGGTGTTATATGTGGCTGCAACTCCATTCAGAGATGGACATCTGTTTTGGCAACATTGGCTCATCAACAGATCGAGCTCATACTTGACAAACAAGATGTTCTTCAGGTTCTTCATTGGACACTTAACCAACACGTTGTTGTTGCGCTTGAACTTGAACAATAATCTCTCCTTTTCTGCCTCTTCGGGCTTCTTTTTTCCTCCGTGAGAGGAGCTCGAGAATTTGATGAACACATTGTATTTCTTCATGATGGATTGAATAATGGAGCCACCATTGCCAATAATGCTCTTGTGGAACACTTCCGGAATGTTGAACTGCATTTCTGCCGGCAACTCCATCTCCACCAAGTTGACACTCTTGACAAGAAGATCAAAAACCGAAAGCACCTGCTTATTTTTGAGCCCAGCACCCACACGTATGCTTGTGTTGATCAAAAAGTTGTAGCTGTTCAAGTATTTGAACTTGATAGAGGGAATATGACCCAACTGGTTCAAAATCTTAATGACCTTTCCATTTTTCTTTCCACTCAAAAACTCCTTATGTTGGTTACTGAGTTCCATGACCAAAACCATTTGAAACTTGGTCTCGCTTTCGTTGACGAGATTGGTGAAAAAAATGCTGCTTTGCAAATCAGAAACCAATTCCTCAAGTAACATTTTGATCTCTCCCTTGCTTCCAACAATGCTGATGCCATTCTTGTTGTATGTGAGAATGCATGTCTTCTTGAGGTTGATGAGGTTAATCAAATAATACTCGAAGTCAGCAGATGTAGGGCCCTTCAGGAACTTGATGTCCAAGCAATAAAACTGCGTACCGAGGCCACTAACCTCCATAGCAGTCTCACGGACAGCCTCTTCGGTTTGTCCTTGGACAATGATTTTATTGTTTCTTGCTTCCCCAAGACTGGGTAATTGGATGAATGTTCCGAATTTGAGCATGATAGATAAGATATCATTTTGGTGGTACAAGGAGATCAAGTCAAGCTTTTCCTTGGAAAACTCGATTTCCTGGGTGAACAATTTGGTCTCGGTATTCTTTCTGGGATCCACAACGTCAATCAAGTTGGTGAGAATGTCTCTGGCAAGAAGGAGCTCAGGGATTTTCTTCGAAGTGAGCCAAACTGGCATGTTGTCATTGCTCTCGAGGGAGCTGGAGTACGACAAGTGTGGCATGAGATAAGGCAAATAAATGTTCACATTCAGCTGGTGAGCAATCTCGGAGAAGTTTGCCAATCTTTCACCTCCCAAGCTTGGAATGAGCGATAAGGGAAGGGTAATGCAATCGACTAAACAGCTGTCAAGTAGGGTATCCACCAAGACTCTAACTTCGGTTTCTGCGACGGTCAAGTCATCGACAGATCCCAACACGAAGACAGATGTGGTGTTGCTGACTTGTGCCTGGCCGTTGAAATCAGTTTCGATGTTATCAATGAGGATCTCAACATTGCGCCTTTTGGCAATATCATCGACCCTTTGAATGAAATTGGAGTCGACTTTCTCAAACTGAGAGGTCGACAATGAGATCTGACGGAAATCAACGCTCTGGTACACCTTCAAGATCTCAATCCGGGAGTTATTGATGAAGGTTTCGTTACCATTGATGCTGATCGTGATGAGTTTGTTGCCAAGCTGCGGTTCGATGAGCTTGATGTGGTTTTCCTCGCCGATACCATTATTGTTCAACATCATGATGGTATCTCTGAGTTTGGCCATGTTATCTAGGATTCTCACCTTTTGCTGGCCATGCTTACTTAATATAGTGTATGGGAGAAGGGTCTGGGAACATTCGTCATGATTCTGCCAGAGACCAGTGCTTGACTCGTGCAATGCCAGTAAAGGCTTGACCAAGTATGAATATTGCAAGGTAAGAATGACAACGTTCAGATCCATTTTGGGGAGGATCTTTTGGATGAAAAGTGGATGGTTTGGCGAGTCTTACTATGAGACCAGAAAAGGTAGGGGTGGTTAAGAATATAAATTAAGGATCGGGAAGGGGAGAAAGTACATGACAGTTCTGCCTCATTGCGTAATTGAGTAAACACTTACCATCTGTCTATTATATTACTCGATTAGGCGATTGCGAAAACACCGACGCTCACTTCACTTTCCTGATCCGGCAATGATATTGAATCGTATGCACACTGGCCCCAGCAATCGTTCCATGAATTGGCAATTTTAAGATTAATCTTTCTTTGCGCAGAAGACACATGGAAATCCTGTCATATTCGGTTGCTCGAGAATCGAAGGGATATGGAGGGGCAATCTGCGCAGATCTAGAACTATTGGGGTAAATTTAGGTGAGGAGGAAACGAGATACGGAGGGTGGGGTCATTTACACAACTGGGAAATAAATACCATTGTATTTCACATAATAGCCTCTTGTATCATATGTGAACCCGCTTAGTGTCCCATATATAGACCATCTCATCCCAGCCTGTGGTAGCGGCCCAGCCAGGCTCTCCCCAAAGACTGTAGTCACACCCAATGACGAACTCACGATGATTTCTCATAACACCCTTGCATCCGCTATTGGCATTATTGAGGAACCGAGCCCTTTCATTCGACTGATCGACCCAAACCCGTGAGGTCATATCGTAGGACGTACTCAAGAGCTCTTGTCCACTGTGCGGGGACCAAATGACTTTTCTGACGGCGAACTCGTGGCCCAAGAGCTCGTTGAGGGGAGTGGGGCCTCGAATATGATATGCTGGCATTGGCAGATGCAGATTTGGCGAGTCGATCTTGGTTATCATCCGCAAGTCCCATATCCGGACCGACTTGTCAGTTCCTGCCGAGGCCACGATGGTGGGCTTGTACTTGTTCCAATCACAGGACAAGGTTTCAAGTCCGCCATGAGCAATAAAATCCAATTGGAGCGGTTGTGGCGCTCGAATGTCCCAAATGTGAACATGAGATGCTCCCGTACAACTGATGATGGTGGACGGAGAATGCGGAGAAAACGCAGCATTGTAGACACACCCCATGGTGTTGAAGTTGCCCGGTTTTTGGGTATGCGTGATGGGTGGTTTGGCGGTGTTGGCCACAGGTGACGTTTTGGTGGTGAAATCCACTTCTGGACTCAATGTGACGAGCGACTGCTGTCTATTGGGTGTCCACACCTTGATGGAGCCGTCCCACGACAGTGTGACGAAGTTGATCTTGTCAACATAGTTCCAGTTGACCGAAAACACCTCTCGGGTATGTTCCTTGAAGTTCATTACCGGGAACTCGGGCACTTTGGTGTCAAAAAGCTTGACCAGACCATCTCCAGAAACAGCGGTAAGTTGGTTTTCATGAACCTCACTCCATGCTACGTCAAAGAGCCCATCTTGGGTCTCCCATGTGACCTCTGGTCTGATTTCTCCGTTGCTATCAATGGCAAGTACGAACAACTTTCCATTCCCCACGAGTCCGTAGTTTGCGGCGGTGGCTACCGCCAATTTATTGTCGAAAAACGGCGAGTAGCGCGTTCCGTACCCGTTGTAACCCACGGTCCTGAACGAGAGCATGATAATCTCGAATTGTGAAGAAAACCGTTGTGACAGTGAATTCTGGTGGGTGGTGGCATGTGCACTACTGGTGGGACCCCATATGGGAGAAACGTCAGAGTTCGCACTTAAGGTGACATTGATTTAAATTTGTACTGAATTAAAGTGGGCGAGGGTGCATGTCGGCCTCGAGAGTATTTTTGTTTCTAGAGCTTAGATCGGAAATGCCTGCGAGTCTAAGAACTTGATCAAGTTGTGGTACTTTGGATCAACATCAGAGATGCTGACGAATCCAAACGAGATCATATCTCCGAGAATGAGGGCAGCCTTCTGCTGCGAGTACTTCAAGTAGTCGAAATCGTCGTCTGTCGACGTGATAGCATCATCTCCTTCATCCTCAGTGATTGTAGTTTCGTTGAGGTTCAAAGAGTCCACTCCGGTGGTAATACTGTAGGTACTGTTGACACCTCTCTCCTCGGATTTTGACGAAAGGGACTCAGCAACATTTGGTTTGGACATTGGTCCGTGCTGAATCAAACCCCAAATCAACCAGAAAAACTGGACCGTTGATCTCCAGTAAATGACCTCGTTGTACACTTTCTTGATCTCATGCTCCATCAACACGTTGAGGTCCGTGTCGTTAACAGATGGGTTCTTTTCGGTTTTCAAGTTGGTCGATGGGAACTGAAAGTCGTACTCGACGTATGACTTAATCAAGTTCAATTGCTGGAATTGCGTAGGGTACTTATCCTCATGGATATAGTACGATTTCTCCTCGTCATGGTAGTCTGCCATCCATTCGGAGAAGTGGTCTGCAATGTCGTAGGCGGGGAAATTGGCACCCGAGTACTCAAAGTCAATGACTGCGAGGTCCTTGTCTCTTCTATTACTGGAGCTTGGCAAGCCCTCTGTGTCTGACTCCTGGATGACATCCTTTGGATCGAATGTCAGCTTCAAGAGCAAGTTACCGTACTGGGTGTCGTTGTGGCAGAAGCGATAGTTGGCAGCAAACTCCTTTTGGTTGTATTTGCTGAAAAGCCAGTCCTTGTATGTGAAAACCAACTCTCGGAAAGTTGCCCATGGCACCAAAAGAACCTCTTCGAGAGCCTTCTCGTCCGTATAAGTATGCCTTAATTCGGACTCGAAGATGTTGAGCCACTTCAAGATTTGGATCCAGGCCACCGGGAATTCAAGCTCCTTGTCTGCATCGTCCAAGTCGATTTTGAAGTGCAAATCCTTCATTCTCCGGCCAATCATCTGGGAGATCACTGGGTCTCTGATCTCCTCCTTGCCCATGGTGATGAAACCTTCCAAGAATTGCTCAAAACGGCCATTGTTGAAGATACCCAACATCTTAGGGCCAATCTTTTTCGCAGAAAGCTTGATGAGGATTTTCAACTCGGAGTCTCGGTCGATAAGCTCATCCACATTCTTTCCATACACTCTCAAGAGCAAAGACGGACATGGCACTGGCGAGTTTGGGTCTTTGTATTCGATCTTGTAGATGGAGTTGGTCAATGCACCCGAGATACGGGTCACCAGCATGTTCACAACGCAAAGTTGTCTCTTGTGCCATTTGCTGATTCTGAGAGCCTTGATGAGGCCAATAAGCTCCTGCTTGAAGAAATCCAAGGGCAACGAGTTGTCGAGAGTCACGGAAATGCTTGGAATCGCCCGATCGCTCGACAACTCGATGGAATTGCTCGTGAAGTTGAGCTTGTTAAGTGCCGACGAAGATAAAGATCTGATAGATCCGGAAAGCGAAGGTCTTCTGGAGGCGGAGGTCGATCTGGAGTTGGCGGTGGAGTTTCTGGTTCTAGACCGCGATCTGGACCGCGACCTGTGGGCCTGCGAAGGGGTGATATCCATTTCTTTGTTGAGTAGATAGAGAATTCGAGATTATCCTTCAAACTGTCACGAGCCAATAGCGACATGTACGGGTGTTTGGGCGGGGCTGATCTGCGGCTCGTAATCGAGCGCTGTGTGCAAGAAGATTAGCTGAAGCCGGTGGACTATGATCTAGACGTTGAGGGCATGGAGCGGCGCTATTGGGGGAGAGAAAAGTGTGATTTTGGGGGGAATAAACGAGCAGTGTGTTTAGGTTCATTTATCAGGGTCTGCTACTCACATTGTAAATGTGGGGTCCGGGGAGTGTGTAATGGCAGGACAAGAAAACCCACTACAACATGTGAAGGTCCCGCATAAGCAATTCTGGAAAGGTTTTGATATAAAGCTAAGAAGTCAGTGAAAGGCTTGGAACTCTCGTAGTTTAAATGTGCAATTTCGCAATTTCTATTTCTGGGTGTTGTTACAAACCCCATGAAAGTCTATTCTGGAAGTACGATTAGATGTGGCATCGGGGTATCAGAATTTTCGGGAAGTTTTCCAACTGTAGTTTTCAGATTGCCTATATGCTTTGGTTTATTTTCGTGGCGGTGATGTTACTGGTGTTCGGTTTCTGTTTTTGATTTTTTTTCTGTTATTGACTAATTATTATGGTCCATTAGCAATTCTCGCTAAATAGTCAAAATTCGCGGTTTCTTGACAAATATGGAACATTGTCCACAATTGTCCAACGTTTTCAAATAAAAATCAATATTCATGATACTTGCCTCCAATTTATACCAGTGTCTTCGAGAGTTGCAATACACTACCAACTCAGACCTTCAATTGTCAATTGCATTAGCACTCATCATGTCAAGTTCTCGACTTTCTGTCTTGGTCCACTTACGGCACATAAGCTCATTAGCTGAAAAAGACCAGACCCACTACTCTGATCTGACGAATTCACAATGTCAATTCTTGTATTGATTGCGTTGGTGGGATGGATCCTCGTTGCAGGTTTGATCAGTTTTGGCAGATCATCGCCTGCTGAGGCAGAGAAACTCTCCACACTATTGAAAGAGAAAGTCCATCAGCTCGAGGAACAAATCAAGTCTAAGAATGAAGGTTTCGACAAGCTTAAAGCAGAAACGACAAAAAACCAGGAACAGCACCAAACGTCCAAACTGCTTGTGGACGACATCCAGAAGAAGCTCACCACTTCAAACAAAACTATCTCCACATTGCAAAAATCATTGGACAACGTAACTGCTGAGAAGGAGAAATTGTCAAAGCAGAGCACTGACCGCGATGCTCACATCTCTGATTTGAGGAAACAACTCCAGCAGGTCAAGTCCGACGCCTCAAACGCAGAGGATCGTTACAAGTTCAAGATCAACAATGAAGTGAACAAGATCTTGGCTGAGAAAGACTTGAAGCTTGTTAAGGCTGAAGATGCCGAAAAATCTGCCAAGGCGCTCGCTGACCAACTCACGAAGGAATTGAGTCTGGGCACTGTCTCTTTAACGAAGCTCAAGGCTGATTTCGAAACGAAAGTGGCTCAGCTTCAATCCGAGAAAGAATCTCAGAGAGATGAGCATACTCTCTTGGTGAAGAATCACAACGAGTTGGTGGGGCAAATCCAAGAGACCAAAATCGAGCTCGAAAAGCTCAAAAGCGCTCAGTCTGGCCATTTGGAAGATCTCGAGAAGAAAAACTCGCAGTTGGAGTCCGACAAGCAGACCATCTCTAAGCTCAAAATTGAAAATGTCATCAAGAACGAACAGATCATCAAACTCAAGACACTTTTGTCAGAAAAAGATTCCAAAATTCTCGAGCTTTCAGGCCAGCTTGAGTCGAAGAACGCATTCCAGGACAAGGAATCCGAAGCCCACAATAAGAGTTTGCAGGACTTAAAGAAGCAATTAGAAGACAAGGACCAAGAACTTCAGACCTTGGGACAATTGAAGGAAGAAAAGACCAAGTTTCTCGGCTTCATTGAAAAGTTGAAAGAGGAGAACCTCCAACTTGCAGAGCAACTAGAACAGGCCAATGACGAGCTCAAGGAATTGTATAATCTTGCTGAAGAGGAGACTGAGCCTTCTGAAGATGGAGAAAGCGCCTGGGAAGATTACTCAGAGAATGGCGAGCTGAACCCCGCCACTAGAGATGTTACTGATCACTCCGAGGAGCTGGAAGAAGTGTCCGAAGGTGAAATGACATCTGACGAAGAAAGTGATAATGATGAGTTTGAGGAGTTGAAGAGCAAGCTTGCAGAGTTGAATAAGAAAGTTGAGGAGTACTCTGCCTTGGAGAAGCAGAGGGATGTGCTTTCCAATGAGTTGGAGAATTTGAAGACTGAATTGAAGCAGAAGTCTCTCTTGGAGGAAGAAAAGAAGGAGATCCAGGATGAGTTGCAGCAAGTGAGGAAAGAAAAACACGATCTCCAGGAAAAGGTCAATGATTTGACAAAGGAATTCCAAGAGAAGGTTAAGCTCGAGGATGAGAAGAAGAAGTCAGACGAGAAGATAGAGCAATTGGCGAAAGAAATTCAGCTTAAAGACCAATTGGAGAATGAGAAGAAGAAGCTCAGTGAGGAGTTGGAGAAGTTGACAAGAAATCTCAAGGAGAAAGACACGGTCGATGAGGAAAAGAATGCCCTTGAAGAGAGAATCAAGAGCTTAGATGAAGAGAAGAGTGATCTCGACCTGAGATTGACAAAGGAGCTCGAAGATAAGAAGAACTTGGAACTTGCCAACCACGATTTCGAACAGAAATTGGAGAAGTTGAGCAAGGAGCTTCAGGAGAAGGAAATCTTGAAGGGAGAGAAGACAGAACTCAACAAGGAAATCGAAAAGTTGGGAGATGAAAACAAGAGTCTCAGTGATAAGTTGAAAGACTTGTCCGACAAGCTCCAAGAGAAATCTGATTTAGAGAAAGAAAAGACGGTCCAGGATGAAAAGTTGAAAGAATTGACCAAAGAGCTTCAGGAGAAGACAAGCGAATTGGAGGAAGAGAAAAAGAGCAAAGATGAAAAGTTGAAGGACTTGTCTAATGAGCTTCAAGAGAAGATAAACGAATTGGAGGAAGAGAAGAAGAAACAGGACAACAAACTTAAGGAATTGACCGAGGATCTTCAAAAGAATACAAGTGAACTGGAGGCTCAAAGAAAGATCCAGGATGCAAAAATTAGAGAATTGACTGAGGAACTCCAAAAAAAGAAGACTGAAATTGAGACTGAAAAGAAGAGTCAAGAAGACAAGATTGAGAAGTTGACCAAGGACCTTCAAGACAAGACAAGCGAAATAGAGAAAGAGAAGAAGAGCAATGATGAAAAGTTGATCGAATTGACCAAGAAACTCCAAGAACAGAAGACTGAGATTGAAAATGTGAAAAAGAGCCAGGATGAGAAACTAAAGAAATTGACCACGGAACTCCAGGAGGAAAAGACTCAAATTGAGAATGAGAAGAGCAGTCTTAGCCTGAAGTTGGAAGACGTTGAAAAGAAGCTAGACGAGAGAATTAAAGCAGACGCTCAAAAGAATCTCGAGGTGGAAAAGTTGAAGAAGCAAATTGAGCAAAACTCGAAGCTGGATGATGCTGAAGCACAGTCTAAGAAGGTGGCCAAGTTGGAGGACGATAAGAGAGATCTTCTTACGCAATTGGTGGATTTGAAGAGAGAACACCGCAGGTTATCCTCATTGGAGGCCGAAAAGGACGAGCAGGCCAAACAGCTCGAAGAGTTGAACAAGCAATTGGACGATTTAAAGGCCGAATTGAAGAAGTCGAAGCCTGTCAACAAAGACTAGAGGAAAACTTCGGACCAGATCACCGGAATGTTTGGGTGAAAAGAAGACGCAAATCAACTACGCCATGGGTGCAAAAGATTGACACATGAGACAGTAGGATAACTACCAGGGGTGTGTATAACAATGAAAAATCGCCCATTGAAATTTAGGGATTCTGATCTCTTCAGAATGTCTACCCTACGTCACCGAGCAACCTTAAGAACGAAAATGGTAGACGGTACGAAATTGGGAGTTGCATACTGAGACAGCCAAGGAGAAATTGTGTAAAAAGCCTGCAAAAGTGCCATTATACGTTTGCAGACGGTGTTCAAGCAAATGTTCCGGGTTTGTCGTGGAGAATGTTGAAACCAAGCCTTGCATTGACAACCGAGGCACAATGCGGCGATAGGGTTAGCGAGAGGAACAACACAAAAAAGCACACACTAAAGTGAGCAACTAGACATCGATAAACAATGGCGCCAAGCCGCAAATTCCAGCTGCCACGAATCAACCACAAATGCCCCCGGTGCCTATAGATACTCCGTGTAGATAACACGATTGATTGACGGGCCCACAAATGCGGACATGTCTGGCGCCTCCTGCACAGAGCTGCCCCCCCCAATGGAGCAACCCTGCAACCCAATCGAGGTTTGCACTTGAGCCAAGGACCGCAACACCACCCATCTCATGTTTGCACCAATTTACAGCCATCACCAAGTGGTGCCACCCTCCTAGGTCAGTAGGCCCGGTGATTGCCGTGCCCCGCCAGCAACGACGGCGATCTGGGGTCAAGCATGGTGCGCACGGATATATGGACCGACGGTGCATACAGCAGGCGTGGAAGGTTAAATTGTTCGCTGCATCTGCCCAGGGAGATGAATACGGGCGTCGACTCCACCCTAGAACAATGTGGAGGCCGAAATGAAAATTGGGTGCGGCGATCGCAGCGAGTGTTCAACGGCCACGCCCAACCTGGGCAGAAAGTAGCAGAAAAAAAAAAAAGATCGGCTCATCCACGAATGCCATTACGAGTATCGGAGCAGAATGGGTGGCTTGACAGCAATCCACCGCACAAATTTTGCCGGAACATTCACAACCAAAATCCAAGACATTCAACACAACCAAGACAAGCAAGACAAAAAAAACCCCCCGGCAAAACCCCCGTCCCTGGCCAACCCGCACCCCGGCAATGTGTAATGCTGTGCCCAGTACGGGCCCCTTCACTATCGGCCAACATCACCATAGTCAAGGTTGATGGAGCAATCGTTGCTTCCTGCGCGGAGCCATCGGGGCCCATGCAAAGCAAAAACAACCGAGAGAAAATCTCCTCCAAAACACCCCAAAAATAAAATTGTCAACAGAGTGCGACAAATGTCCGCCCACTCAGCCTCCCTGGACCACATGCAACAGCGACCCCAAAGAAAAAAAAAAAACAGAAACTTCCGCCGACAGGCCAAACTCGCCCTGCCAAAACCCAAATCCAAGGTGGCCTGCCCGCCCTGGCAATTATCCGCACCCATTCCCACTAATCCCTCTCCCCGTGCCAGAAACCCCTGCAGCATGGTTATCCATCGCAGTTGCCAGCACCTGTACCCAAGCCTGCGGGTCTCACCGCACACCGCATTCAGTACCTGCCCGTGGAATGGGCTATAATATAATTACGTTGATGGCAGCAACGTTAAACCTCCCGAAATTTCTCGTTTGAACCGGAGCTTCCATTTCTTTTGTGGCTTGTTTCACCTCCATCCGCAACCTGCCACGGCGTCCCCTCCCCGTCGCACCCCTTATACTTCCTCCGCTCGCTCCCGTCCCTTGTGTTTGTTCCATGTCCATATAGCGTCACCATGGCCATCATCAAAGGCCCCACCGCCCGCCGAACTTCGGTGGTGCTCTCCAGCACCGCAGAGTCGCTGCCGCCGTTGCCGGTGTCTGCGCAAACCGCCTCGTCCTCCGAGAACGAGCGCATCATCAAGCAAATGTTGAAGCAGTTCAAGAAGCTCGAGTTGGCGCTCGGCAAGTTCTCCTCCAAGAACCACGGCATCACCAAGGCCAACATCCTCCGCACGCTGCTCCTCCCGTTTCTCCGGCTGCTGCCGCCGCTCGACGCCACGTTTGCGCCCAACTCCAAGATCTACTTGAGCTTTGTTTCGCTCAGCACCACCGTGTTGGGCGAGTGGTGGCGCCAGCTCCTCGTGCTGCTCTCGGCGGCGGTCGCCAGCCTGGTGTCCCAGGTGCTGACCACCGACCGCAGCGCCTACTTGGAGTGCATTTCCCGTATCTTGGCCCGTCCGGAATGGACCCGAGCTGATCCGGCCACTCGCCAGGTGTTCTGCCACCACTTGACCGATACCCTCGAATTCTGCATCAACAGACTCCAGCTGACCAAGGTGGTGTCGATCTCCATGTCTGCATTTGTGGGCAAGGTGTTTGCCTATGCCTACTTCCATCTCCCCAACGTGTGCAATGCGTTGCTCTTTCTCTTGAACGTGAAGCAGCGCACCGTCGACGCCAACACATCAGGATGCCCCCGCGTGGTGTCGGCTGACTTGGCCGACGCCAAACGGGCGTTCCCCAAGCATTTGGCCCATTTGATAGACTATAGAGGCTTGGCCAAGCTCGACAGGCACAAGCGTCTGGTGATCAACTCGATTCCGCCGCCAAAACATCCGGTGGCTGGAATCAGAGATCCCGGCGGCTCGTGGGTCCGCCGCTGGTGCAGCAGCGACAGCGACATCTTCAACTCGTTCTTCAGGCATTACGTGTCCATCGTGGACTCGCTTATTGTCACATGCCCTCAACTCCCACTCCAAGCATTCCCGGGATTCCACATCATCTCCAGCCATGTCTACCAGATATTTCTGGTGTCGATCAACCGCATTCTGGCCAATCTGTTGAAGCCACCCACCTTGAGCAAGAACTCGTCGCCAACATCTGGTGGGTCGCAGCCCAAGCAACAACCAGTCAAGTCTGTTCTCCCAACTGATGACACCGCAACTCTTGCTTCGTCATTTCCATACAAGCAGAACACCTCAGACTACGTCAGCATCATCAAACTTTTCAAAACAATCCGTGACATCAATTACTCGTGTGTTGAGTTTTCCAGCCAGTTGACTCGCTACATCGATCAGTTGTTGATCAATGTTGCCAAGACCATCAGCATTTTTGACTTCAACCAGAATGGTATCCTCTTGAACCTCGTGTACGAATACTCCAATCATGTATTGGACACGGGCAACATGAACTGGGAGTTCTGGTTGGGCTGCAGTTACTTGATGTTGACTTCCACGCATCATGTTCAGACGGTGTTGCGAAGTTTTGCATTCCTATTTAACGTCTGGGACAAGATCCCAGGTTACTTGAGTCGCCACGAGTTCCCGCAAACAGTGCCGCACCTCCAAGGATGGCTTCTCAATGTGAATGAGAGTTATAAACAAAACTTCTCCGATTGGTTAACCTCCAGCGAAGTCTGGCTGACATATTTCATCCACTGGAATGGGATTGTCCGTGGCTACTACGCTCGTTTGCTTGTGTGGAGAATTATGGGTGTCAACAATTATCAATCTTCCGTTTCGATCAAGACAACAAAGCGCGCCAAATTCAAGCTCGATTTCATCTTTGAAAGTATCTCAAAGATCTTGTCATCTAGCGAGTTGACTACCCTGTTGGCCAACTTAAACTTCTCCGCTGATAATCCAGTGGTCAACCGCAAGTTTAGCATTCTCCCCATTAACTCGAAGTTCGCTTATACGGACGATTTGATGACACTCACCGCGGTGACGGCGATCCCCAAGACCAGTGATTTGAGAAAAACTCATCCGTATGAGATTTTCGACGAAGCAATCTACACTTGTACGTCGTTGCCCAGCTCACCGGCGCAGAACCCGGCATCACCAAACGGGTCCTCGCAAGCAGTTGACAAGGTTCACCGCAATCACTCTTTGATAAACTCATTGAGTAAGTTCTTCAAGATTTTGTCAACAGAGGATGGAGAAGCAAAGCCTCTTCCAATGATTCCTCCAAACCGAATTTTGGGAGAACGCAATGACAAGATCTCACTCTTGAACAAGGGACGTAATTCAAAGTCCATGACTTCGATTTCGACGCTCAATTATTCATTGAAGTCGAGACCCTCGAGTCCAAGTTTAGTTTCATTCCAATCGTCGCCCAATTCGAATACAGATGGATCGACAGACTCAAGCGTTGACCTGGATTCGTCTAGTCTCTTATCAGACTATCATGGCAGTTCGTCGTCGTCTTCATACTCGTCGTCGTCGTTTCAATCATCGCAGCCACCGGAGCTTTTCAAAATCCCACCCGAGATTTTGCGCCCCGTCTACAAATTCGATATTGTCATTGACCACGAAGCAGCAGGTGAGAAGTTTATGATGATCCAGAATGCAAACAAGGATCGGAATGACAGCAAGTTTTGCCGGACTAATCTGCTGGCCAATCTTTCGTTTGCAACCATGCCCAAGGAGCCAAAAGTTCCTGCTGTGTCGATTTACTTCAACTCAGACATGTTCAACAAGTTTTACATTACAAGAGAGGACTATTTTATAGAGAATGATGTCATGTCTGAAGACGATATGGTGGATCTCGAGTTGTTTAGCAAGGAATTTGCCAAATGCTTGAGAACGCCAACCGACTTGATGGCGATGGGAAGATCTTTGAATGAGTGGAATCAAATTGTTCACGAATTTGAGTATTACTTATTCAATAAGGTTGAGATGGATCAGGCAAACTACTTGCCGATCACGTCCAACGAGAACTCGTCGCTTCTGCTGACCATTGTCGAGATCAATGAGGCGGAATACTTCAAGCGGATCGTCCCAATATTATCTATTGACAGCTTCACTGAAGAGAAGTTGTTGAATGCTGCCTAGCAGCCTTTTTTGCATTAATACAAGAATTCATATTTCCTTTTTAATGTAGGTTGTGGAATCGTCGGGCGAGGTGAAATACCTCAGTGAGATGACACTCGATATCAAGCATATCCAGGCACTCAAA
Source organism: Sungouiella pseudoflosculorum (assembly GCA_030674735.1). Taxonomy (NCBI): domain Eukaryota; kingdom Fungi; phylum Ascomycota; class Pichiomycetes; order Serinales; family Metschnikowiaceae; genus Sungouiella; species Sungouiella pseudoflosculorum. The sequence continues at coordinate 23,076 of JAKUAO010000023.1, read as the reverse complement.
ACCCAGAATCCGCCAACACCTAAAATAAAGCTTGTCACGTAAAAGTTCACCATATAGTAGCGAATACCTTCCCATTCCACCACAAAGTCCATGGTTGTTTGGCGTGAGTTGATGAAAATGGGGTCGGAATTGGCAAATTTGAATATTGGGTTCAGGTGGGTCAAAAGATCCAACAATTCCAGTCCATGCAATTGCACAATCACCCAGTCCGTTCTGACAGTCTTGAAAATGTCAACCAAGATTGGTGGCACCCAGTACCGCAAGTTGTAAGGGATGAAATTGTTCTTCTCCACATAGATATACCGCAGGTCACAATTGACAAGCATCTCGTCGGAGATAACACCATGTGACGAGTTGAAAGTATATTCGAGCACCTGGAACGATTTCTCATAGTTGCACACGGCATTGAGATTGAGTCGGATCAGGTAAGTGAGGTCTTGGTTGATTCTAACAAATGGTAGCACCGCCAGCGAGTCTACCAAAGTCGATCTTTCCCTTGCAAGACGACTTGTTGACCGAATGTGTTCCCAATGAGCTTCTCCAGCTTCGAATTTCGTCGGAACCTGAATTCTTTCCGTGGGAATAAGCATCTTGTAGAAGTTAAGGTAAGTCACTACCGAAAATGGGAGTAGCACTAGTACGATTGCTGAGAATAGAATCGACACATACATGGCCTGTCTTGTGAAAAAAAGGGGCAACCGAATGGCGCCCTTAACTGGAATAAAAGCTGGAATCTTCATCTTGGGCTAAGTTTCAGGAGAAATGGCATGGGCAAGGAGGATTAGGAAGATTTATGAGTAGGCAAGTAAGGTGATACCCGAGACATTATGCAGACCTTCAAGATTTCATCTAATCAATAATTCTATGAACGAACAGGCATCAGCCATATTCAATGATGCAGGGATCCCAAAGTATAACCAAATTATAGACCATGCCGAGATTGGCGTATTAATAGAACAAGAGAGCACCCACCGTCAGGTGGTGGTGGTTGAAGATCAGCAATCTTTCGCCCACACCAGTCGGTGACGCTCTCGTACAGAACCTCTATGGATGGAACTGTCCATTGTGTCCACTGGAAGCTTATCATCAATCAGTGGGTAGTGTGACCACGGTGGTATTTCAAACCATTCAAGTTTTTGTAACGCTTACCACACACCTCACAACGGTAAGGCTTATCCTTCTCCATACCAGCGCCGTCGAGGTATGGAGTGTTGGACTCAGGGTCGATGATGGAGAAAGTTCCGTCGTCGTTCTCCTTGAGAGTCTGGTTCTGATGTCCATGCAAACGATGATACTTCAAACCGTTCTGGTTCTTGTAGGTCTTCTCACATCCAATGACAGGACACTTGAAAGGCTTGTACTCCTCATTCTCCATTACGTACAAGTGCCTTGCTGGATCGTCAATGTACATGCTGTCGCCATCGTCCATTTTCCGGTCGGCGTTGCCTCTTCTGGCACTTCCCGCTTGTTGAGGATTAGCCATTTGAGGGGCAACACCTTGGGACTGGGCAGGTTGCATGGTTTGCTGTTCAGGTTGGTTGAGGGCCAGCGAGGGCAGAATGGTTTGAGCAAGAGCCCCCAGATTAATGGTCTGCAGCTGGATGTTGAAATGAGATGCTGGAAGGTGCAAAGTGCCTTGCTGAGTGGCCTGTGTGAGATGGTGATTATTCAAAAACACGTCGTTAGTCAGCACGGTCTCCATGACGTTGTGGATGTTGTTCATGTTGTTGCGGTTGCGGTGTGAGTTGAGAAGGTGAGCGTTGGGCTCGTTGGGAGGCAGCAGGGTGATGTGAGCCTCCTCGTAGTGCCTTAGCAAGTCGTGCAAAGTAGGGAGGAGCTGGCCACAGCACAGGTAGTCCTTACAGTAGTCCGCCTCCAAGTTTGGAAGGTAGCTGGTTGTGTTTGGCGGCGATATCAGCACCACGTTCTGGTGGCTCTGAGGAGCCGCGTTGTGGTTCTGGAGCCTGAACAGGCCGCGTCTGGGGTTTATGAGGTTGTGCTGGTGGTTCTGGGGGTTCTGGGCGCCGTACATCATCACCTCGTCCTTGAGCCAGGAACCAATGGTGACGGAACCCCACGACACACCTCCCATGCCCTGGGAGTGGGCAATGGACTCTCTGCGGAATCTCTGGTTGTTGAATATCAGCGGCTGTCGCTGGTATGTGATATCAATGGGCTGGGGCACGTTGAGAAACCCGTCGGAGTTGTTCTCCTGGGCGCCCGAGCCGTTGTCGAAGATGCTGGTGTTAAACATGCGGACGGCACGAGGTAATCAAGGCGAAACGTCGATTGCCGTGGGAAAAACAGGGGCGGATGTGGTTGCGGTGGTGTGCCGGTCGTATAGCGATGCTTGACTAGCCAAGGGGTGAAACGGAATCACACAGCGTGCACGGATGGGAGCCGGTGGCAACAATTAACGGGCAGGCGAGTCCAGGGGCAACCAAGAGGGCGAAATCTGGCGGCAACTCACTGCAAATGGGGCGGCGGTGGCAGATGGCAAATGGTGACAAATCGACAGGGAACCCTGGTCAGTAACCACGGATTGAGGGGGGGAACTCCGGGATGGACAAAGTTGGCGGCGAAAGTTGATACTGGCGGAGGCGGGGAAGATGACGAGCGTCCGCAGTTGGGGATTCAGAACGAGAACCTTTGCGTTTAGGAGCCTAATGCCTGGATAAGTTGAAATCTGGGATGGTTGGGGCCTGTTAGAGGGTTGACATTTTCAGGAATGGCCATTTCTTTTTTATTGGTGCGCGCACGCCGCACGCTGTGTTCCGGAGGCAGCGGCGGATGCAAGGCGCCTGTTGCCAGCCGCGGGTCCGGCACTTGCGGCTGGCGAAGGTTGGACGATGGCGGTGGGGAAGCGTGCCGAACATGCGGGCTGGCCGCTTTGCAGACGGGGAACGGAGTTGGCAGAGGGACGGAGGGGCCAGGTAGCCTGGAGTGCACACAGTGCGCCAACCCTCGACACCCGGACCTTCTGGCACGGCGGTGGGTGGGTGGGCTGGGACCAGTGGGTCACGTGCGGCGGTCCGGTGGGCCGTTGGTCCTGAGTCTCCAGGGCTGGTGATTGGCTCGTCAGCGGCATTGGCGACATGGGCAAGGTGGGCAACATTGGCTGGGGAGGCAGGAGGTGTGGACGCTGCGGGGGTTGTGCGGCGGAGATGGCCCACCATCGTTTGCTACCAGTTCCTTGTGCCAGGGAGGTTAGGGTTCCGATGGGAGGATCGTCCGCCACATAGGCCCCGGTTGCAGGGGTGCACTGGAAATGTGACGAGACTTGACAGTAGCAAGCAGCAAACGCGACAGAATCCAGAGTTTCGTCGCAGAGACGGTTGCGGAGGCAAGCAAATCGGGAGATGCTCCCGATCTGGCGTGATCCGGGGGAAGGGCGCTGTTGCCAGCGCAATATTGCGCAACATCTTCTCCACGAAGCCCAGAAGCCCTCGATACGATAGCACTCCATGCGTCGCCAGATGGCAGGTCACGTGCAACGACAACCCCGGTGGTGGTGGTGGGGGAGGATGAGCAGTGGCCAGTGCGGCGAGTGCGGCGAGTGCCTGGTGGGGGCCGCCACTAGCCCCCTGCTTCCTGCAGGATTGCCAGATCCCGCGGCCTGGGCCACCGCCTGCGATCTGCCTCGAATTCCCCACCTACCGGGCCAAACTATGGGACGGGTCCGGTATCGCGCCCCAACGATTGTTCCTGCAGACAGCACAATGGCTCACTGGCCCATTCATTTGGAGGAGGTGCCTCACCTTGAGCGACCACGGGCACACCCCAGGTGAAATTCCTGTGACGCCATCCGTGGAGACCCCGCAGTGTCGAACCCCCACGGGGTGCTGCGGTGCGAAACTGCTCGTGCCAGCGCTGGCGCCAGAAGCAACAACCTGCTAGTCGCTGGCGGGTGGCCTCTGCGCACGTGACCTAGCGTGGTGTCTGGCTGTCGCCCGGTGTCCGGTGGTGAGTCCGAACCCCGGATTCAGGACGCCTAATTTGCACCCAATAACGTCAACATGCCAACCACAGTTCCGGGACCACCATGTCCGTGATTTGACCAGCGAAAAAACCTGAAACCGTTTCGTTTCCTTGCCCCATCCATCTCCCCTCCGTTCCTGCCATGTTCGCTGACCTCCCCGTCGAAATCATCCACCTCATTGCTCGGTGGCTCGCACAGGGCGATTTGGTGAGTTTGTCACTTACAAGCTCCCACTACTACTCGGCCGTGCACGCCAAACTCTACGAGTTGGTGGTGGTGGACTCGTCCAAGCGGCTGTTTGAGGAGTTTGGCGACGGGAAAACCCGCCACCTGTGGTTCAGCACCCGTTCGTTCCCGGGAGAACCCACCGTGATACGCTCACTCTATGCCTTGACAAAGTTCTTCAAGAACTTGGCCTTGCACCCGGAGTACGGCCACTACGTGCGGTTCTTGGTGGTGGAGGACCAGTTCCCCGATATGCCCGAGCTCGAGTTGGCCCGCCACTTGTCGCTTGTGCTTCCCACCTTGACAAACTTGCAGACCTTGAACTGGTACGCGGTGCACCGGCCCTTGGACGCCAGACTCGTGGACTTGCTCCCGAGAAAAGAGTTCATGGAGAGCATCCGCGGCAACTTCCGCTTCTCGTCGTCCCAGATCGTGTCGGGATCTTCCATATACCCATGTCTTCGAGAGTTGGATCTCTCCAATGTCACTTCTCACAAGGCCCTCTGCAGCATCGACTTGGACCAGTTCCCTGGGTTGGACCTGTTGACGGTGTCCAAGAAACCTTCCAGCAACATGTTGCATTTCACTTCTCGCATATCCAGCTGCTGCCAGAGCGCTCTCAGCAACGCTACTGAGTCGTTACCGTTCTCCGAACAGCCATCCTACATTTCCTGCTTGTTTAGCCAACCTCTAGCCACAAAGCTCCAACTCTCGGCGTTGGCACTCAAGGATATCTCGCTTTGCGCCAAGGACGCATACCTTCTCTTGGAAAACATCGACATTCCACTCTTGCAGAAGTTGTCTCTTGATAACTGTGGGGAGGCGTTGTTCGACAGCGATATGTACTTGGATAACATTCCTATTCGGAGAAGAACTCCCCCTTCCGAGCTTTTTCTTGACGTTCTCGCCGAAGAGCTCACCAACGTCGACTCTTTGAACCTCAACTTATCCAACGAATTGTGCTACAACAGAAGCACTTTCCAGGCCATTTCCAAAATGTCCAAGTTGAAGCATTTGGGAATTCACATCAAGGTGTTCAAAACAAACGACCCCATAAACTTGGCCCCTTTGGTCGACTCACTCCAGTCACATTGTGATACCCTCGAATACTTGAACATGTGCTGCGATGTGGTGGAGACTTCAGTATCGGTTTGCCCCAAAAAGAACAATCGTTACTCGCTCAAGTCTGTCATTGGCCTCTCCAACCTTCGTGAATTGAAAGTGCTCAAATTGCCTATTTCGTTCTCCCAGATCGCAGATGTGACCAATGTCTTATCGACTTTGCAAAGATTGCGTCTTTTACAATTGGGTATCACCGACCTGGCTTGCACCGCCTCCAAAGCGGCCTGCTCACCGTGCAATGATACCCTCATATATGCGCTTTACAACACTAATTGCCTTATTTCACAGGACTACTTTAACTGTCCTAGCTCGTTCACCAGCAAGATTGAGCAAAACAAAACCCAGGAATACATCGGGTACTCAAAGATGTTCAAATCAGTGTTCCAACAATTACAATACTTGAGATTCGATTTGAGAAACCAGTCACTTCTCTACGATTGCAGGGACGCCTTTAATATAGCAGCCAAAGATGCGGGCCTCATCGATTCCTTCGATTCTCTTGTCCAAAAGTACGTTTGATTTAGCATAGCGCGGATTCTAAAAGTTGATTTAGATTGATTTAAATTCAAAATTTCCTAGGTGGTTTCCTCCTTTAGCTTTTCTTTGCCCTCGGTCATGGCGGTCTTGTAGCGTTCCAAAGCCCTCTCCCGACACTTTTTATGGTCAACAATTGGTTTTGGATAGCCAGTTGCTTCGACCTCCTCGGCATCGCCATGATCATATGGGTTGTGAATAGCCTTCCCCGTTAGGTTTTTTAATTCTGGAACCCATTTTTTGATGAACTTTCCCTTTGGATCAAAGCGCTCAGACTGTGTCCATGGGTTAAAGATACGGAAGTATGGCTGTGGATCAACACCAGTGCTTGCAGCGAAGCCCCAGCCTCCATTATTAGAAGCAAAGTCTCCATCTGCCAACTTCGACATGAAGTACTGCTCTCCGTATCTCCAATCTATGAGCAAGTCCTTCGCAAAGAAACTGGCGACAATGAGTCTGCCTCTGTTGTTCAAGTAGCCGGTCTCGTTCAAACATCTCATACAAGCATCCACAATCGGGAACCCCGTTTTGCCCTCACACCACAGCTGGAAATGCTCGTTATTATACTCCCACTCAAGATCGGAGAGCTCAAGGTGGAATGGCTTGAACATACAAACATAGGGCCAGTTGCACATGATATGCTTGTAAAAGTCTCTCCAGGACACCTGACGCACCCACTCACTGATGCCTGAGGACTCTGCCAGGTCAGGTTTGGAGAGCTTCTTCGCGTTTGAGAGCTCTTGCAAGATCGTTCTGGTGCTGATGGTTCCAGAGGAAATATGAACGCTGAGGTGTGAAACTGTATCTTCGTCAAGTGAGTCTCTTGTTTCGTCATAGTCCTGAATACCAGCCGAATTGATGTACTCTTCCAAAGCCTTTGTGGCACCATCTTCTCCAATGTAGGTCCAGTACTTATTGAATCGTTTGACATCGACTTTCCCCACGTCAAAGTCTGGTTTTTCTTTCAAGCCATCGATTGTCCCTTCCACCTTCTCCGGAGTTGGAAATACAAACTTCTTTTTAGACAAGTACTCGTTGTTGGCGTGGACCACCCACACCTTGTACCATGGAGTGAACACAGCAAATTGAGTACCCTTGCTCTTGGTTTTGAGCTCACCTGGTTTCACCACACAGCTGTCGTGACATGGAGTGAAGGAGATATTTTTCTCAAGGAGAGTATCCAAAGCAGACGTAGCGAGTCTCAATTCGTCGACCTCGTACTCAAGATTTGAGAAGACGTGTGAGATGTCATACGACTCCAAGAACTTAGCAACGGTGGGGACGATATCCTTCCTTTTTGCTGCCGTGAGTGTTACGAGTGGAATGTTGAGGCTGTCCAACTTCTCGTGCACTTGTTGCAAGCTGAGCGACCTGTAGTATCTTTTAAACGGACTGTCGCCGTGAGCTTCACTTTCGTCGGTGCACTTGACCCAGAAAGCCACCATGGGAAGCTTATTCTTCACGGCCAACTCATTGGCTTTGCTCAACCCATGATTATCACCGATTCTAAAGTCCCGAACAAACCAGTGTGCAATTGCCTTTCTGGGCTTGATCTTCAGCCTGGCGGACTCGGTGGACTCGATCCTGTCCTCAAGAATGTTGTACGGCTTGTTCTTGTCATTCTGGTACTTTGTAGCAGCGACCTTGGTAGCGATCTCCCTGGGGTAGAACTGGCTGGCGAACTTGGGGAGCTGTTCGAGCTTCTGCTTCTTGGCCGTCATCTTTCACTACTCTACTAGCGGGGTCTGTTGAACCCTTATATATGACGATATCATTGCTTGCCTGGTAGCCTGTGCAGGTGAGTCAGCTGCATCATCACCACGTCGTCTGTTTAGCAAGGATGTAGAGATCTCTCCAATGCAGAGAGGGCTAAATTGTAGCAAAACATCCCAAACAATATCACTGTTGTCGGGAGAGATTTTAATTAGTCAAGCGGCGGGGCCCCCGGCACATTACGTAACAACGCTGTCATCCAGTTTTTTAAAGTTCAAACCTCCGGATTGGTTGCCCGTTGTCTGACCTTTGAGGATGAACGATGCCCTTTCCTGGAGCACATTCCTGTTGGTGAAGCTGCAAAAACACAGAGAAATTTTAGAGAAGCACAAACCGATGATTTCGTCTACGCCACAAAATTAGAAAACAGAAAGAGAGAAAAAAAAAAAAACCTTTCCTCATGGCTGAAAACATATGGTGGCATAGCCCGACCACCGCCCCCATGAAAAAAGTGGAAAAGGGAGCAAATCGCGGCATTTATATTCGTCAGTATATCCTCACTTTTTCGATTCTGGCCGCAGCAATTGACACAACACAACATCCGTGCACCGCACTATATACACCTGTGGGTTCATAATTCCACTTTCCACCAACAGCATGAAATCGAACCGCCGAGTGGTGTTGCTGATTGCCGTGTTCCTCACATGTCTTTTGTATATAGCATGGCCCCGGCGATCTTTGCAGCAAATTCTGTTTGACGACGTGGCAGATAGAGGAGTCGATCCCACTAATTTGCAGTCTCAATGTGACCAGTACTTTGGCACCATTCACAATTCGGCGATAACCAAGGCCACCGCCTCCAGGTATTTGCTATCGCACCAGATCTCCAACCACATTGGCCACTTGCGTGTGTTCTGCAAATGTTACCTTGAAAACGCATTTGATGTCCCGGAATCGGTCAACTATGGAGAACTACAGCCCATATTCTCGGGAAAGTTGCCTCATTCCTCCGACCACAACTCCCGTATGGATTACGGCGACAAGAAGAAGTCGTTTTGGCACAATTACTTGACGGAGCTGACCGGAAGAGGCATTGTGATTGGTGTGCACGATCGAGAGTTGGACTATGCTACTCGACTTGTACGAGTATTGGGGCACTTGCAGAACGAATTGCCCATCCAGTTTGTGCACGAGGGAGATTTATCGCTACATTCAATTGATAGGCTCGAGCGAGCTGCCCGGCGCAACCCGAACTCTGTGCAAAAATTGGAGTTTATCTCGGTGAGACCAAGTATCACCCGAGGCTACCAGGCGATCTTCAAGGGCTACAACAACAAGTGGTTTGCCGCGCTTTTTAACACGTTCAAGGAGATTATCCTCATGGACGCAGATGCCGTTCCTTTTGTCAAGCCGTCGACCTTCTTTGATCTCCCCGGCTACAAGGAAACGGGTGCATTTTTCTTCCGGGACCGTGAGCTTAGCGAGACCCTTGGCCAGGACCAGGTAAATTTCTTTTCCAGCATGATCCCAAAGGAGGACTGGGTGTTTGGCAAGAAAGTGGATCCGGAGAAGCTTAAAAATAATTTCTTCAACTACAAGGCAAAACATGTCATGGAGAGCGGAGTGGTGGTGATGGACCGCCGTACCCACATGCTGGGCCTCTTGATCTCGTTGCAGTTGCAGTACTGGTTCCAGAGCGGGCGTGTTTTCTACGGAGACAAGGATTTGTTCTGGTTGGGGCAGCTCATCAGTGGAAACTCCGACTTCCATTTCAACGAGCATCCGGCCGGAGCTGTGGGAGACCTTGAGGGCGGAAACATGGTGTGCTCGTCGCAGCTTGGACATTTGAATAAGGACAAGAAGCTTCTCTGGACCAACGGCACTTTGCTCAAGTGCAAGAAAAACACCTGGCTCTCGGACTTTTTCCGCTACTCCAATCTTCGGAAAAAGTACGGCTACTCCATGTCGAAAATGAAAAAACAGTACGCCAGCTCCATCCTCATCAGCGAGTGTGTACTTCCAGCGCCAATCACCTCGTTGGAAACCACGCCAAGTGCTGATACCTTTGGATTCTACAAGGACTACACTAGAGGATGTTCAGGCACTCAGTACTGTGCCACCGACAAGAATGGCGGAGAAATTGTCTTCTTCACCCCGGAGGAGAAGAGACGATACAACGAGATCGTGAGAATATGGAGCGCATAAGGATAAGGTAAAACAAAAATTTCATACACTAATACTCGTCACTAATGTCACCAGAAATAGCTAAACTGGCCTCCCCCATGCCGGACCCTTACTCTACGCACTAGAAAAATGGAGATGTGGAGATAGCCACCTGCACCCAAAGACCCAACCCCAATAGACAGATGGTCCTCTGTTCTTCTTAACTATGGAGAATCTCGTTGAATTTCCTCAGTTAATGAGCATATCTCCGTCGTCGCTCCTACGACTGGCACCTTTGCTGCTGCCAGATAGCGTGTCCACAGTTTCGTCCATCGATGGAAATCGCCAGTATCATGGCCAGAAACGGGACGCCAATGTTAGATCCAGAGGGGGCTGCCACCTCTGTAAGCTCCGGCGACAGAAATGTGACGAGATCAAGCCGTCATGCTCGCGGTGTGTTGCTCGTGGAGTGGCGTGCCAATACAAGAAGTCGTTGTCGTTTCGAGACGAATACGAGAAGAAAGGAAAGACCTTTGGCAGAGAGGGCGTGTGGTCCAAGGGAGGAACCAAGGGCGGTTCCAAGGGCTGCGATTCCGGAAACCTTTCCAAACAGGCCACTGTGGCCAAGTACCAGCCCATCCACCACGTTGGTGCCATCAACTTCGTCAACTATACCATGTCGCTCTTCAATCTGGCTCTACGGCAGCCACGGTGCTTTTCGGTGCCCATCGCCACCCCCGGCGCGTTGGACCTGGCCGACACTCTCTTTGCGCTCAACTATTATTTGGACTACATCGCTCCCATCTTGAATCCGGTGGGATCGGCCTCCAGAGGCCCAAGTCTCCAGCTTGCAAATACATACGTGGAACTCGAGCCGGGTCTTGAGCTCTCCACCATGATTCAGTACTCGCAGCAGCACACGCATTTATTCCACATGATGTTGGCGCTAGGATCGATGTACTTGTCGAAATTGGACAACGACTCCGACGAGTGGCTTGCGAAGGCCAAACATTTCCGGCGCGAGGCTATGAAGAGCATCGAGGGACTATTCACTTTTGAAGCCGGTCAGGAAGTCAGATACACCACTGACCAGTTGCTTGCATTGGTGCTCCTCATGTTGTTTGAGTTGGCAGAGAAGGAAAACGAAAATTGGGCAGATTTCCTCCATGCGTCGCTGAGAATCTTCTTCTCGAACCACTTCGTGCAGCCACTGAGCGATGTCGAGAAGGCTCTTCTCAAATTCTCGCTTGAGCTTCTCAATTATCAGGAGACAATGGGTAGAACAGCATGCAAGGCCAGAAGTAACTTCTTCATAACTGCAGATGAAAGCGAGTCTCACCTCACGCCGGATGCTCATGGTGCCCAGATGGTTCAGGTGTCTTGGATGGGGTGTAATAAGGACTTGATTCTCATCATTTCTGACATTACAGAACTCTCATTTGAGAGATTCTCCAAGGAAATGACTGAGGACAATTATCTCGCCCGCAGTTACAGTATGCGTGCTAAGCTTGATTCCATGCAGCTTTCTGGTCTACCATCTGGGTTGAATCAGCAAATCATCAGCAACAAAAATGCCAAAACATTCACTCCCATCGACTTCTCTGTCACTGATCAGGGGAGTAATGTGGAGGTGATTTGCTACCTTTTGGCGTGTGAAGCAAAAAGAATATCTGCTGTCATTTATCTTGAATGCAGCTTGCTCAATAAATCGCCCAAAGACTCAGAGATACAAACGCTTGTCTTGAGGGTGTATCGTATTCTCGAATTTGTTGTCGTTCAACACAGCTTCAATTGGTTCTCCACCCTTCTCTGGACTATATTTATTGTTGCTTCTGAAATTGCTGTTGACACTCCAATATCTGAAGAGCTCCGCTACCTAACAATGGAGATTCTCAAAAGAATTGAGAGCAGAAGCTTGGGTAATGTTGCGATGACAATTGATCTTGTGGTCAGCATTTGGAAGAAGCGAGATCTTGCGGAGCCGGTTGGTAAGCTTGGTAAAAAGCGGGAGGTTTTAGGTTTTGAAAATGATTGGGATACTTACGTTGCAGACGAGTCTTACAGAGTCTCGTTGGCTTGATTCATGCATGTATAATGAAATATGTTAAGCTGTGACGTCTTTTAGTCCGACACATGTAAGCTCCTGAGGAATCCTGAATCTCTCGCCGTCAAAACTCAAAAAACGGTGATTTTTGCTTCCCCAGAATGGACTTGGTCCCCAGGAGGGAACATAGCACACCTCGTCCCAGCCACACACTTTTGAGCAGCCAATGAACTTTGGCCAAGCCAACTTCGCAAGAAGTTGAGACAACGCTTCTTTCTCCCTCAAGAGCTCGTCCCTGAGTTTGTGGTAATGCTCCTCGGTAGGTTCAACATAGAAATCAGGAATAGCCTCACGAGCCAATCCGAACAAGTCGTAAAGAGTCGACAAGACCTCGGTCGCCACTTTGTAGACTGAGGAAAATATCAAAACTTCCAGCTCAGATGATAGCTCATAAGTATGGTGGACATAATCAGCGATAGCCAACTGCAAGAAGTTAGCACGGTTGTCTCCCCAATCATCGTTGTTGTTATCAGAATATCTCCGAATAAAATTGTACAATGTCTTGGTTATGCCCTGTGTTGCATTTTCAACAGCGGAGCCCAAGTCACCGCTGTTGAGTTCGTAGTCGAACAACACTAGAGTGTTGTTCAAATCAAGCAAGTATGGAGCGAATTTGTTTGCCACAGACTCAGTTACCGCTTGCCAGTTTGTTTTCTTGTAGGGGTTGACTCCATCCTTGAGATTGGACTGTAACTGAGCAATGATATCATCGTTGAGATTTGCTGGCAACTTATTGATCCGTCTCTTGTAAGGATCGCTATCGATGTAAGTTTTGTTCAATGGAGTGACCAACTTGGAGAAGTCAAGCAAAATACGTGACTCACCCTCGTAAACTCGAGAACCAGCCTCAAGCCAATCAATCCCGCCCATTTTCTGCCAGATGTCCATCAAGGACATCCGCTTCTTCTCCAAGTCCGTATGTGCCACGGGAGGCTCTTCGGGTAAATTTCCTAACAGAGCAGTGTCGTGCAAGGTAACGTTCGATACCAACTCGATCTTGTCGTAGAAGTCACATAAGATGATCTCGAATCCTATTTCAAGACGAATGACACCCTGAAGCCCAAAAGGCTTTCCCCATTGGCAGATTCTTTGCGCAGCAGCACGCTCATTAACTCTCTGGTCAGGATCCTGCTGACGACTGAGGAGGAGCTGCTGGTCCATTTCTCCAGTATTGGTTTTCGCAGCCAGAGCTCCATCTAGATAGATAAGCTTGTCAAGAGGCTCGGTATTCCTCAATGTGTACAAGAAGCTGCGACCATGGAACGGGAAGTTGGGACGAGGCGGTGGAGGCAACGAGTCGTCGGATTCCACGTTCGCTATGGACTGTTTGGGAGGTGCACCAGGTCCACCAGGTCCATCTTTGGGAGGTGGCCACCTGTCGTCGCGAGCTTTCCCACGAGGGAAATGGGCAAAGCTGTAGCTGAACTCATAATCCATGGCGACCCACTCGAACAGGCTGGGAAGCTCTGGACTTCCGGTGGAATGGTACATTAAGGTGTTTGGAGGAAGATATGCTGGAATAAATGACACTCCCACTGGATGGATGTTGGCATGCTTCTGCTTGAGAGCGCCATTCACGGTGTTAAACACCGCTGTGGCATTGTCCAAGTCAATTGGGTACTGGCGGAATAGTTCCAGAGGAGAACTCCTGCTCCAAGTACTGGTAATATGTGAATCAGCTTGCCAGACCCACAATCCACCCAAGATCAAAATTAGATTGAACAGTAGCGAAATCCAAAGTATAGGTGCATTCGGTGATGTCAATGGCATTCTTGAGCAAGAAAAAGATGTGGTTACATCCAGGGAGGTCAAAGCCACATTCAGGTCAAATCCCAAAAGCCGTTATCGGGGTTGATAAGGTGCCGTACAGGCAGGTGGATATGTCCGATTCGTGGAGATCTGGAAATTCCGAAGCCATTGAAGGAGCTGATGGGAAAATAAGTGCAACCCCGATAAGGTTGTGTTTGCCAGTAATAGATAATTGATTGCTATTATTTTTATTTTTTCCGATTCCTAAAATTCTATTTCTCCGTTTTCTTGTCTCCCCACCCGAAAAGTGTGTTTTTCAGCCTGGGTTAGCCTTCTCGTAATCTAATCATGATACTCATCTCGGCGAAATGCAACCCTTCTGTTGCATTGGGCACCGTAGGGTCGCCAAGCACTATTGTCTCGTACTTTTGGAACCCAAACTTGTTGTACATCCCGATGTTGGCGGGGGCAGAACTCTCCAAGTACACCATATTGTCTTCGCCCGGCTTGTCGATAAAGTTCTGAAACATGAAATCGAACATGGCCCGTACATTTCCTTTGCCCCTTGCGCTCTCGAGCGACCCTAAATATACCAAGGTGTACAATCCCTTGCCGGCCAATTGCTCGTCGCTGGAAATAATGCGGTGAGAAGTCTCGTCAAGAAGAGGAAGCAAGCCGTTGAAGATCTTCTCTCGGCCCTCAGACCCTGCCAAATGCCAGAATCTATCGAAACCAGCATCCATGTAATCCGGGAAGGTTTCTAGGCCTCGCGTATACGAATCTGGAGCAGACCACACGGCAACCGTTTCAAACCCAGTATCAAACTCTCCTACGCCAATACAAATGCCCTTGTCGATGTGCTGGCGCAAGTAGCACTCGTACATGATCCTGTCGAAATTCTGCTTTCCCTGTTCTGTTGGAACGTGGCTCTTTAAGTACCTGGAAAGCAGGTCGTCTTTGAATGCCTCACAGAGGGTTGGAGCAGCCTTGGCCACATCCTCGGGAGCCAAGAGTCGAGGTTGACGTCCAAACTGCATGGTTTCTGTCGACGAAGTGAATACTTTAAGTCAATTTGGACCTAGCGCAGAACTTTCCAATCAGCTGGTAGCTTATCTTGGTGATGGGGTAGTTCGCATCTGAGTAATTAAAGGGTCCCAATAGGGCAGGTGGGTGCGCAAATGTGTCAAAACGAGCGCTTAAACAGAAAATCCTGTCTCGCCAACTCCAGTGGTTCCCAGATGCCCGAAGCGGGAAAAGAACGCCATATATCGAAGATGCACCGCTACTACTGTGTTCTTCTTTGGCTTTGAAGCCCAGATCATCAAACTCACATTCTCAACGACATTACGAATATGCACGACAAACTAGTTTTCGTGCATCTTGCCCATGGCGTCGGTTAGTAACCGAACACAGGCTCCGCCTTCACTTGACGTAAATGTCAGTTTACTAGAGAAGTGGCTCACTTGACATGACGTCTGACACGCCGCTGATGGAAGGGTGGCCACAGTTTGACATGTGCCAAATTTCGCCCGAAGAGCCACATCGACTTTGTCACATCCAATTTGTCAAATCATTGACTATGGCACCTTGCTTATTGTTCGGAGAAATAACCATGTAGGTAACAGCCTCGGCGCCGAGGTTACAATAGGGTCTTGTCTGAGAGAGGGGCTATCTGCCGGAATGCCCCTCGGTAAGCGAAATAATAGTTTTCAGATCAGCATAACTATTCGGATCCCCTGCAGAAAGGAAGGCAACCGTCTTGTTTCTGGAATCAGTCGCCTGTTGCTCCAACTCATACATTATCTGGGGGGATTCGCTAAGAGCAGCTTGATGTACTGACCACAATTCTCATGGTGCTGGAAATATTTGTCGACGCCTCCTCCAACCTACGGGCCACCTAAAAGCGTAGATGCGGGCCTAAACCAGAGAAAAGTTACGAGAGCCAGAGAGGGGAAGTCCCCCACCATTAGATGGAACTTAGCTAAGCGAATATTCTAGACGCGTGGTCGGGTTTGATGAGGGCAAATTTCATAGGACAAGCCATTTGCCCGTACGAAGCCTGGGCTATCGCAAGGCGCTTATGCTCTGTCCCGCATCCTTGCTTATAATTGCGAGAACCAATAGATTTCGGGTATTTTAATTTCTTCACAGTCACAACGGCTCGCGGTTACTGGTTTGAGCCCGCCTCCTCTGTAGAGAAGCCACATTTCCTTGACTGTGTTTAGCCAATCATTGCGTATGGTTGTGGTGATCGTGGGCTGGAGATCTTGGGCCTTACTTCTATTAATGGGCCGAGGGGTGGTATGTACATCCCAACATTCCGATTGTTTCGCTTAGCAAGGCCGAAGATTGCCAGTGATTGCATAATCATTTGACTACTGAGAACCATTGGCACCCTTCCATGGACTCTACAATTACGACGGGACCGCCCTTTCGGTGCGTCTGGTTTCCGAAGGAATCGGCAGAAACGAGGCGACTCTGCCCCAAAAAATGCCCTGGTTCAACATAAGAAGCTCAGCGCCAATTTAGAATTGTTAGAGTGCCGTAGCCGAAGGGAAGTATGGGAATGATCGGCAAGGGTTTGGCATTTCAGGCTGCGACATGCAGAAATACCAATTTAGAGATTTGGAACAACTTTAAATGTCACAGAGAAGATTGAGACACTGGAGTCAATATTCTCACCCGTTTCCAGCATCCAGGCAAACGTGGAGGCTTGCCGCGTCCTTCAATATGAGTATTTGTCCAACTTTGCGAATTCGGCTCGCTTCCAATTCAGAGTTTGATGGAAGGTCCTTGTTATGAGCTCATGCATATTTACGAAATATGCTGCTGCACCTCGTCACCTATCATCCTGAAAGGCACTTTCTCCCATCGATTTGGAGGCCAGCTAAGGCGTCGAACATGTCACCCGTTGGGGGTGATTCTATAAATTGAAATGCTTGTGCCACAGCAACCTGGTTTTTTTTGTCGCCATCCCCATGTATTCCCTTCTTCTTTTGGTGTTCGCATTGTGCGTTGCAGCCAGCGATAAGAGTTGTACTCCAACTCTGGAGGGACAAAACGGTTTCAAAGCGGTGTTTTATGAATATCCTTATAGAAATACTGTTGGGTGGGACGATCCTAACTTCTTTAAGTCGAGCTACAAACAGTTCAGCGACCCACTCGCCACCGTCAACGGCGTGACTGTCAGCAATTTTCAACAGGACAACGTCCCTGCTGGAGACGTTAAAGGAACAATCTACGGACACCCAACGACAGTCTCTAATTACACAATTGAATTGACGGGTTTTTTTAAGGCTCCAACAACCGGTTTGTACCAGTTGACCATCAAAGCAGACAACGGTGCATCGGTTCAATTTGGAGCAGGACAATCTTGTTGCGATGATCCAGCAGGAAGTGTCGATGAAAGTTTCAGTCTTTTCGTTCTTGGACCAAATGGTGGAGGTGGACACACCGAGACTAACATTGAGAACTCTCAAGTGAACTTGACGGCAGGAAGATACTATCCTGTCAAAATTGTGACTTTCAACTGGTACGCCGACTATGGTCTCAACTTCTCCTACTACGATCCGACTGGAAAATGGGTCCCTGATATGGGTTCTCAAGTGAAGCAATTGAAGTTTGCCAATCAAGTCTGTTCCACCACGGTGACCTCGACTTGGGGCCAATCACAGACCTCTACCACAACCATAACTGGTGTTTCGACCAACACCGTTGTCATCGAGGTTCCAACCCCAACTACTACCGTCACCTCAACCTGGGGCTCGTCTTTCACCTCAACGAAAACCGTCACCGCTACTAAGGGTGGAACAAACACTGTGGTAGTTGAGGTTCCTCTTTCGACATCTACAACTTATGGGCCAAGCTCTGGAATAACGACGATTTCTAACAGCAAGACCACCTATGTTGTAACAACTACTGTTCTTTCGACCTCCACAACTCACGGTTCGAGTACTGGTCTCACCACCATCTCCAATAGTGGAACCACCTATGTTGTCACCACTGATGTTCTCTCGACCTCCACAACTCACGGCTCGAGTACTGGTCTCACCACTATCTCCAAGAGTGACACCACCTATGTTGTCACCACTGATGTTCTCTCGACCTCCACAACTCACGGCTCGAGTACTGGTCTCACCACCATCTCCGAGAGTGGAACTACTTATGTCGTGACTACTGATGTTCTCTCGACCTCCACAACTCACGGCTCGAGTACTGGTCTCACCACCATCTCCGAGAGTGGAACTACTTATGTTGTCACCACTGATGTTCTCTCGACCTCCACAACTCACGGCTCGAGTACTGGTCTCACCACTATCTCCGAGAGTGACACCACTTATGTTGTCACCACTGATGTTCTCTCGACCTCCACGACTCACGGTTCCAGTACTGGTCTCACCACTATCTCTGAGAGTGACACCACTTATGTTGTCACCACTGATATTCTCTCGACTTCCACGACTCACGGCTCGAGTACTGGTCTCACCACTATCTCTGAGAGTGACACCACTTATGTCGTGACTACTGATGTTCTCTCGACCTCCACAACTCACGGCTCGAGTACTGGTCTCACCACTATCTCTGAGAGTGACACCACCTATGTTGTCACCACTGATGTTCTCTCGACCTCCACAACTCACGGCTCGAGTACTGGTCTCACCACTATCTCCGAGAGTGACACCACTTATGTTGTCACCACTGATGTTCTCTCGACCTCCACAACTCACGGTCCAAGCACTGGTCTCACCACTATCACTGAGAGTGACACCACTTACGTTGTCACCACCGAGACTCTCTCGAGCAGTTCTCCAGTTGTGCTTTCGACTTCCACAACTCACGGTCCAAGCACTGGTCTCACCACTATCACTGAGAGTGACACCACTTATGTTGTCACCACCGAGACTCTCTCGAGCAGTTCTCCAGTTGTGCTCTCGACTTCCACAACTCACGGTCCAAGCACTGGTCTCACCACTATTACTGAGAGTGACACCACTTACGTTGTCACCACCGAGACTCTCTCGAGCAGTTCTCCAGTTGTGCTTTCGACTTCCACAACTCACGGTCCAAGCACTGGTCTCACCACTATCACTGAGAGTGACACCACTTATGTTGTCACCACCGAGACTCTCTCGAGCAGTTCTCCAGTTGTGCTCTCGACTTCCACAACTCACGGTCCAAGCACTGGTCTCACCACTATTACTGAGAGTGACACCACTTACGTTGTCACCACCGAGACTCTCTCGAGCAGTTCTCCAGTTGTGCTTTCGACTTCCACAACTCACGGTCCAAGCACTGGTCTCACCACTATCACTGAGAGTGACACCACTTATGTTGTCACCACCGAGACTCTTTCTTCGCTGAGTGATCTTTCGTCTTCGCTGTTGTCGAGCTCGTGGTACTGGAATTCATCTCTGTCGATTTCTGATTCCCTGATTTCAAGCTCCAAGAGTCTTGACTCCTCGACATCACTCTCTAGTTCCAGTGATTCTTCTTCCAGTGTTCCTCCATCGAGTGTTCCTCCATCGAGTGTTACACCATCGAGTGTTCCTCCATCGAGTGTTCCTCCATCGAGTGTTCCTCCATCGAGTGTTCCTCCATCGAGTGTTCCTCCATCGAGTGTTCCTCCATCAAGTGTTCCTCCATCGAGTGTTCCTCCATCGAGTGTTCCTCCATCGAGTGTTCCTCCATCGAGTGTTCCTCCATCGAGTGTTCCTCCATCGAGTGTTCCTCCATCGAGTGTTCCTCCATCGAGTGTTCCTCCATCGAGTGTTCCTCCATCGAGTGTTCCTCCATCGAGTGTTCCACCATCGAGTGTTCCGCCATCAAGTGACACCTCGACTTCGTCTTGCACCACATCAAAGACTTCGGAAACAATTTCCCACTCATCTAAGGGCAGTGACTCATCCTCCAGCAACGGTGATACAATTTCGAAGCTGAAGTCTGGAGTTCCATCATCTCCAGACTCAAGTGTCACCACCACCATCATACCCAAATCCAAAGACACCTCTGTGTCATCTGGTCCTGCTGAGTCGGGCGATGTTTCAACAGAGACTGCCACATCTCATGTCACCGCCACAGTTACTTGTCACAGTTGCTCCAAGGATACACAGAAATCCGAAGGACATGCTGACACTTCTCCAGCACCCGGAGGTTCGGCATCCGCCTCGTCGAACTCTCCAAGCCCTTCGAAGGATGCTAGCAGTTCTGGCAAGGACAACGGTCCAGCTGGTACTGACACCACCCAGAAGACTAGCTACACTTCGGGCTCGCAGGTTACTTCATCGAGCGTTGCTTCCTCACAATTTGTCTCTGACAACTCGGTTGCAACTGCCTCACTCTCTACCGCAACAACCAGTCAAGGCGCTAATCAATCTTCCACTCCTGCTTCATCGGTGATTTTCGCTGGTCTGGCATCAAAATCATTCAGCCTTTCGTTCTTGGTAGCCGCCTTACCAGTTTTGCTCATGGTTTAATTCTATTTTCTGATGGATTTTCATTCGGGCTTTTTAATTTTCTAGTGTAACTGTACCAGATTCCACATAACGGTTGTTTGTCAAGAGTTGTATATAATGCATTCAATAAAGCACTACTATGTGTACTCTCGGAGCATGATACCATTTTCGTAAGATTGAGTTTGCAGAAAAGTTACAAACCTAAAATAAAAATAAATATATTGCCGCACCTCACGCAGAAAGAATGTTTTCAGATACGAAAGTAACTATTGTTGGACTATACCGATTGCATTAGATTGCTATGTTCCTTTCCTTCTGCCGCATTATATACAGTTTACCAGTGAGGTCCAGAATGCGAAGAGAATACTTCACTGAAACCTAGCATATATTGTAATTACCGAATTCCTCCAAAGATAGATTTGGATTAATCTTTTACTCGAAAATCGTCGAAATGTCTATTTGAAATATTAAGATTGCTCAAGAAACTGCAAATTGAGATCAAAGAATGTAAATGTTAAACCGAGAAGTAACTGTTTTTATGTCAAGAAGGAAGAAAATGCGATCGATTTCGTTTTGGATTAAACGAAAGCAAACAATATGAGGGCAATTGCAGCTCCCAAATTGATGGAATTAGTTGAGGCAGAACCTTCAATCAATGATGGTTGCGCACTTGCGGGAGTACTGAAAGCGGAGCTGAAACTGGACTTCAAAGTACTACCTGCAGAAGCCTCGCTTTGACTGGCAAGTTCAGTGATCACAGTTTCAGATCCATTTGAGTCAGTTCTTGTAACAACGATGCCTGCAACGGTCTCAACAGAGCCATTAGGCTTGGTAGTAGTTAATGTAAGGACATCGTTGGTCTCCGCCAGTGAGCTCTCCAATGTGGTCTTGTGCAACTTGCCTTCAGATTCTGAGTTCACTAAACCAGATCTGGACTCTGGAGCTGTGTTGCCGTGGGTATCAATGGACGGCGTTTGGATTGTTGCTGAGTCGCCAGTGACAGGGGTTTCTGGGAACAAAGAAGTTGAAGTGCCCAAAGATCCTGCATCATCACTCGTCACGATTGCAACTCCAGATTTGGTTTTCACAGATCCATCAGTTTCGGTTACCACACAAACAGTCGTGTAGAAAGTCAACGTCTTGATTGTTTTTTCAGTGACTTGTGACGTTGTAGTGTACAAGGATCCAGAAGTATCTGTTGTGACAAAAACAACACCAGACTTACTCAGGACAGATCCATCCTTCTCAGTAGTTGCCCAAGTAGTGGAGTAACTATCGAATCCAGTACTACCTCCGGCAGGGAACCCTGAGGTTGTCGTGGTCAAATGACCTTGGGAATCAGTAGTGACAATCACGACACCAGAATCAGTTTCAATAGATCCGTCACTCTTGGTGGTGATCCAGGTGGTAGTGTAGGTGGTCAAACCAGTAACTTCGCTATCAGGCAGCAATGACGTTCTCGTGGTCAAGTGGCCATCAGTGTCAGTAGTCACAATCACAACACCAGATTCAGTCTTGGTTGATCCCTTACCATCGGTAGTGGTCCAGGTAGTTGGGAAGCTTGTGCACTCTGGGCAAACTGTTGTGTTAGGGAACTCAGATGTGGTAGTAGTCAACTGGCCATCAGAGTCAGTAGTGACAATCACGACACCAGAGTCAGTCTCAATGGAGCCATCGGACTTAGTAGTGATCCAGGTGGTAGTGTAGGTGGTCAAACCAGTGACTTCGCTATCAGGCAGCAATGACGTTCTCGTGGTCAAGTGGCCATCAGTGTCAGTAGTCACAATCACAACACCAGATTCAGTCTTGGTTGATCCCTTACCATCGGTAGTGGTCCAGGTAGTTGGGAAGCTTGTGCACTCTGGGCAAACTGTTGTGTTAGGGAACTCAGATGTGGTAGTAGTCAACTGGCCATCAGAGTCAGTAGTGACAATCACGACACCAGAGTCAGTCTCAATGGAGCCATCGGACTTAGTAGTGATCCAGGTGGTAGTGTAGGTGGTCAAACCAGTGACTTCGCTATCAGGCAGCAATGACGTTCTCGTGGTCAAGTGGCCATCAGTGTCAGTAGTCACAATCACAACACCAGATTCAGTCTTGGTTGATCCATTACCATCGGTAGTAGTCCAGGTGGTAGGGAAGCTCGTGCACTCTGGGCAAACTGTTGTGTTAGGGAACTCAGAGGTGGTAGTAGTCAACTGGCCATCAGAGTCAGTAGTGACAATCACGACACCAGAGTCAGTCTCAATAGATCCGTCACTCTTGGTGGTGATCCAGGTGGTAGTGTAGGTGGTCAAACCAGTGACTTCGCTATCAGGCAGCAATGAGGTTCTCGTGGTCAAGTGGCCATCAGTGTCAGTAGTCACAATCACGACACCAGATTCAGTCTTGGTTGATCCATTACCATCGGTAGTAGTCCAGGTGGTAGGGAAGCTCGTGCACTCTGGGCAGACTGTTGTGTTAGGGAACTCAGAGGTGGTTGTAGTCAACTGGCCATCGGAGTCAGTAGTGACAATCACAACACCAGAGTCAGTCTCGGTAGAACCATCCTCATTGGTGGTGGTCCAAGTAGTGGTGTAAGTGGTCAAAGGCTGCGAGGTAGTGAAGGTCGAAGTGGTGGTAGTCAAAGCACCGTCGGAGTCAGTAGTGACAATCACAACACCAGAGTCAGTCTCAGTAGAGCCATCCTCATTGGTGGTGGTCCAGGTGGTGGTGTAAGTAGTCAAATCAGTAACTTCACTATCAGGCAGCAATGAGGTTCTTGTGGTCAAGTGGCCATCAGTGTCAGTAGTCACAATCACGACACCAGATTCAGTCTTGGTTGATCCATTACCATCGGTAGTAGTCCAGGTGGTAGGGAAGCTCGTGCACTCTGGGCAGACTGTTGTGTTAGGGAACTCAGAGGTGGTTGTAGTCAACTGGCCATCGGAGTCAGTAGTGACAATCACAACACCAGAGTCAGTCTCAGTAGAACCATCCTCGTTGGTGGTGGTCCAAGTAGTGGTGTAAGTGGTCAATGGCTGAGAAGTGGTGAA
>JAKUAO010000022.1:0-85297 GCA_030674735.1 Sungouiella pseudoflosculorum | reverse complement strand
CTGAATCTCGCCAAAGTGCTCCCCAGAACAGGGATAGCTGTGGTCTCACGAAGTCACCTCGGTTGGAATTCCGTGTCCGCTTTTACCAGGTTTTACGCTCAAGGTTCCTCTTGGGTTTTAAGCGCCAGATCCTTATTGTCGATTTCAGCTTTATCTGGGACAATTCACCCAAACACACTGAACTACAGAGGAACCCACCCACCTCGACTCAGTTGCTATCGGCACCCCCGGCATCCCCGAATCTCTACCACTCTCGGGGGTAACGGAGGTGTCAATAGGCAGCCACCAGGACCGTGCAGCAGGCTCCTATGACCGGTGTGCACAGAGACGGATGCGGCGTGCGGCTCAAAAGTTTTTTTTGCCTTGGTCGACTATATATTTCCACAGATCCGCCAGTTTTTGGGAACTTCGACCCATAGGAATTTCGCCACCTGTAGTGACTCAAGCTATCTGCACCGAGCATTGCCGAGTACCACCGAGCCGTGTGTTTCCTGTCCTACAAGCGCCTTTGTCCACCGAAGTCCGTTTTTTTCCCCGGTGAAAATTTCCAGGTTTTTGCCTATCAGATTTCTTTCTCCTGTCGGTTGTTTTGCCACTGGTTCCATTGACCATTGCATTTGATTCATTTCTCCTGTTCCCGTTTTAATCTCTCTGCTTCCTTCATTTCATCTGCATGTTGCCTCCACGTAAGTCTTGCCGTCGCCGCATCCTAACTTCTAAAGTTAGGGACCACGAACCAGCAACTAACAATGCAGAAACCTCGAAGAAGAGAAAATCAGGCCAGGAGCCTCCGGTGCCCGCCACCGTCTTCAAGCGTGCTCGCTCCGAGCCGGAGCCTGTCATCGCCAAGATTGTCGACCCAGTCACCGTGGCCCCCAAGACCGGCTCCACCTCCGAAGTTGGCGTCCGTGACGACAAAATCGACCCGGTGGAGAAGCTCTTGAGCCTAACGTGTGCTTCCAACGACATTCTCCATATGGACGACTCTGATGCCGAGCCATCGAGTCCCCTTGCATCTTCCACATCTACAGCATCAGCATACCCCAGCCTCACGCTGAACTTCACGAAAGCAATTAACGACAACTTGAGATCGTACTACCTGCGCCTCTGCCGGTCTCCCATGGAGATCCATAACGACCATTCTTCATTCTCGGTGCTTAACCATAAGCCGTTGGTGGAGGAAAGGCCCTGTGCGCTGTCGAGTGCTTCTCAAGTGCCGTTTTTCAAGAACGTCAACTTCAGCTCGTCGCCATCGTTCCATAGACTTGACGACTACATCTATTGCGATGACGACGATGAGCCTTCCTCCACCGACTCAGAGCACGAGGAGATGCCAGCTTCTGATGACCCAATTCTGTTGCCTCTCCCCTCCACGGGCAAGATGTCCTTCCGCTACCGCCAGAATGACAAGTTGAATTTGTCATTGAGCGACAGCCATCCCGACCAGGAGCCCGAAGACATCTACAAGTTTCTCAACAAACGATCGGTGATTTCGGGCCGCGCCAGCGAGATGATTGGAACATCGCCTTTTATGATCAAAGACTTTTTCTTCTAGAGATTTTACTTCTATGTGTTATACTTTATGTTTTAAATAGGTTGATTGATAAATGTCTAAATTTTAATTATTGCAAAACGTCATGTCACTCCTGTCACCACGTTTAGTGCGTCTGATCGGAGGACCCCCTCGGCATCGCCCTCGGATCTCCCCCTGTCTCCTAACCCCGGTCGGCCTTCCCCTACCCCGGATCTCCCGCCGCTCCACCTAAACTAAAACTAAGATACTCATGAACAAACTACATGTCGTTTCTTCTGCTTGTATACGCATACATTCTAGGAGGCGTCACGTTTCTTCCACTTCTTCTTGCGGCTTTCATTTACCTCCATCCGAAAAAATCCCCAAGTCATGAGCCAGAATCGTTGAAAGCGGGCGAAATCGAGGAGTCCACCCAGACTGGGTTAAGCGCCTTCAAACAAGGTTGGATCACCGTCACTCATGAATATATGGAATCTACGGATAACATTCTGTCATCCACGCAATCAGTGTCCGAATCGAGCGAGGGAAAGTCTGCTTACGCCTCACTCTATAAGTTGGTAAAGAACTCCAATCCGAAACAGGGCAAGACTGGCAGTTCCAGCTCGTCAGTCGATACCACGGACACTCAAGAGTCTCCGATGGCGACAGGAGGCTCGGGATCGGCCGGCAACAACGGTACGAAACCTGGGAATAAGAAGCACCGCTACTTTGCTGTCCTCAAGCATGGCAACCTCTTTCTCTACAAAAACGAGCGATTGAAGGATGTGAAGCACGTGGTGGTGTTGTCCAAACACATAGTTACGCTCTGGCCCCGTACTTTGACGGAAGGATCGTTGTTCACCAAAAACTCCTCGATTGCTATCTTGAAGAAAGACTGGTCCCGAACCCGGCGACTCTCCGACAATTTCGGCGATTCTACCGACCTGGCATGGACCGAGGACAAGAAAATCACAATTGAGGATGTGATGCAGCCGAAGAATGACTTACCGGCACCACCCGGCTCGTTCTTCATTTATACTGACATAAACATAGAGAAGGAAGATTGGTACTTTGCGCTTATCCGAGCCACCAAGGCAGACTCCGATTCAAGCCTGAGACTTGATCCGGAGAGATTTGCCAAGACCTTGCATTTCGAAACAAGAAACATGGTGGACCTTATTTCCACACTCTACAGTTCGGAGGGCCAAGTGCAAACGAAATGGCTTAATGCCTTGATGGGGAGACTATTTCTTTCCCTTCAAAAAACTGATGTCATGAGGGATTATCTTGTTTCTCGAATTGAGAAAAAACTCAACAAATTGAAGACCCCAGGATTTCTCGATAAGTTTCAAATCACAAAAGTCAATGCTGGTCATGGCGCTCCCTTCATCACGTTTCCGGTTTTGAAAGAGATCAGTCCGGAAGGTGACTTGCTCATATCGCTTTACATGCAATATAAGGGTGGTATGTCTATCCAGCTTGCCACCAAGTTGAATTTGAATCTTGGTACAAGATTGTCCAGAGACATGGACGTGTTGCTATCGATGACACTCGACAAAATCCAAGGACCTATGCTTTTGAAAATCAAGGCTCCGCCTTCAGCAAGGTTGTGGTATACATTCGAGAGTGAACCAATAATGTCAGTCAACATTCAGCCGATCATCAGTTCGAGGCAAATGTCCTACACTATAATCACCAATTCGATTGAAAAGAAATTGAAAGAAGCAGTAAAGGAGTCTGTGGTACTTCCTCATTGGGATGACTTCATCTTTTATAACACAGAGAATGAGGTATACAGAGGTGGAGTCTGGGATAAGGATGCCAGAACAGACATAGACACGGAAACCAAAACAGACACAGAAGAGGTGCCGACTGATGCCCAATCCGAGAAGGACTCATTAGCCTCTTGCCCGAACGACGATACACTGACAGTGGCAAGTGTGGACGATGCAGCGCTGACTATTTCTAAATCGGACTCCATATCGTTGACAGACAGTGCACCCTCCAAGTCTCAGAGAACAAAACTTGCTACTACACTTGGTGATTTTTCAAAGCGTTTGAGAAAAACGAAGACAGGTCACACCTTGAGTGTAGACGAAACAAATTGTCTTTCTGATGGAACGACAATTGACAACGTCTCAATGAAGCTGCCCATCAAAGATGATCAAGAGAACTCGGTTAGCTCCGCTGAATCCAAAAGTGGAGCGCTTCGCAAGTTGGGCAGCTGGTATTATAGCGATGTTAAACCTTCTGAGCCCACAGTTCTGACTCCACCGGTTTATAATCCACCTGAGATGATCACTAATCGTCGACAGCGCAAACAGTCCTCAGCAACACTCTCCTCTGACCCTCAAAGAATGTCCGAGGGGCCGTCTTACGATTTTGGGGCCTCTGCTACTGAACCAAATCTTATGGCTCGAAGCATAGACAAGAATGCCGAGCTTCTCCATACACCAGAACCGGCACTGCCAGTCATTAAACCGACGGCCGTGAGTGTAACCTCTGTTCCTCAGAGTTTATCGTCTCAAACTGTCAGCGAGGGCGTTGGGTCACCTCAAGAGAACGAACTTCTTCAATCGTTACACAGGTCTGATACAGCTCTTCACAGAAAGCCACCACCACCGGGTCCCGTGCCAGCATTCCCACCAGAGAATTCTACAGGGTCTTAGACTATAGCAATATATGCGTTATTCACCACTCTATACATAAGGTGCCCATCCACCGTACATTTGACACAAGTTTTCTTTAGAAGATGCTTCTTGAATAAGCACATCCACTTGTCCATGTACATTCATGGGCAATGCTTCCTTATCATCTAGAAGCCCACGAATCTTGCGTCTCACTTTCCTCAAGTGGACCTGCGGGTTGTCTTGAGTCTTCCAGTCGAGCAAAGGATCGTAAATTAAAGTTTCCAAAATGTTCATTAGGGAAGCCTCATTTTCTCTCACTAATTGTGCGGTTACTTCACAAGTAATTCGGAAAGTTCCCTCAATGCCAGTGATACCCATAGCATCAATCATATTCTGTGTAAGTCTAAATGGAACAATCTCAGGCGTTGGCAATGTAATTCCCTTGTCAAATAAACAATCGAAATCGATATGCAAGGCCGATCCATTCTTCTTGAAAAACAAGATATTCTCACAATGACGATCCCCAAGTCCTATAACATACCCCACAATTGACATGACTGCAGCCGTAGTTGTATAGTCCTTACGTGCCATGTACCATACTGCGGGGTCTGAAAATTGATCAATGAACCATTGATGTAGCACAGGCGGGAATTCCTGGCAAACATTTTCGAATAATGTGACGAGTGCCCCCATGGCATCTGATTCAGAGGAATATTTTGCTTTGACCACTTTTTGAGCTTCATCCAACTTCACAAAAATCTTTCTGTCATTAGGAACATGTCCATTCTTTTTTTGTTGATGGTGAATGACAGACTTCATAGTTGCAACATCTTGGACAAATTCAATGACACCCATATCCTCAGCTAAAGGAATGACAGAATAGTTCTCTATGATGAGGTTTCTCTTTCGAGCATCTGAATTGGCCCACAACAATTTGTTGATCATGTTGGTGAACTCAAAGACTTTTGCATCCTTCCGTGTATCGTCTCGTTTCACCATCAATCTGTATGGTCGATTGTCACTGCCTCTAATGGTGATTTGTTTGGGCATTTGCAAAGAATGGAAAATGGAAACTTCCTCGTCAAAACCATCGAACGTGATTGTTGCAGATTTCGGAAATGCCGAATTGGGCTTCGTTGAGTGCCTTCCTGCTGGTACACGAATTTCGAGATTGGATTTCACAGGGATGACCAATGAGTCGTAGCTCTTTTTCAAATCTTTGATACCAAAATCATCACTAAGAAGCCATCTTTTGTTCTGAACCTTCTTTACCTTTTGAGCGGCAAGCTTTTCTAAAATCTCAAAAAGCTCTTTTGCATTGATGATGCTGGTACCAAGATTATTGTCCGTCTGAACAGCAGTCAAAATTTTGACCACGTTCTGTCTTCTGCTGAGATCCTTCGACTTCAAATGAGACAAAACGTACCACAAACTGTGTTTTGGGTAAGTCCTTATTAGTGAATCAATTATCAGCAGCATAAGCTCCACACTTGGAGGATGCTTATGCGTGATTCTGGACAATAACTGGGTGATGGAAGTATACCACACGTAGACAGGAATAGAGTTCTTGTAAGTCTGAATGTCATGGACAATCTGGTTGAGCTTCCTCTCAGCTTCTCGGGTCTTATTTGGTCGCTGTGCAAAGTCAAGCCAAACTGTGATAAGCTTGGGAAGAGCCTCAAAGATGTAAGTAGGACCAAGAGCCAACGCCTTCAAATAGAAGCGAATGATATATTGCTCGTAGAACCCAGTGGACTCCTCTCGAGACTCCATGATTTTGCTGTAATATTTTCCCAAATCGAAGTATGGTTTCTCCCAAGTCGGATCAAACTTGTAAGCCTTGGTGTACTCGGCAATGATAGTTGCCGAAGAACTATGACTCGATTCGTCGAGCCATAATGCGTATTGAAGTTGAGTTGTAGCTCCCTTGCGAACATCAACTGAGCCTTTCTTTGGCAAGCTGTCAGCTAATGTTTTGATAGCTTCCGTTTGCTTACCTTGATCCCAAAGCAAATGAGCGTATTCAATATTTGCCAGTTGATCATTAAGGACCATAGCACTCATGATACACTTGGTAGCAATATCCAATCGATTACTTTTCCGTGCCAACTTGGACCCATGGAGCAAAATTTCGGATATTTTCTCAGTGTTGTTTGTTAATGAATTGACGGTTCGATGAACGGAGAGAATCTTCCATTGGTTGTCAAACGACAGGTCCGAATTGGCCAATCTGTCTTTGAGAACTTGCTCCAACTCAATTTGCAGGTTAGAATCAACATCTCCAATGGATGAAACAATTAAAGATGTATCAAACATAACATGCAATTGAGTCATCAAGTCAGAATTTCGGGAGAATGATGATGACATCGACAGTGATAACGATTGTCCGATAATATCGTAAATTTGGTTCATGTAGCCCTCGAACTGCGGCTGTTGAAGGCCGTTCAAGGAGAGAAGTGCCTCGGAGAACTCAAAATTGATCACACTCTCCACATCTTGAGCTCGACCGATTGAGCCCGCAATCGTTTGCCACTTGCGAATCTCTTCGGCCTCGCCTGACGCTATTGCTGCTCTAAGGCCAACCATAGCCCAAGCCAATGGTATTTCACAAATGCTTTCGTTGTTAAATTTTGAGTCCAAAGTGGCAAGCACTTTGTCATGTAGGGCATGGTCGGCCAAGGACTTCAAAAGCTTGGTGTTATATTCCACACGTTCACCTTCGCCACCTTTTCTGCTGAGCACCTCAAACGACTCTTGGGCAATTGCCCAGTTTTCGTTAAATTGGAAAGTGTCTAATTTTTCGGAGAGATTTGACGTGGAAAACTTCTTCAAGACACCATCAAGGGCATCAAAGTCGTCAATGTTGGAATAAACAGATTGTAAGGTGGAAGCAATGCTTAAGCTGTTCAATTTGTTTCCGCTCTTAATCTTACCGTCCCGATAACACTTCTCAAGATAAAGAATTGTTCTCTCATAGCTGTCGGACTTGGAAGATGTAATTGCTATCAAGTCCATTGGAATTGCCTTTAAGAAAGTTTGAACGTATTGTCTACTCTTCTTGAGAGAGCTTGAAACAGACTTAGGAATCAGGGTATCGCTGAGTTTCTGAGTCGCAGCCGAAATCCACTCGTTGAAGTAATCAATGACTTCGAAGACCGCTTGATAGCATAGTTTGAGATGTTCGATTCTCTCGGAGGAAGACGCAAGCGATTCGCCAGTATTAAGAATAGACATGAACTCGTCAAGAATATCTGTTTTTGCTTTCTCGTCGCCATTAACAACATGGCTTAGCGCCACATATTTGAGCAAGAAATGTGAAATTGATACCTCATCGTCTCTAATTAACATTGAGCAAGTTTGAAAAATGATGGTTTTGGCATAACCAGGGCTGTTCTTCAGTGGAGAGTTGGGAAAGGGCCTTCTGAACAAATTTGTTGTGAAATCAACCAACCACTTTTCGTACCGCATTCCCAAACGGTAGAGAGGAAACTCAAGAGGCTCATATCGAGGGTTGGGTGCGAAATATTTGGAAGAAAGGAGGGGAGTCAACGTGGATTTGTCAATTTCGGAAAATGAGTTCCAAACGCTTGTTCGGACGCCCTGATTTTCCGAGCCCAAAATTGACTCGTCCAATCCCAAGACGCTTAGAAACTTTTGCATTGAGTAAGCAGAAAAAAGTTGCTTCACTGGATCATTGGAGGCCCAAAAATTCTTTATGACCTTCTCCTTGATGAAATTGGAGAGAAAACTCGCATTTTCTCTGTAGTCGTTAAAATCGTAAAGAATGACAACTTGGGATTTGATTGTTTTGAAGTTAAAACGATTGGCGTCTAATGCCCCTATGCTTGCAAGAGCTTTGGAGCATTTCGTAGAAATTGATGGTTCCTTAGTCTTGAACTGGACTGATATATCAAGCAAATTTCGGACGAGAAGTGAAACCGATTTCTCGTTCGCAGAATCTCGAAAGTCCTCACGCTGGCATGACTGTTGGTATTTGTTCGTGAAGTTGAGGAGGTCATCGAGAGCTTGGTGAACAACATACTTATTATTTGTTTGAAGCCTTCTTGCGAATTCTGGGAAGTAGCTGAATTTTGATTTCGGTTTCATCAAACTGATAAAAGTTGCATCCAAAATGAAGTACTTGTCGAGATCCTCGATAAACGGTATTGAGAAATAGTACAACGCATATTTGTTGTATTTATCTCTCAATTCGCAAAAGAGTTTCTCGAGTATTTTGGTAGCAATAAGTTTTGATTTGTGTTGAAAGCTTCCAAATCTTTGAAAGATCAATGAAATGGTGATATCAAATAGAGACACCAAATGCTGAGTGTTGAGGTTTTGCACGAGCACATTCCAACATTGTATGGCGGGAATTTCCAAAGCGCGATTTTCCAAGGAAGCTTGCAAACAAGTCGAAATTTGCCCAAGAGCGGAAGAAGCCGCATCAATGTTTCTGCCAATTAAGAATTGCATGGCTTTAAGGGAGCCCACTTTTTCCAAGTAAGGTTTGATACCCTTCATATGGTGAACATTCTCAGAGAATTTTTGAACCAACTCTAAGACATGCTCCCCAAGAATATACTTGATATAGTCGAATTGTTTTGGATCAGGAGGAGGATCTGTGTTGTTTTGACGTTTCAGCCAATTGATCTTAGCCACAAACTCGATTGCGGTAAATATTCTCCTTTCGTTCAAGATGTTTCCATCGTCATCGAACTGCATTTGAAGCAAAATAAACCACAATACTTCCCCAACATTAGGAATCAAATCTGTTATGTTGAGCTTTTTATATCTGGGGCTGGCGTTGCTAAGGACATTGACAATATATGAAGCATCAATTTTGTCGTCTTTGCAAAGGTAAGTCGCCATTATCCGAGGTAGGGTTTTAGCAATCAATTTCATCTTGTCCATGTTAGATGCATCGGCAATCTCTTGGATGAAATCATGTTTGTAGTACTCCAAGAACCGCGGGGTGGTATACTCCCTCGTGTTGCTCAAGAAGTATCGTTTTGATATTCCAAGTAGTTCTGTTAGCCTCGAGAACATCCTTGGCTTTCTAATAATTCTCTCAGCTATGCTAGGAAGAAATGGTGATAGAAGTTTGTAAGGAGTTAATGATTTTGCGGCGGCGACATAGAGAAGGCAGTTGTAAGCAATGTTGACATGCTGCTCATTCGACTCACCAAGTGTATCAATCAATTTGATAACAGTCACGCAAAGCCATTCACCGTCACAAACAACTGCCAATTCACCGAGAGCCAAAAGCGAAGATTCAGCGAGGAACATGCGACCTCCTTCGTAATCGAATCGAATTCCAGAAACAGCTTGGAAGATGCTTCGAAACACAATCTCCAGTGTCTCATCCAAATCTCGAAGAATGAATAGCGGGAGCACTCGGCCAGCCAAGATTCTCACATCTCTATTTTTATCATTCTTCAAACATTCAAGGACAAATTCAAGACAAGGATCACTTTCAAGCAGAGAGGGTGGACGAAAAGTCAGGAAGAGGTTGAATAACAACAACAAGACATTTGTCGCCAACAACGGATCCTCCCTTAGACGATGCGGATTTTGACGGAGAATGAACCCGCATACAATCTCCGAGTATAGGACGTTGGCTTCGTGTGACTCGGTGACTTGTCTTCTATCGACATCGATATCTTGATAGACATTTTTTGTCGAACTTTTGTCACATTTGGTGCATGCTTGTGCTTCAAAGTCAAAGTCACCACTTATGATGCAAGGTACATGAGCTAAGGCACTGATGAAGGTGTAAAATGACAATTTGCTGTCGAAGATTCCCAACTTCTCGGATTGGTCTCGAAAAATGAGATTGACCGCATACTCAACCCATAAACTCACCTCCGAGACATCTTTATCGCGCCGTACTTGTTGAGACAAATATTGCGGATACAGATGCAGCGAGCTCACAATGAAATGAAGAACGGACCTGATGGATGATGTTTCATCTTGAAATATCTGTTCGCGTAGATCGTTGAGCTCACTATCGACAAATGCAACTGATGCTAATGAGTATTTCTCCGCCGACAGCTGCACAGCTTGAGAATCCCTCATTATGGATTGTTGAAATAGTAGCACATTCAACACCTTGAGGACGGAGGGGGGGAAGTGAGATTCCAGAGGCTTTTCCAAGTTCGAGGTGGCAGTCAGGAAATCATGCAAGGGGAAGGAATTAAAGAAGTTGTGTAGAAGATTTCGCTGCTGACACATCAAGAAGATTTTCATGAGACATGAGCATGTTGCCTTGTTGTAGCTCTTCATGTAGGTGCGTTTGGGAGATGCTCTGAATGATTCGAAATGTGAATGGACCCAGCGTAGAGCCAAGTCAACTTGTGACCACTTGGTATTATGATCCAAAAGCAAGTTGCTCGTCAAGTTAAGGAGAAGCACGCTTCTCAAGTTATCCACAAGTTTGAGATTTGGGTCTGAAGCATCAGTGAGAAGACCGTCCACCTGCGACGAGGAGAAGATGAACTCCAACTTGCGAGCAATTGCACCAAGTCTCAAACCGACCCCAACATCGTGAAGAGCTAATTTATTTGAAATGTCGTAGTCGTTGACTATTGTGAAGAGGTGAACCCCCGAGGATAGTAGTGGAGCATAAACCGCTAGAAAGTCATCCTTCAGACTGATGATGGACATGTACTCGAATAGTTTGGCAACGCGAGACTCCACCAACTCGAGGAACATCGAGCGGAGGTTTTTCTTGGAGCGGAACGAGTGCAAGCGCACGGTGATGATATTGACGAGTTCCATCAAGAAGCTCTTGATCGTGTTGGTGATCTCCAAGCTTTCGGGGAATTGAGGGAGCCAGGCACATGCAAAATGGATACTCCACTCGTATATTAGGGTAGACGATGAAGGCGACGGGATCGACACCACTGAGGACCCGTCTAGGATTGCCTTCATCTCGTCGGTGGAAATTGGAGTATTGAGCAAGTGCTTCTTGCTGGTGAGCACCATGCCAATGCAGTCGAGAAGTCTGGACAGCAACGCCAAGCATTCGGGCGTCGGCCCGGTCTGCAAGGCGAGGAGTTTGGCGTTGGCGAACCCGAATAGGTAGAGGGTCAACTTCTTGAAGTCGGTATCTTCGTCACGAGAGACGTTTTTGGCGACGTCATCGAGAAACTGGGTCAACTCGCCAGCGGAGATTCGATGGTACGGCGCTGACATGGAGGAGCCTTGCAGGAACCGGTCGGCGTGGAGAAGATGTGACGGGTGGTTGTTGAAGGTGTAGTTACGCGTAGTGCGAAATTTGTAGATAGTGGAGGTGAAGCCAGAAACCGAACGGAAGCCGGCGGAATCACGGCGGGCTACAGAGAAAAGCAAAAAAAAAAAAGTTCAGAACAGTGCATACTACGCATTGGCGCCCCGTACCGAGCGAATTGATCCCCCGGTCGGCGCCCTACGTCGACCCCAAAATGATGTGTATTACCTATTGGCCAAATGTGATGGCTCTCTTGAAGAGTAAGATGTGAGGCTCCGGCGCGTGGGTCTCGTAGTGGACCCACCCCAACGACTGGATGATGCCGAGGCCTCGCCACTCCTCCTCCAACAAGATGCGCAACGTCCCCGTCTCCGGGTTGAAGTAGTCCTGTGGAATCGCCTTGAGCATCGCCTTGGGCAACATCACGTGCCGGTACTCGTTGGCGTCGTCTTTGTAATGGGGGCTGTAGTGTATCTGTTCCGAGAACTCGAGCACCTTGGCTCGCTCCGTATCCGTCAAGTATCTGGGCCGGCTCATGGTGGAGGAGTTGGAGTAGAATGCCTATAATCGCGAACTGCGCACTGCGAACTGGATATGGAGCCTCCAGCGTTGGTGGGTCACGTGCGCAACCGCTCACATCCGCACTGGCTACAACCTTTTATGTGGGTGAGCTACTCACCACTGTAGGCTGAACAGATGGCGGTGGGAGCAATTGTTCGGGCGGCGCCCGAGCAGAATACGGAGATAAGCCGTGTCCAGGGCGCAGCGTTCTACGTTCCGTGCCTTGAGCTTGCGCTTTTGCGCAAATCTACCGGTCTCCCCATAGGTTCCAACACCGTATACGTTGAAGCTATGGTCAGCGAGACCGCCGGCGATTATGTGGCCAGAATGCAAAAATTGGCCAGCCTCGGCTTGGGCACGTTGCTCGCGGAGTGTCGGGGCTTCAGCGAGCTAAGCGTGCTTCTTAAATGCGTGGACCAGCTGGTCGTAGTGATTGTTTCTGGTGTAGAAGATATGGCGTACTGGAGCCGGGTCCGGGACGCTGTATTGTCGAGGAAATTTCCGCTTGTGCTTCGCTTGTCATCGCTGCTCTCGCCGGAATTTGTCGCTCGCTACAAGACCTTGCCGTATGTGGCGTTGTTGGTGGAACTGGCTGAGAATGTCCAGGAATTGGTGCTGAAGAGGCTGCGTCCAGACGTGATGGTGCACGAGGATCACGCCCTGAAACTGCTTTTAGAGTCACTCAAGCGGGTTGTTGCGGCAGCAAGAATTTCGCCGTGTTCGGACATGTTGATTGATCCACTTCAGCCATTAACCACCCAATTGGGGCTTGAAGTTTACCACACGTTTGAGCAGGATAACGTGAAGTATGCCCAGTACGATGCGGCCATCGAGATGGCCATCGACGATCTACGATACAAGTACTCCTCTTTGCTGATCTTGATAGTGGGGCCGGGCCGTGGCCCACTCTTGAGGTCGGTGATATCGCATACATTGCCTACAGATCAGATTGTGGCCATTGAGCGGAACGAAAAGTGCATTAGTACTCTAAGAGAGATTATCGCGGATAAAGAAAACGTTCTGTTGATACACGGCGACGTGCGGACTCTCGAACCGGTCTCAAAATACAACTTGGTGGTTTCTGAGCTTCTTGGTTCGTTTGGATGCAACGAAGCATGCCCAGAGATCCTCCGCAGGTTTACCTCCTCGTCACTGATTATGATTCCACAAGAATATACCAGTTATGTCCAGCCGATCTACACCGACCTTGTTGACGGATCTGTTGCTCGGCCGTATCTTGTGTCACCAAACAGTTTCTTTCCTGTTGGACCAATGGTGGATGTCTTCAGCTTTTCTCATCCGGGGCGCAACGAGTTGAACCGACAGAAGACATTCTCTGTTGAAATCGGAGAAAATGACGTTTCAAACGCTCTTCTTGGGTACTTCGAAGCAACCTTGTATGGGCCATATCGAATTAGCATAATACCGAAGGCACATGCCCACGAATGGTGCCTGTCATGGTATCCGATGGTATTCCCCATTGGCGAGACACGGAGCAGTACTGAGATTACCATTACCCGTGTCAGCGAAGAGACTCGAATGTGGTATGAGTGGAATGTTGGGAAGAAGCACTTCAACTGCCAAGGCTCGCACTATGTGATAAACCTTTAGCAATTGTCTTAGACATGCTGTGAGGGCAATTCATTGTGGTCTCTGCTCTTCCTTTCGCTCTCGCGTCTTTCTCCAGAACGAGAATGCTTAGAATGACTGGATGACGAGTGACGGTGAGAATGCGACCTTGACGAACGATCCAGTCGATCTCTCGAGCTTCTGTCGGAAGAACGATCCAGCCTTTCCTTCGAGCGTCTGTCAGAAGAGCTGTGTTTTGACAGGTGGCGATGACGATCACTGTCCTCTCGTGGTCTTCTCGAGGGAGATCGTTCTCTGTCTCTCGGTGTGGTTCTAGTTCGGAGTTGCTCACGTTTTATCATCAAAAGTGGGTCGTCACTCAATGATGCCGCTGGCTTTTTAACACCCACAGCCGCCACCTTATCGAATCGAGAGCCCTCTTTCTTTTTAACGGCTTTGCCTCCTTTCAAGAGCTGATCCACATCATCTTTGTTCAGAAGAAAGTCCTCCTCGACTTCCCGGAAGCCAGACTCATTCACCTTGGGCTCCTTGGAGTCAGGAACATCCGTGTACATCCATCCAAGCTTATTAAGCTCCAATTTTTGTTTCGTTGGCAAACTGGAGAGATCATCGCCGTATTGAAGCTTGATCAACTCTTCCTTCTCGCGTTCTTGCTCAATCTCCTTCCGTCGCTGCTTGATCACTTGGTATTCTTTCAAAGCATCCTGTTCACGCTCCCAAACCTTTTTCTGATTCTTGACCAAGGCCGGGTTCCACGACTTCTTGAGGTTCAAGTCGCCAGGCATGATGGTGGTGATGAGATGCTGATTGTGTAGGGTACAGTACAGTATCAACAAGGTGTGGAATTATGTGGCTTTTCAAGTTAAATCATGCCCAAGGAGAACTTTGAAAAGACTCTCAGAAGGGCTATTGTGACTCTGAACTGAGTTACGAATTGAAGAAAATAGATTTCTCGTGGAACCTTTGGTGTTGGTCAGAGCTCCCTTCTTACGATTGTCTGCGCTCTGTGTGGCTGGGGTGACGTGGGGGCTGATCATTGAGGAACAGCACGACAGAAGTTGGTTCAGCACGTAGCCAAGAGAATGAGGTGACGTCTTCCCTGGTCTAGACAGATTTCTACGACATAAACTGGCCGATATGCTGCGATGTTCACCTCTTCCGTGCTAACCGAGTGCCCACTTTACAAGGGCAGGACCCTTTTGGACCCCTACGTCATATCGAGTATTGAAGCAGTAGTCGATGCGACTAGTTGGATCGTTGTTTGGGGAACGACAAAAAAAAAAAATTTGGGGATTTTGCTTTGCTTGCTCATTGCGTGGTTCGCCACCCCCATCAACTGTTGAATCTACAACTCATTTCTCGTCATCACTTGACTATAAACATAAGAGGCACTAGAAACCGTGGATCTTGATGTTCTTCTTTGGCAACTGCAACTGGCCAGTCAAGAACTCCGAAACCTTCACTCTTTGATCACCCTGCAACTGAATAACTTCACCCAACTCGTCGTCCTTAACGATGTTGCCGTTACAAGCGAAATCCTTCTTCAAGACCTTCAAGATCTTCTTCAAGTCGTATTCGTTTGGCACACCTTGGACAGTGGTAAGGGTCTTACGACCGTTACGCTGCTGAATACGGATATGGATGTAGTTTGTTGGCTGAGCTTCAGAATCCCCAGTGTCGGCGAAAGGATCTGCGGAAATTAGTAATGGTTCAAGAAGTCACCACATGGAATCGTTACGTACCAAATGAGTTTAAGTTCTGGATAGTGGACATATAAGTGTTTATCTGATGGTATAAAAGACTGTCTGGTGGCTAATGATAAACGTGAAGGATTTTTTGGAGGATGGTGCGACATGGCCGCGACATTGCGATGTCGCATTTCTCTGGGAACTATAGCCTCTATACTTGGCAGAGGAAGCCAGGTCCAAACTTTCGCTTGGGCTACATGACGATGCAGCAGATAAACTTGAGTACGGAGGAGAAATTGCCCAAAATAAGGACAGTGTTTTTACGGTCTTGCTCTTCTTTTTTTCTCTGTCGGCACGTCCCAGATCGAGATGGTGGCCTGGCCTGCGCACTCAAGTCTATTACAGGATCGCTCTGATCAGCACGACCACTTACGCTAAACTTTAACTGGAAACGCGAATTTAGGAGAGCATTTCCCAAACCGAACCTAGTTTGGTGGTCCATTCATCTCCGCATTCTTTTGGGTCTCAGCCCCAAAACGGGCCGGCACACTGCACGGTGCACATGATAGACATAACCCATCAGATGACCAAGACAGGGGTAGTTGCAAGTTAGGCCCTAACAAAAAAATTTGAAAAAGTCAAATATCGAGTGGAGGCCCACCAGCAAATTTCCGCCATTTCCAGTCATTTTCCGGTTATTTCCTCTAACGGCCAACGTCCATCACTACCCAAGTCTGCCCCTACTTCCTGCAGTACGTGCTAGTAAATGGGCAAATCAACATATTACCATTGCGAAGTGCACTTTCCATCGAATCGCCGGGAAATTTCGCTGTTATCCAGTTCCAATCAAGAACCTGTTGTGTTTTTTGCATTCTGCTGCTGTGTTGCATTTGTGTTCCAATTGATTTAGCCCTCTTGATCGACTGCTCGCCATGGCCACAGAAAACAAGTCCAACTCCACCCTGGTGGAAAAAGCGACGCTGGTGATTGAGAAGAAGGCTGCTGATTCTAAAAAATCAGAGACGCCGTCGAAGAAAATCGTCAACAATGAAAGTGAGAAGAAGAAGCAGGCATTCATCACCAGAACCATTTGGTCGTTGGTGATGATCTCGGGTTTCTTGGTGACGTTGTTGCTGGGACACTTGCCACTTATTTGTCTTGTGATCTTGTTCCAGACGTTGACTTTCAAGGAAATCATCGCCTTGACTGCCGAGCCAGCCAGAGATAAGGATATTCCCTACAACAAGTCTTTGAACTGGTACTTTTTGGCGGCCACCATCTACTACTTGGACGGCGAGTCGTTCTTCTCTTTCTTCGAGGAGACTGTTTATTCGCTGAAAATCTTGACCTTCATGTACAGAAACCACAAGCTCTTCTCTTATGGGCTCTACATTGCTGGTTTCGTGTTTTTCGTGTGGACTTTGAAGAAGGGTTTCTACCAATTTCAGTTTGCCTCGTTGTGTGCCACCCACATGACCTTGCTTCTCGTGGTGTTCCAGTCCCACTTCATTATTGAGAACATCTTCAACGGAATCATCTGGTTGATGCTCCCCGCCTCGTTGGTGATTGTCAATGACATTTTCGCCTACCTTTGTGGAATTACTTTCGGAAGAACTCAGTTGATTGAGATTTCGCCAAAGAAGACTGTCGAGGGTTTCGTTGGTGCATGGATCTGTACCGGTGTTGCTGCCGTTGTATTCACCCACTTTTTGTCCATGTCGGACTTCTTGATTTGCCCGGCTACCAACTTGCACACCACAGTCTACAACTACCCTCACTGTGAACCTAACCCAGTGTTCATCCCACAGATCTACCAATTACCTGCCAACATAGCCGAGTGGGTGGGCTTCGACGTTATCACTTTGATGCCAGTTTACTTCCACGCTGCTGTGCTTGCCACTTTTGCCTCTTTGATTGCACCATTTGGTGGATTCTTCGCCAGTGGTTTGAAGAGAGCTTTTGGTATCAAAGACTTTGGAGACACCATTCCTGGTCACGGTGGTATTACCGACCGTTTCGACTGTCAGTTTTTGATGGGTTCGTTCTCATACCTCTACTACCAGACATTCATTGCCTCCAGTAACATCAACTTGGGTAAGGTTTTGCAATTGGCAGTGTTCCACTTGTCGACTCAAGAGATTGAGCAGTTGGTCAAGTCGCTATTGAAGTACTTGAACACTTCGGGCGCCTTGGACCAAGAGAAGTTGGAAGCCATTTTCACATTGTTAAACTAATGGAAGCATTTTCCGCATAATTTTTGATCTCAACATCGAAATGAGGCTCCGCACAATGGAGACTGAATATACGTGTTCCACATAATAGCGATTGGATCTCGAGACTGCATAATGTCTGCGGGTCTATGTCTCCGAGTAGTCACCATCTGACCTCCAAGATGACGTTAACATGATGTAGATAATATCACATTGGGCCAAAAATCACCCTTCACTGTGTCCGGATTTGGTAGGATTCGAT
This sequence comes from Sungouiella pseudoflosculorum, assembly GCA_030674735.1. Classification (NCBI taxonomy): domain Eukaryota; kingdom Fungi; phylum Ascomycota; class Pichiomycetes; order Serinales; family Metschnikowiaceae; genus Sungouiella; species Sungouiella pseudoflosculorum. The sequence goes on along the minus strand of JAKUAO010000022.1, from coordinate 67,615 downwards.
AATTTTTAGACATCTGTGCAGCGAGCATCTCTGATCCCAAACAGGACAGAGTTGTGGTGGTGGTAGCGAATGATCTCGGGAAGTGCTGGTTGTCACTTTAATGCATTTTATCTGCGTAATTGGTAGAAAATTTCTTCTTGAAATGCAAATCACTACCAAAATAATCGCTTCAACGACTATTTTGGCAGGTTGCCCGCCAACAGAGCTGGTCGCGTACTGCATAAACGCTGGGCACCTTCCTCATTGGGACTGACAGGCAGCAGGCTCATTTCGCAGCCAACCTAGCCACCTGCTAAAGTTCAACTACGAACTTGTGAGTGCTGGTAGCAACCAGATGGTGCTGGCTGTGAAGTTTTGCTATAAATCACCAACCGGATCTTCGGTGTTGCCTTTTTCGTTTTTTCCCCTTAACCTCATCAACAACCTTCTTTGATCTTCTCTGCTTGCCAGAACCACACTCGCTACTACAATACACTCGTCCGATCAACCAACTATCGTTGAACACTAATCACTCACACAATGCTTGCACTCTTTGTCTTCTTTCTTTTTGTGCAAAGCATCGTGGCATTGCCATTGCCAAAAATCATCACCAGATGGCACACTGCTGAGGCCATCACCTCCACTTCCACATACACCACAGGCACCACCACCATCTGGTTGCCTCCTGTCGATCTTTTAATTTCCAACGGTGTCACTTACACCTTCACACGTACTGAGGGCCAATGGGCCACCACACCTGTCACTCAGACCACCACTATCGAGGATGCTGCTGCCACTACTCAAGCTGCTGGCCAGCAAGAGAATGCTGCACCATCCAACACTCAGGCCGCAGCCGAGACCCAAGCTGAACTTGCTCAAGCACAGTCTCCTGCTGCTGAGACTCCTGCTGCTCAAGCCTCTCAAACTTCCGAGGCTCAGACCTCCGCTGCTCAAACTTCTGCTGCCCAAACTTCCGCTGCTCAGACTACTACTGCTCAAACTTCTCAGGCTCAAACTACTTCCACCGCCGCCGCTCAGACTTCTTCTCCAAACGCCTTGCAGAACGCTCAAGCTTCTCTGAGCACTCAAAACAACCAGGCTTCCCAGAACACTCAACAGACCACGTCCACCCTGACCTTCACCACTCAATCTGCTTCTTCCACTGTTCTTCAGAACGTCGGAACTCAAAATGGCGGAAGCAGCCTGACTTCCGCTTCGACTTCCAAGCAGACCACCACTTCTTCGACTTCTTCGGCCGCTGCTCCCTCCTCCTCCGGCTCCTCCGGTCTGATTTCTCCTCCAACTTACATCGTCTACAGTCCTTATGCCGATGACACTTCTTGCAAGACCTACGACGTCATCAAGTCTGACTTGGAGTTGATTCAGAGCAAGGGCATCAACAAGCTCAGAATTTACTCCACCGACTGCGCTACCCTCACTGCTGTTCTCCCTCTTGCCAAGTCAATGGGAATGAAGATCAACCAAGGTTTCTGGATCTCGTCTGCTGGTGTGGACTCCATTGACCTGAACGTTTCCGATTTGATCAACTGGGCTAGCAAGAACGGTTGGGATTTGTTCGAGTTTATCACCGTCGGTAACGAAGCTATTCTTGCTGGCTACTGTTCTGTTTCTGATTTGATCTCCAAGATTTCCAGTGTTGGATCCAAGTTGAAGGCTGCAGGCTACACTGGCCCAATCACCACCTCTGAGCCACCTGCCACCTACATTGCTAGCCCTGAATTGTGTACTGAGTCCAGTATCGACTTTGTTGGAATCAACCCTCACTCTTACTTCAACGCCAACATATATCCAAAGGATGCTGGATCTTACATCACTGGACAACAAAAGCAAGTGGCTGCTCTCTGCTCCAAGACTGCCTTCATCACAGAAACTGGCTACCCTCACAAGGGTAACAGTATTGGAGTCAACACTCCTTCCGCTGAGAACCAGAAAATTGCTATCAACTCCATTATTGAGGCGACTGGCGGGGATGTGACGATCTTGACCACCTACGACGACTTCTGGAAGAACCCAGGTCCTTACGGAGTTGAACAATACTTCGGAACCATCAATCTCTTCTCTTAGATGATCAATCGTTCCACCATCCCTCTGCATTTCCCCTCAGCATTATAACCATGTATTATAGACATTTTAGATATGATTTAATTGATTTTTTCGTTAAAAGCTTACGATGATTGTAGCTCCAACCACTAGTCTTGTTCATGATTCCTTGTCCGTAAATTTCCTTAAATATTCTACCTAACCCATTGTTCTAAAACTAAAACTCGATCACTTTCTTGGGAAAGTATTCGTCGATTAGCTCCAAATAGTAGCCCTTGAGCCCCTCCACATCCAATTGTTCGTCTGTCTTCGAGTACAAGTCATACTTGTTGAATGCTCGAACTGCTTTCAACATCTCTTCGTCATGTGCATCCATAAGGTACTTGTAGGCATTTTCTTGATGCCAAGGGTAGAACGAGTGGTACCTGATCATCGCGAGCCCTTCCGGTGGAAGTGTGGAGTTGATCTTTGCTATATGGTACATGTACTCATCGTGGCCCCAACTCAACATCACCTTATCAAGCCCACATTTCTCGGAGTAAATCCCGAATTTGTTGCTGTACAACGGGTTGGAGAAGTCTGGATTCTTGCGGAAACTGTCGGGGAAGATGATTCGCTTCAGAAACTTGCATCCCACCGGGAAGGTATCGCCAACCACATCCCATTGGCCCTTCGAGTCGAAGAAGTAAAGAAGTTTGCCCAAGTCGTGAATGAGCCCCACAAGCTGCATCCAGCGAGGCTTCTTGTCCTTTCTGATTGCTTCTGCAGTTTGGAGAGCATGGTCTATCTGACTGAGTTCTGTGTCGGGATCACTCTCATCTAGAAGTTTATTGAGTCGTTCCAACCCTTCCCAGACAGTCATTTTAGCCCTCACCTTAGTCTTGAAGTTGATCCGGGCTTGGATGTTGTATGCCACAGTCTGTTTCTCGTGCTGTTCCTCATAGAACGCTCGCACTCTCGAGCATGCCAAATCATACTGTCTGAATGCTTTTTCGTCGATATTCTTGTAAAATGCCGACTCGTCGTTATCCCATCTATCTTCTTCCTCCTCGGGCGTCTCTTCCAAGTCTGTTTCTTCAGGTTTCGGACGTTTGGAGTTGAGTTCATCCTTGATCTTGTTCACTAGCATCACGTCGTCGTCGATCTTTTCCATGAGCTTTCCACCCGGAATCTTCGTTCGGCCCAACTCCCGCGAGTTAGTCTCGGTTTGCTTTGTTACTGACATGGAAAGAGAAGTTGTTGAAAGAAGTGGTGTGCATGCATACAGTCAGTTGATGAACTGACTTTACGATGGAATCATCGACAAAATGGCCTAATGACCTAATTTCGTATTGCTGCTACAGCCCAAATCAGTAGGTGGTCCAGATTAAATGCGGTATATATCTAGAAACATTGACAAAGTCGACGGGAAATGCAGAAGGGAGTATGAATAAATAGCGCAGAAGAACAGCAATACGCTATCCCGTCCAGGCTTTATGGTCTTTTGCAGCTTAGTGGTGAGCAGCAGGAAGTGGGTTCTCCACCACGTGTCCGTCAAGCACCTTTCCTTGCTTGACCCATCCTCCAGGAGCAACTGGCTCGTGTTCGGCGTTGTACTTCTCGATTCTCTCAACCATAAGTGGTCTGAACGACTTGATCAAACCTTGGATTGGCCATGCAGCAGCATCTCCCAATGCACAGATGGTGTGACCCTCAATCTCCTTGGTCAACTCGAAAATCATGTCGATTTCTCTCTCGGTGGCTTGACCCTTGACGAATCTCTCCATCATACGGGCCAACCAGGTGGTACCTTCTCTACATGGAGTACACTGTCCACAGGACTCGTGCTTGTAGAAGGCAGAGAATCTCTGGATAGCTCTGATGATGTCGGTCTGCTTGTTCATGACAATGACGGCAGCAGTACCCAAACCAGAACCCTCGTCTCTCAAGTAGTCATAGTCCATCAAGGCGTGCTCACACTGGTCCTTGGTCATCACAGGAACGGAACATCCACCAGGAATAACTCCCAACAAGTTGTCCCAGCCACCTTTGATACCTCCACAGTGCTTCTCCAACAACTCCTTCAAAGGAATGGACATCTCCTCCTCAACGGTACATGGCTCGTTGACGTGACCAGAAATACAGAACAACTTGGTTCCGGAGTTTCTCTCACGACCGAACGAGGCAAACCAGTCACCACCTCTTCTCAAGATGGTTGGGGCAACCGAAACGGTCTCGACATTGGCGACGGTAGTTGGTCTACCGAACAAACCAACACCAGCAGGGAATGGAGGCTTCAATCTTGGCTTTCCGGCCTTACCCTCAATCGACTCGATCAACGCCGTCTCTTCTCCACAGATGTAGGCACCCATACCACGGTGGATGTAGATATCGAAGTCGTAGCCAGAACCGCAGGCGTTCTTGCCGAGGAAACCGGCCTTGTAGGCCTCGTTGATGGCCTGCTGCAAGATCACCGTCTCGTTGTAGAATTCTCCTCTGATGTAGATGTAGGCAGCGGTGGCATTCATACCTCTTCCAGCCAACAAACATCCCTCCACCAACTTCTGGGGGTCCTTTCTGATGATTTCTCTGTCCTTACAGGTTCCGGGCTCACCCTCATCGGCGTTCACCACCAAGTATCTTGGGCCCGGGTTCTTCTCCCATCCGGGAGGGTTCATAAACGACCATTTAAGACCCGATGGGAAACCGGCACCTCCACGGCCTCTCAAACCGGACTTCTTCATCTCGTCGATGATCCACTTGTCTCCTTTGAGGATGATCTCCTTGGTCTTGTACCAGTCGCCCATCTTCATCGACGACTTGAGGTCATGACCGTAGTTTCCATACACGTTTTGGAAGATTCTGTCCTGGTCTTTCAAACCTCCATGGACTCTGTTGGGAGTGGCAGCAGGGTCGGCGTTTGTGGCCAACTGTCTGACACTTCTGACACTTCTGAAGCTGTTTTTGAAGTTGCGAAGCATCTTTGCTACGGATGAAGCTGGATAATGTCAGTGGTTGTAGGTTTTTTTCTAAATGGCTCGCACCTGTGTAATTGGATTTCTTGCTCGTTCATTGGCTGAAAGCTGGTGTGTTGCGAAGGAGAGCGCTAGCGACACCAGAACTGGACTAGAGGACTCAAAAAAGCTCAATTGGGATACTGAGACTTGGAACGTTATAACTTAGCTACATAAATCTCCAATTTATTGCTTATATGACTATGTCACGTGCTGGATCACGTGGTCATTTTAGCATGGAGCCGTGACGATGACCAAGACGTCGTTACTGGAGATATAGATCTTTGGGTTAGTCATCATGACCAAATCAATTGATTCCTCGACCTTTTTCTTCAATTGAGTCACATCCACATGTTTAGTGGAGGGATGGCTAGTCCCCCACCAAAACTGGTGTACGGGTGCTTATGTGGCTATACTGGATTTGCCTGACTTTTCAGAACGGTTCCAATCTGCCAAAACTCGAATACTTTCTATATGGCCACTCGAGGTTTTGTTTTGGTGCTTTTATTAGCTGCCGCCATCTTCCTTTCTGTTCGGCAAGATCTGCAGAGTTTTCGTTCCGACGACCTAAATCGCATATTCCATCCGACTATATGGAAGGCTAAAGACTGGTACAAGAGCCTAAGCGCCCCCAAAGTGGATGCTCAGGTTGCCGAATTCGGTTACAATCTCGCTTTAAAGGGCCAAAATAAGCTTAGTGGAAGCTCATACTTGCAAGAAAGAGGCAGGCTCAAGGATAGAACCCAAATCGGGAAGGAAAATGCAACCATCGTCATGCTTGTACGAAACACCGAGTTGAAAGGAGCGCTTCTGTCGATGCGGTCTCTCGAGGACAGATTCAATCGTGACTACAAGTATCCGTGGGTATTCATGAACGATGTTCCATTCACAGAAGAGTTCATTACCGAAACATCACTCATGGCAAGCGGAAAGGTTTACTACGAATTGATTCCAGCCGAGGATTGGAACCCACCACCACATATTGATTTGAAAAAGCTCGAAGAGAATGTGCTCAATTCCATGCATGTCATCTATGGGTTTTCCAAGTCCTACAGAAACATGTGCCATTTCAACTCGGGGTTCTTCTACAAGCAGAAGAGGCTCTTGAACTACGATTGGTATTTCCGCGTGGAGCCAGACGTCGAGTACATGTGTGATTTTCTCTATGATCCGTTCACCTTGTTGCGGACGAACAACAAAGCATACGGATTTACCATCACCATTCCTGACTACTTCAATACCATTCCAACTCTCTGGCCTACAGTGAAAGAGTTCATGGCCAAATACCCCCAGTACCTTCATCCAAACAACGCAATCGATTTCATCACCAGCAATGAAACCGACATTTTCCACGGAACATTCACCGACTCCAACTCCGAATATAACATGTGCCATTTCTGGACCAACTTCGAGATTGCGAATTTGAACTTCTTCCGAAGCGAAGCCTACAACAAATTTTTCGAGCATTTGGATCAGAGTGGAGGTTTTTACTACGAGAGATGGGGAGATGCTCCCGTCCATTCTATTGCATTGGCTCTTCTTTTGGACAGAGATGCAATTCACCATTTTGAAGATATTGGCTACTACCATGCACCATACATGTCGTGTCCGACATCGCAAGATCTTTTGAGCGTGAAAAGATGCATTTGCCGCAAAATCAGCGAGGACGATGAAGAAGTCAATAAGGGCATGGACATTAAGCCACCATCGTGTTTGGCCCGATGGTGGAGATATGGTGGGGGAAAACGGTTCTTGAATGAGCACCCCTATACTTTCTCGTGATTTATGGGTAGTGCACGCCGGCTCAAATTTACCTTTGATGGCCATCTCATCATCGCATTTTTTTCCAGTTCGACCTTAACAAACGACCATGAGCAAAGGTAAATTGAGGGTCGCATTGAAGAATCAGAAGTCAGTGGAGGCTAGCGCCAAGGCCAAGGCTGCCAAAAACAAAAAGCAGCCAAAGCCCGAGGTTTCCGAGTCAGAGGAAGAGGTTGAGGATTTGCAAGAAGAGGTGACCGAGCAAGTCGAGGAGGTTCCAGAGTTGACCGAGGCCGAGGGTCCATTGTCGAAGAAGGAGAAGAGAAAGTTGAAGAAGTTGCTTGCCAAGAAGGCTGCCGAGGAGGAAGAAAAGGCCGAGGAGGAGGAAGATGAGGATGAGGAAGAAGACATCGACTACGATGTCTTGGCCGCCAGTGAGGACGAGAGCGACATCAACGAGGATGACGACGATGAGGACGAAGACGAGGATGACGAGGAGGAGGAGGATGACGATGAAGAGGCTGACGAGGACGAAGAGGAGGAGGATGTCCCAATCTCCGACGTTGAGCTCGATTCTGACACCGATGTCGTTCCACACAGCAAACTCACTATCAACAACACAGCCGCCTTGAAGGACTCGTTGGCCCGTATTCAGTTGCCTTGGGCCAAGCACTCCTTCGTGGAGCACCAGTCTGTGGTCAGTCCAGAGAAGACCGAGTTGGGTATCAAGGACATCTACGACGATACCGAGAGAGAGTTGGCATTCTATAAGCAGGGCTTGGATGCTGTCCACCAGGCCAGAGCCACTCTATTGAAATTGAAGGTCCCATTCTCCAGACCTCTAGATTACTTTGCCGAGATGGTCAAGAGTGACGAGCACATGGACAAGTTGAAGACCAAGTTGTTGAAGGAGGCTGCCGACCAGAAGGCTTCTGAGGACGCCAAGAAGCAGAGACAGTTGAAGAAGTTTGGTAAGCAGGTTCAGCACGCCACTTTGCAAGAGAGAGCCAAGCAGAAGAGAGATACTTTGGACAAGATCAAGTCGTTGAAGAAAAAGAGAAGCTCCAACGAGATTTCCAACGACGACGAGTTCCAGATTGCATTGGAAGAGGCCACCGCCGAGAACACAAAGAGACAAAAGCCTAACGGTAAGCGTTTGGCCAAGGATGCCAAGTACGGTCACGGAGGTAAAAAGAGATTCTTGAGAAAGAACGACGCCGACTCTTCTGCTGACATTTACAACGCTCGCAGCAAGAAGGGTAAGACTGCCAGACCCGGCAAGAGTAAGAGAAGAAGAAACTAGTTTAGGAGAATGATTGCATAATAAAGACCTAGGTACAGAGCATTGAATGTAGAATTCACCAACTTAAGACTCGGTTTTAAAATTTTGATTTGTTTTTTTTCCTGATTGAATGTAGTGGCCGAATTGGTCTCGATTAAGAAAGAATAGGGCCTTATATTCAGTTTCGTTTGTTTTTCTCTTTCTATTGCAATACTTCACTTTTCTAGTTTATATGCTTCCTGAGACACTCGCAGATTTTGCCAGTTTTTAAGTTCTCAGTGCAAAATGCATACTCGGTAAGACAGCCAAAACCAAAAAAATAAATGGACCAGTAAGATTACTTTGAACTTTTGAAATGAAATTATCAAATTCACCTCCTCTAACACCATCTCCCCAACTTCCATTAATCCGTTTTACCAATTCACGAAATTATTCACCTTATCTATGAGGCCACCAGTGCCCCGTTTGCATGAAAACCAGATCGTATAAAAACGCGCGACATACGACCACTTCTAACTTCGACCAGGACTATTCAACTCGCTAATCAGAAAATGGACAAGGCTGCAGTAAGACAAAAGTTCATCGACCAGTTCGATGAGTTGGTTGAGGAATTGAAGGAGATTTTGCTCCAGTACAACATGCCTGCTGAGGCCATCGAGTGGTTCAAGAAGAACTTGGACTACAACACTCCAGGCGGAAAGTTGAACAGAGGTTTGTCTGTTATCGACACCTATTGCATCTTGAAGGGCAAGACCATCGAGGATTTGTCTGCCGAGGAGTACAAGAAAGTTGCCATTTTGGGATGGGCCATCGAGTTGTTGCAGGCCTACTTCTTGGTGGCTGATGACATGATGGACCAGTCCAAGACCAGAAGAGGCCAGCCATGCTGGTACTTGGTGGAGGGCGTCGGCAACATCGCCATCAACGACTCGTTCATGTTGGAGGGTGCCATCTACATGTTGTTGAAGAAGCACTTCCGTCAGGACTCATACTACGTCGACTTGTTGGATCTCTTCCACGAGGTGACCTTCCAGACCGAGTTGGGCCAGTTGTTGGACTTGGTCACTGCCGACGAGGAGCACGTCGACTTGGACAAGTTCTCCTTGGAGAAGCACTCCTTCATTGTCATTTTCAAGACTGCCTACTACTCGTTCTACTTGCCCGTGGCTTTGGCCATGTTCATGTGTGGAATCAACAGCGAGGCTGACTTGAAGCAGGTCAGAGACGTGTTGATCCCATTGGGTGAGTACTTCCAGATTCAGGACGACTACTTGGACTGTTTCGGCACTCCAGAGCAGATCGGTAAGATTGGTACCGATATCAAGGACAACAAGTGTTCTTGGGTGGTTAACCAGGCCTTGTTGAAGGCTTCCCCAGAGCAGCGTAAGGTGTTGGACGACAACTACGGTAAGAAAGACGACGAGTCTGAGCAGAGAGTCAAGGACTTGTTCAACGAGTTGGACATCTCCAAGACCTACAACGAGTACGAAGAGACCGTTGTTGCCCAGTTGAGAAAGCAAATCGACCAGATTGACGAGTCTAGAGGCTTGAAGAAGGAGGTGTTGACTTCCTTCTTGGGCAAGGTCTACAAACGTTCCAAGTAAATCTAGAGTGTAATACCATAACCAGCAACAAGAACAGACTACAGTAGATTGCAATGTAATCTTCGATATTGACAAGAATAGGTCAGAATATGAGCTCGAAACGAGCATATTGCTATCTTTATTGGCGTATCTGAACGGTTCCCCGGTGGTGAGTCTACAGTCCTCTCTCAAAGTGACGTTTATTTTATAATGCAGTGTCTAGGCATTGGCAATCTCCAAGTCCTCTCTTCCAGCCTTGGTGTACAAGTACTCGTTGTAGTCTCTGGCAGTAGTCCAGACGTTCCACACGATCACACCAGGAATGATGACGAACAATGCCTGGTTCTTGGTTCTTCTGAAAGTGTTGAAGACAGAGTTGTACAAAGCACCCTTCAAAGGCTTGGTAGCGTATGGAGACACAGAGTAGATGGCAATGTACTTTTGGGTCTGGGAGCCGATGTGGCCCCACCAGCCCATGTAAGTCTTTGGCGAAATTCCTCCCATGGTTGTTGGATGAAGATTCTAGGTGTGTGGTTTTTTCTGAGTAAACGCTATGCGAAAAGAGCACGGTGTAATTGGCTGGAGCGCGTGCTGGCATTTACGCGCGAGCAGGACGGAGGTTTACGCAGGGCGGGAGGCTCGTGGGACCCCATGTCGCCGAAGCAGCCAGATTAGTGGTTACATGCACCAAGTGGGCCCAGAAATTGGTGGGGGTGTTCTAATTCGGCATTTTCTGGTCGAATTTCACCGGAACAAGGGCGACGCCAGCAAGGTTGACCTTCATTTCGGTCCACTGGCTGCAGGACGTTTGGTTTAAGGTGCGGCCCATGAGAGAGGCCACCAAGCAGCAACGGCAGCGAGGGGAATATCAGAGGATCAGCCATTCAAATAATGTAGCAGTGAAACCAGCTCCAACATGCCACATTTTGCTCCATCCTCTATTGTAGGAAGAGTAGTAGAAACGGTCCAATCTGCGAGGTCGCGGCCGTACGTCTATCTACCTACACTAAAAACCACCACGGAAAACACCAGATAAGAGCCGCCACCACAACACAAACAGCGTCCGCCACAAGCGCCGCAACTGCCCAGATAAGCCCACTACCAGATGCCAGGCGATCCTCGGCTGCCGATACCTGCCGAAAACCGGGCTAGGAAACCAGGCTCCGGCCTGCAGACAGCCCCCCACTTTGGTCGCTAACGGGATCCAGACCCTTGTGGGCTATATAGAGAGGACCGTTTGCATCCATTGCAGCGTTGACATAAAGAGAGGAAATTGCCAGGTTTTTTATTTTCTTTACTAATACCCAAATGCTTGGTTCTACTCAACTCTTACAATCGCTGCTGAATACACTTGCGCAGACCTGCGCCGGTGCCCTAGATCAGGCGTTGGACTACACGTTCAGTATGGTGATGCTAGTGTTGGAGTTTTTCGACGGCGTGGTGGGAGAGTCCGAGCGAGCCTTCAAAGACTTGCAGGTGATGGTGCACCTCGTGCAGAACAAGAACATCAACTAATAGATTTATAGAAATGAGGATATGCCACCCACGAAACCTGTTGTAGTTGTTAAATGTTTACAGTTGAAGCCAAGGTGGGGAGGAAGGTGGCGGCGGGGCCTGTCCCACCTCGGAGCCTATTTGGTTCCGCCACATTGGCCAGGGCTTTTGGTGGCATCTATATCGGAGATTCGCCGCGCCACAAGGCAATCAGGTAATCAGCTATCTTTGCTGTCTTGTGAATTGTGCCCGGCCGGGGATCTTAACCTGGACTGGCCGCATTGTACCCGGAAAATTGCACACAGTGGGGGGCCACGAGGCAGGAAGACAATAGGGCGAGATTGGGAATATTCCGCCAATTTTGGGCCGAGACGGTGGTCCGGTAGTTCTGGTGAGCTGGTTGGATAAGTGCAATGTAGAGGAATCGAGAGTGCGAAGTCAACCGTTATGCAATGGGATTAGTGCGAATGTATGGAATGTATGGAATGCATGGAGTCTGGCGAGGTACTGTTATAATGATTATTGGGAGATTTAGCTGAGAAGTTCGAATAGAGAAATGTCACTCGAGAGTTATTAATTGAAGAATTTGAATTGCGAAATTAAAATAATTGAGTTCACATTTAGGGTTTGAGTGCTGGAATTCCTGGTCGTTGAGCCTCGATTAGATGCAAGCAGGCCAATTGAGACACCACGAAGGTTTTTTTTCTTCTCTTCCGCAGTCCGAAAGTTGACGTCTCAATATGAACGATTTGACGAAGACCTTTCAATCTACGACAAATCCGTAGTCATGGCATACACTAAACCCACAGCTACTGGAATCGTACACAGCGTTGCAAAACAAATCGTCTCTATATTTGACCTTAACAAGGCTAATCTACACCAAAATCATTACCTCGGCGATCGATTAATTATGTACCTAAGCAGCAATACGCTTCTGGTGAGCCAATCTACCCTTTTGTCTGGAGTTCAATCTGACCTTCTTGGAGTCGTCGGCCTTAGCAACCTCCTCGTCCTCTTCGGTGACAATGAGCTCAATGTGGGATGGAGAAGACTGGTAAGCGTTCACTCTACCGTGAGCTCTGTAGGTTCTTCTTCTCTGCTTTGGAGCCTGGTTCACCTGGATGTGGGTGATCTTCAACTTGGAAACTTCCAAACCCTTGGCCTCAGCGTTAGACTGAGCGTTCTTCAACAAGTCCTGGACGTAGTTGATGGACTTGGTTGGCCATCTGGCCTTCTGGACACCCCACTCCTTACCTTGGGCAGTTCTACCGATGGAGGAGTTGAATCTTCTGAATGGAATGGCTCTCTTATGGTCCAAAACATCTTCCAAGTACTTCTGGGCGATCTCCAAGTTCCATCCGCTGATGGCCTGGGCGGTCTCTCTGGTGTTTTTGAAAGAGACTCTCAAGTAGGCACCACGAGCAGAGGCAGACTTGGCTGGGTTGACTGGGGTAGCAGCGTAACGAACCATTATTGATGTTGGGAAGAGAAGTTCTGAGATGAAAAAATTTAATTTTTTTTGGTTGGTGAGGGTGGCCTGCGGGTGCAGGCTGTGGTGCGCGAGGGCTGTGCCCTGGGAGCGCGCACGTGACGCACCCATTCGCACCTCCCCAGCACCGATCCTGGGGTATGGGCCTGTGGGCAGGAGGCCAATCGGTGGAATGAGGGCGGCGTTGGCAATTCACCAGGGGAATTTGGGTGGCGGAAATATCGGGGTGTGGGAATGTGGTGGTTTGGGTGGTTTGGGCGGTTTGTTTCGTTTTTTTCTGTAGTTTTCCTCCCTCGGGTCTTTGCTGTTTGCCTGTGGCCTAATCCACCCTGCCCACATGCCACCCACCGGAATTGGTGGGACCATACGTCACTGGCAGTGGGGGCCCAAGGTGAAACTGGCAGCCTTATTTTACTGGTGCGATTTACCTGCAATTGACAGGGCGTCGGTGCCCGGCTCCCCAAATGTGCAACCTTCTACGCATTCGTCTAATCGTCGCTCGCATTTGCCGTCGCATTTGCTTCGCATTAGTCACTTGCACCAACTACGCACTCGCCACAGGCTGCCCCCACGGCCCACTCAGAACTAGTCCGTTATAGCCAAGCCGCAACCTCCGTCCTGGCCCGACCTCCATCTCCCTTGATGACGCATCCGGCCGTTACATAACCGGTTGCGGCTTGTGGTCTCACCCTGCCGAGCACCATGCATCCGTTTTTAGTTTACCGTGCATCGTGGTGTCGTATATTGTGACGGATCCATTCTTTCTTTTTTTTCTTTTGCCAGATCGTGCATTCTGGTTGGTAATTTTTTTTTGCAGCCAGGCAACCCTCTGCCACCGGCCCAGGGCCTGGATAGGTGTTTTCACTCCGTTTCCCTCCACCAGGGCCGGGTCCGGCACCTCGCCCCCCACGCCACTATCAGCGGGGGGTCCCCAGGCAGCACAGAGTATCTGGCCCTCGCACGACCCGGTGGCCGGGGGCGCAAATTGAAAACAATTGCTGGGTGCGTTTTCCATCAATCCACTGCAATCCATCCACTGCCCGGACCTCCGCCAGTGCCAAGTTTGCGACCCACTCTTATTTCCCCGCGGAAGTGCCATATTCGCTCATTTTCCGTGCATTGACCCCGTCACCCGTGGTTGACACCTTGACACTTTTGACACCTCCAACCACCCCGGCACCCCCAGCCACCCCGCCTCTCGTTCGTGCCCGCAACTGCCACCAGTGGATAAGTTTCCCAAGGTTTTTTTTCTCCGTTGCCAATGTCTGACTCGGACAAGCCCGCATCGCTACTGCCCGATGCACAATCCCCGGCGCTCTACGACTTGGGGTTGGACCTTGCGTCGGGAGACGTGTCGGCCGCCAACGGCGACGACGAATTAATGGGTCTTGAAGATGATACACCTCACCACCAGGACGAGCTTCTGGCGCTCGCGGACGACAATATCGACTCGATCGCGGGCGACATGGACCTACTCACCGACGCGGAACAGCCCGACCACCCAACGTCAAAGCTGCAGGTCTCGGACGACAACTCGGGAGACCACAGCCAGACGGAAGCCATGGATGTGGACGACCAGAACGACGATGAAAACGACGCGGATGACATCGACGACGACGGAAACGACGACGACGAAGCCGACGAAAACGATGAAGCCGACGAGAACGACGACATGGACGATATCGACGAAAACGACGCCGCCGACGCCGACGACATCGTCAAGAAAGAGTCTGAAGCCAGCGACGCCAACGACGCCAACGACGCCAACGACGCCAACGACGCCTCACAGTCTGCCTCGCAGCCACAACAAGCTGACGACGCGACAGCCAAGGATGCCACGACCAGTCATACTCCGGCAAGCGGCGACGCCGAGCAGAAATCCGGGGCTGAGCCATCAAAGAAGCCTGCGGAGGACGCCGGCAAGAGCCGAAGATCCACGCCGCCCAAGATCGCCAGCGACGACGACGAAGAAGACATCAAGAAGGAGCCATTGGTCGAGGACCATGTGTCTGATGCCGAGGACGGTGCAGACGAGCACCAGCACATTGGCGTGGATGTGGATGTGGACGACAAGACCCGGATTCGCCAGACCCACGCCATCGTGGTGCCGTCCTACGCCAGCTGGTTCAACATGAAGATGGTGCACCAGATCGAGAGAGACTCGCTTCCCGAGTTCTTCAACGTTTCGCACCCATCCAAGTCGCCCAAGATCTACGCCAACTACAGAAACTTCATGATCAATGCGTACCGCCTCAATCCCAACGAATACCTCACCCTCACGTCGTGCCGGCGGAACTTGGTGGGTGACGTTGGCACCTTGATGCGTGTGCACCGGTTCTTGAACAAGTGGGGCCTCATCAACTACCAGGTCAACCCGCAGTTCAAGCCAGCATACGCACTCGAGAAGTTGCCCAACGGCTCGCTGGTGAGCTTGCCTTATACGGGCGATTTCCACGTCCAGTACGATACGCCTCGCGGACTCTTTCCTTTTGAGACATACAAGCCCAACCCGGAGAACTTGAATGCTGACAAGTTGAAGATGTTGATAGACTCCAAGACCTCCATGAACGGCGCCACCGACTCTCACGAAGACAACTCACACACACCTGCTGAACCACCCGCCAAAAAGCAAAAGCTACCCGAAGACGACTGGTCGCCTAAGGAGCTCGCAAACTTGCTCTTGGGCATACAGAAACACAAAAATGACTGGTACAAGATCGCCAAGTTGGTTGGCAATAATAGAACTCCACAAGAGTGCATCCTCAAATTCTTGAAGATGCCAATCGAGGACAACTTCAATGCGTTGAGCGAGAAGGACTTGGGAATCTTGAAGTTTGCATCGAATTTCCCCGTGTTGTCGGCCGACAACCCGGTCATCAGCAATTTAATTTTCATGACCAATTTGGTCGACAGCGAGGTGGTGAAGAGCGCCAGTGCAAATGCTTCCAAGGTCATTGATAAAGAATTGTTCAGACGTGTGGAGGAAGTCTACGGCAAGAAGAAGGAAACAAGCCTCCTGACAGATGAACAGAAGAATGAATCGGAGAAAACCGAGTCGAAGGAAGAATCTGCAGAGAGCAACGGGTCCGCCGGAAGCCCCAAGCCAGATAGCGAAGATGTGGACAAGGAGATCAAACAAGAGTTCTCCACGCACGGCTCCTCTGATCTTTTGGAGGAAGCAGCCACTGCTGTGTTTGGCTCTGTGGCCGCAAGAAGTCATCTATTCGCCAACTACGAGGAAAGAGAGATGCTGAAGCTCACAACCACGATACTCAATCAAGAGTTGAACAAGATCGACCTCAAGATGAAGAAGATCAAGGAGCTTGAGAAAATGTACCAGAGGGAAAGACAGAATCTCGCTCAACAGCAGAGTGAGATTTTCATTGACAGGCTTTCGTTGACCCGGTCAACTGTCAACATCACCAAAAAATTGAATGAGGCAGTTGCGATCCTCAAATCTTCCAAAGAGAAGGAAGGTGGTTCGTTACCCGAGGAAGTTGAAAATATTACAAACCTTATCACCGACGCACAGTCTTTGTTGTTCAAGCCGGCAAAACTGTCATTTGTCGAGGGAGAAAAGGCAAGCACCGAGACCGGTTCCAAAGAATCGAGCAGCTCCGATAATACCAAATCCGAGGCTGTTGTCAAGCCATTATCCGTGGAGACCCCACAGGCATTTAAGGTGTGGGTACCATAGAGCAATTTCCAGCTTTTCAACACAAACTAGGTTGCTCCAATCTCATTTCACTTATAAATAATTCATAGCTACGCCACAATTAGAAAAATGGTAATTTTGCAATCGCTCCAGTAGATATGGAGATTATGGTCCCCGCTATATCCAGGACCGCTTCTCCACGAATACCAATAATAAAGGTTCCAGATATTGCTTCAGGTTCAAGTTGTTCTAAATCGATCAATAATGTCTAATGATGATTATCTTGACGATTCGGGTACAGCTGATAATGCTTTTGACGCGCGAGATGACGACAAACCGATGATTGGTAACTCTCCAGATACCTACAGTTCCATGGGGAGCTCTAGCCACCAATTTGGCGAAGAATTGGCCAGTGATGACGACATGGACGCAAAGTCCGAACTATCTGGCGGCGCAGCAAGCGAAATTGACATTTCCGACGCCGAAGTCGAGGAACTACCTCAGGAAGGCTCGTCGGTACCTGACCAAGAGAATTACCAGTCGAACCAACTACAAGAGACCGCTGAAGATCAGATAATTGAGGTAGAGTCAGAGCCAGAAACCTACGGAAACGACAGCGTTTCGCTCACCGTCGAGGAACTCAAAGAAGGAGAACTGGACGACGAAGATGGGGATGGTGCAATTAAAGACTCACGGATATTTTCTACAAACCAGGCTCAGGAAGTCGATAGCGAGGAGGAAATCGACAATCTAGAAGCAGATGATAGTAACCAGGTCAAGAATGAGGTATACGTGGAGGAGATAGTGACGGAAGGATCCGATGAAGAAGAGGAAGAGCAAGTGGTGGTTCATGTGGTAGCAAGCCAAGGTGAGCAGGAAGAGGCGTCCTTCTATGAAGATGAGACGTTCCGAGGGTTCCGTGACGATACTTTACAGGAGGATGAAATTGACTCTTCACTCAAAATTACTGAGCAAATCGATGACAGCCCAGATTCAAGTGCACTTGCCAAACAGCAAGTCGAAGATCTGATACCGGTAAAGGTGCCAATATTTGTCTGTATATGTGGCGACGAATTTCTCCTAGCGCCTTTTTTTGAGGAGAGTAGCTACCAGCTCCAAGACATGATCTCTCTCTTCAGCAGAGAAGATGTGTCTGGAAAAACTCTAGAGCAGTTCTTTCAGCTTCTTCGAGGCAACGGCGATTTGATAGATGCTTACAGTTTTAACGAGGAAGATGAGCTCCGGATTGACATCCCAGAATTGGCAACTTCTGTCACCGAAGATAATGTGTTCACTAGACTGTTGAAGCTCGACGACATTATTAATTGCTTCTATAAATTGAGGGCCAACAGCGAGGCTGCCAGTGACAGCAAAGTGCCAGATAAGCTAACTATCATGGTATCTATGCAACCGCGATTCATTTCTCGGTTCAAAAAGTTAGAGAACTTCGCCAGTAGCCTCGCCACCTTTTCAGAGGTTATTGGCACCGAAGAACAAGAAGCTTCCCATATTTCCAAGAAAAGAAAGTTGAGCATCTAGACTCATTTTCATCCAAACTAATTAATGACACCACTATCACGAAGACGAGTGTAGAGCTCAGGATCAAGGTATTTCTGTAAGTTGGGCTCCCCACTAAGTCCCTTTCTTCTTCTTGTTTTCATCACAAAGTCTCTCGCCAAAGAGTTTCTAGGAACCGGTTTCATAGCAGGAAGTGGGCAGTCTTGATCTAAAGGATCTCCTGGAACAATGCTCCATCTGGCAAATTCAAGCATACCCATTGCCTGGCCTTGAGTGTTGAGTCGCAAGTCAGTGTCGAGGCCAATCGAGTCAATCACAGGAACATATCCTTCCACTTCATAAAGTGGCGTAGCTGGGATCGGAGTTTCTGAGACAGTCCATCCTCTTCTCTTGCCTATCATGGTGTGAACTGCTTCAACACTTTTATATGTGCAGATGACATTAACCCGGTAAACTGGCTCCATCAACTTTGGACCAGCAGTGAGGAAACCAGTATGGACGGCATTTCTGGTCATTGGAATTAGCTGACCATTGCTGGACGCAAGTTTTGATCCGTTGATAACTGCATCCAAAATCTTGAACTTGGTGTTTCTGATGGGTTCATCACAGAGCGGTCCTTCATTAACAGCCAATTTGAAACCAGCGCATATTAAGTCCTTGTTTGAGGCCAATGCCACCTTATCTGTGTCTTCTTCAAGGGTGTCATCGAGAAGCATGGAAGGGGCTACCACATCATCTGGTCCAAAGCACCAAAGTGATCTCGCAGCCAAAGCGTCCCATCCGTACTCAGTTCTCAAGATCTTCGCTGTTGTCTTCTGTGGTTGCGCCAAAGATATTAAACCGTTTTCGATAGCTTTACTGAGTTTCTTATCACCGAGTGGTTCTGCCGTTATTGATAACAGAGACTTTCTGTTGACACCGTAGGTGGTGATTTTCGTGACAGATCTCTCTCCACTTGTCTCACTAAATCTTGTCATAGGATCACTCACTTTGATCGGCAAATAATCGGGGAATAGGTACCGGAGATCGTGAAGAACGCAATCTAGGTAAAGCTCACCAGGAGCCATGACCACATGCTCTCCACTTTCTTCAACAACAACCATTGCCGATAGGTAATATTTGCTCAACAATTTGAGTCCCTCAACGAGTTTAGGAAGATCCAGGGGATGTTCAGGTTCCACGGCCACTTTGTAGACTGAATTGACACCAGCTCTAGTGAAATGAATTGGTCGTAAGAGCAGTTTCGTGACATTGACCCCGAAGGCCGAACATGCCTTCTCGATCTTAGCTGAAATGCCGGCAACAATAGCAATGTTTCCAGCTGTGACCTCCGAAACTCCATATTTATATCTTCCTCCAGCCAAATAGAGACCTGTAACCTCGACTGTGGACTGTTCCTCGGTCTCAGAATATTTCCCACCAACAATTTTAAGCTTTGAACCAATCTCAAGTTTGCCTTGAAAAACACGCACAATTGAAAAGAAGGACTTCTTGTCAGCAGCGATCATCATTTTGGGAACTTCGCAGATTAAGTCATCGTTTGAATAGTCCAGAATTTGAAGGCCCTTAGCGGCGAGTTTTGTGCTTAATGCGGACGAAGGGTCTGGAACAGCCAGCACGATCAGACTAGTGAAATCTTTGGTGCTATCAAATACCAAACCAAAAACATCTCGTAATAATGTCTGAGGATCTTGTTTCCGAGAAGCCTTGGGAAGGTTGACACCAAAGTTGTCCCATAGCAATGCTGATAGTTTAAGTCCATCAGGATCAGAAGTTAAAGAGTAAGTCACCAACTTGTATAAGGGTTCCAACACGAGTTCAACAAAGGTTCTCTTCTGCTGAGCACTGGATGAAGTTAATTTGGAGAAGCGACGAGTCTTTTTGTCATAATGGAAATCTCCCCAGAGTAATTTCACTAATTGGTCGGTCCCCAAATTTCCCACATTACCAAATTTTGCGAGATAGAGCTCTGCAAATTTCTGCAAAGTGAAGCATGCCAGAAGGCTTGTCGATGAGAAGACAACATTGTCTTTAATGGGGCTAACAAGTTTCTCGTGGGTATAAGTCTCGATGAATTCGTGATGATAAATGAACGCATTGATATCGTCCAAAATGTATCTGATCTTGTGATAGAAATCAGCGGGAGGCAACCTGAGTTCGAGTATAAGTCTGTCGAATTTGTTGAGCACAACCGTAAAAGGGAGATTTCTTCTTATCAAGAGGCCGAGTATGCGTTTGTCTCTCTTGGTGAATCCTTCTAGAACATCTAGGACCAAAACTGCACCTTCAACCACGCTCAATATCGTCTCAGTTTCGTCTTGAAAATCCGGATGCCCCGGGCAATCTGCCACATTCAAGATGTAAGATTTGTCTCGGGAATCCTGTGCCAAAAGAGTCATCATCTTGGCTCCAATAGATACCCCTCGCTCGTTCTCTAGCTTGTGAGTATCCAAATATCGTAATGGTTTGAACTCCTGTAGCTCCTTCTTGGCTGCTGAAATGCCAATGTGAGTCTCTTGCACCAATAAATCCACAAGGCTTGTTTTTCCCGTGTGCAAGTTTCCAACGAACGCAACATTCCTTATTCTCTCTGGAAGCTCCTTAGAGAGTTGATGCATGTACTCTCTGGAGTATGTCACCTCCGGTAAGTTGTCGTTATCGGCGTCAAACTCAACAAAGAGCTTTTGATCTTGTGTCGTTTTGATGATGGGTTCGTCCTTTCCTTCCTCCAAAGGATTAACGTGAATAGTGTTTGCTCCCTGAAATGCCTGCGCCAAAGTTTTGTTTTCCAGCGATTCAAGCTCTTCTAGAGTTTGGGCATCTTCCATTTCATGGTCGCTTCCAGCATTCCTGGTGAGTTCGTCTTCAGACGCTTCATTTTCGGAGTCATTTTCCTCGTTTTCGGGATTGGAGCCAATCTCGTCACCGAGATAGTTTCCAAACTCATCATACTCGTCGTCGCTATCCATAATTGAGTGAATGTGTAAGATGAAGAGTAGAGTGAACTTGGTGATGAACTTCCTGCACGAATGTATTTCTATAGATTCAACAACAGAGGGCCAAGATCCCAAGATGGAGGAAAGTTATCAAGTAGTGCGGTAGAAATATGAATTACTGGTCTTTTGTTTTGCGATATTGAATTCTCGTTTACGAGTTGCTGTTTATGAATGAGATCTTGTCTCGTCTCTATGTTACAATGACATCAACCCCATCGGACGTTACATCTCGGGTTGTTGCTCTGTTGGGACCAAAATCCCCACGACCTCGATGGCCGAATCCCCTTGACGGCCCCTAAAATGGAGTCACACAATTAAGACAAGGTCTGGTACTTTCTCAACTCCGTCAACAATGTCTTCAACTGAACGTCTGAAACCTTATGCGCTATACTGGGGATCAAAGACTTGGCCTCTTCGGCATCCTCACACTCCAAGTTTCCCAACTGAGACAACTCGAAGGGATGCAAGGGCTCTGAGGCTTGACTGCTGAAGTCGTTCAAGAGTTTCTCCACAGTTTCCGTCGAGGACGAGTTCTTGAATCTGCTGAACGTGGACAAGTAGTTCAACGTTTTGTGAACGATTTCATTCAGGTTTGGTCCAGCAAGCTCGATGTTTGCAATCTCGTCTTCTCTTTCATTTTCCTCATCGTCGTCCTCGCCATAGTTCTTGGAGCTGTCGACTTTGCTCTTTCTCTCCTTCAAAGCAGCTCTGATCAAGAGTCTGGCCTCAGACAAATTCAAAGCAATAAGTTGTTCTGTCTCACCGGAGTTGGTGATTTGCATGAGTTGGAATTCGGGCCCTAGCTTCAACGTCGCAGCGTTCTCGTCGTCGTCAATGTTTTGCGACTTGGGCTTCCGTCTTCTCACGCCGAGGGCACTTGTACTCACATTCATCCTGATAGGTTTCTGATGTGTGGTTTGATTGGGTACAAATTCGCGCTAGCAGTCGCTGGCTAACTTCTATCGGCTCCACTTTTCAGTTGGGCGCAACAATTCGGGTTTGCACGACTATCAACTCCAAGGTGCATGGGTGTTTGGCTTCAACGTCTACCGAAGGGAATGAATGCCTTTATTGAAATCAGTTTTCCCAATTAAGTAGTACCAGCCTCTGATTTTGGTGTATCCTTGACGGAAGAAGTTGTCAGTACGGACGAAGTCGAGGATTTGTCCAGGCTTCCCGGCGTATCACTGACAAATGGATGCTTGAGGGCTTCCTGAGGAGTGAGGCGCTCAAGCGGATTGAGATTGAGCACTTTGGTGAGGAAGTCAACAAGCAAGTTTCTCTCCTTGTACTCTTTGTCAATCATTATCTCCGTCATCTTGCGAGAAGGCATCTTGTAGTTCAAAATGATATCCTTAAGTAAGCGGTGGTTGAAGTAGTTCTTGTTTGGCTGTTCCGCTTTGGAGAGGTCCTCTTTACCCTTGGAAGAGCGGACAAAGTCCAAATATTCCTCGTGTGTCTTCAATTTGTAGGTCGCCTTGCCGTTTACCTCTGTTGAGGGGAACTTGTTGAAATAATTGAGAGAATTGCGGCCAACTTCGATCATATGCCTTGGAGGAGTCCCCAACATGTCGACAATCTTGTAAATCTGGTTATATTCCAGAGATCCTGGAAACATGGGTAAACCCAAGAATAACTCCCCAACAATACATCCAAGCGACCACATATCGATCAGCTCTGTGTAGGGCAAACCCAAGATCACCTCCGGAGACCGGTAGAATCGGGATTGAATATATGAGTAGATTGTGCGCCGTGTGAAGCATGCGCTTCCGAAATCAATCACCTTAATTTCAGGCTTGTCTGGCTGGCATAACAAGATGTTTTCAGGTTTCAAATCGCAGTGAATGATTTGGAAGCTCTTAAGCTGGGCACAAGCGTCTAAAAGTTGGCGGGTGAGAGATTTGACCAACTTCATGGAGAGACCGTGGAACTGGTTTTGCTTGATAAGCTCATACAAGTTCAGGGCCAAAATCTCAAAAACAAGACAAAGATGCTCGCGATGCATAAATGTGTCCAAGAGTCGGATGAAGCTGTTGCTGCAGCTATTCTGGTTCAAGAATTCCAAGAGTTTCACCTCGGACAACGATTGGTTCAAGTATGCGGGTTTGGACTTCACGACTTTCACGGCCACGATCAGCTGGTTAGCCAAGTTCTGGCATTTCACCACTTGTCCGAACGTGCCCGATCCCAAAAGGTCAAGAACCACATACTTACGACCTTCCTCCTGTCCCAAAATGTCATTGACATACAATATGTAGTCGCTGTCCTCGTTGTCAAAGCCATTGTTGAATTTGGGGTCGGAGGGCTTGGTCAACACACGTTTTGGGTTGGTTGTCTTCAGGTATCTGAACTTCTGGGGCTGGCACATGGCGTACAGCTCGGTCAAGTACACGGAGAGGGCATTGACCGGCAGAATATGCATCAGATTGACGGAGCGCCGTCTATACTTGGGCTGGTTGTGAGTTTTCGGCTTCAAGTCGCTCTTGCTGTGCACGCGGATAGCCCTGGGAACAATTCTGGTGGGCAGAGCCGGTACCGGCGCAGCGAACGAAGCACCTGGGCTGTGGCCCACACGAGCACCAAGGTATCTGGAAGTGAGAGCGTTGGTTGGATATGCGGGAGCGCCGATGGCCACGGACGAGCGGCGGCCCACCGCCATCTGCGGACCGCCAACGCCGGCCTGGCCCTGGCCAAACGGACCAGGAGCCACGTTGGGAGGAAGCATCTGGCCCAGAGCCGCAGCGGACGCGGCGTTCTCGCCCGTGAACGGGTTGTAGTAGGGATTGTACATCAGGCCGTCCACGGCCGCCGACATGCGGCGGTCTGGGAACTGGTTGAGCAGCACCTCCTGGTTGGTGTAGTAGTGGTTGAATGGGTTGTCTGATCTTGTAGGAGGATGGATGTATCTGGCAGCGGACGACTGCTGCGATGCGTTCTCGTAGGTGGTCGGGAGCTGGTTGGTGAAGCTCTGCTTCTTGGCCCCAAGGAGGGCGTTGTGCGGTGGAGCTAGCTGGTGGGAGGCCGGGTTCATGTTGGACTGGCCTCCGTACCACGGGTTTCTGAACCCCGGGGCGGAGCCGGAGCTCAGCAGCAGCGGTGCGCTGGTGTCGGAGCCGTCGATGGGCAGCTGGTCCGGGTGCAGCAGCGCCAGCAGCCACGAGCTCCCCGACGAATCGTGGCGGTTGTATGAGTAATTGAACGACATGCCCGGTTAGCCACAGCAGGGGGTGGGGAGTGGCGGTTCAATGGGGAAGATGGGGGCACGGAACGAAGACCAACTTCGGAGTTTTCATCAACAGGCCTTAGCACTGGGTTTTCAAGCGGAAATTACCGGCGGTGGAGGTGTGACGGGTGTTAGCAAGGCACTAGTGGTGGATGAGGTTGGGCGGCCTGCAGGGAGCCCGATCTGCCCAGAGGAGTTGAGGGAGTCGGTGATTATGGGCGGGGAGAAACCGGCGAGGGAACCACGAAAGCGAAAAAAAAAAAAAGTTATATGTTGTTGTGCCACGCTCGCCACTGTCTACAATTTACAAGTTTCGTATTAAGCCCCCTGTGGCGGTGTGGAGCTCGCAACTCAGGGAGAGAGCCTGAGGTGAGCGGTGGTGCACCCTGCACACCAGGAAGGTGGGGGAGACTTCACCAAAGACAAGAGGGGACGCCATGGAGTGGGGGACAGTTTACGAGGACATGAAAGTGAGATTGGCGAGTTGGAAAAGTTGTCGCATGGGGCGGGTCTGGCACACTGAGGCGGGGGTGGCGTCGGACTGGGCACTGGTGGATTTGTAGGTGGAATTTGGCCAGACAATAGGGCCTAAGGCGCTGCACACAGCAGTTGGTAGAGTGCGGCAGCACTAGACCTGCCAGCAAACTGAGAAGTGAGGCGAGAACACGGCAACGATGAATGAGGGAGGAGCGAAAAGCGACGGCAAAGTGAGCTGTGGCCGGGATTTCAGATTCAGCTGCCAGTAGTAGGAAATTGAAAATCAAAATCAAAATCATAATCATAATCATAATCATAATCATGATCGAAAGTTTTCAGAAAAATGACAATTTTCCCCACAACCACGTACTGACCTTCCTCATTGACTATTGACTTTGTGTGTCCAGAAATGCGCACCATATCTCGGTGCCAAATCTCGGTGCCAAATCTCGGTGCCAAATCCCGCACCAAATATCCGGCCTGGCTGGTATTCAGGGCCTCCCCACGAAGTTTCCTGCGCACTCGCAACCATACCCAAGTTCCGTTTACCACCAGCAACAGCAGGTTCCAATTGCAATTTTCCGCTCGGAAATGGAAACTTCAGTTCTACTGTTTGTCAAGATGTTTTCTAAACAAAACATTTCCCGCTTCTTTTTCTCTGTTTGGCGGAACCCGTCGCTCACCTCCAGTTCTCGTCCTCGGCATACAATTCACTATCATTCTCGCGCACATGAACTTGTTAGACCCCACTATATATAAGTCCTCTCCCCCCATTGCCCATGCTCTCCCGTCTTTCGTTGCCCATGTCGTCTCGCTCGTACCATAGCGCACGCAGCAGACTACACTTGACTGCCAACCACTTGGTGGCTTCGGTCCCCGCCTCCACACACCGCAGTCTCTCCTACGGATGTGCTCAGGTTGGAGCCAAGTACTCCAAAGAGTACCAGAACTACGGTGTCGACACCGAGAGCCGCAAACTCGTGTCATACTTCCATGATATTCCGCTTGCCTTGGACGTGGAAAAGAAAACGGCGTCGATGGTGGTGGAGGTGCCTCGGTGGCTGAACGCCAAGTTCGAGATCAACACGAAACTCCCCGGAAACCCCATCGTCCAGGACGTCAAGAAGGGCGACGTGCGGTTCGTGCGCAACTTGTTCCCCTACCACGGCTACATCCACAATTACGGCGCCTTCCCGCAGACCTGGGAGGACCCCACCGTGAAGCACGATGTGGATGACTTGTTTGGAGACGGCGACCCACTCGACGTGTGCGAGATTGGTTCCGACGTTCTCGCCACGGGTGCCGTCAAGACGGTGCGTATCTTGGGGTCGTTGGCCCTCGTGGATGACGGAGAGTTGGACTGGAAGGTGATTGTGGTCAACGTCGAGGACGAGTTGGCCAACGAGGTGTTTGACATCCACGACGTGTTTGTCAAGTGCCCGGGCCTTTTGGAGTCCACCAGACAGTGGTTCCGTGACTACAAGCTCCCCGACGGAAAGCCTCAGAACAAGTTTGCCTTGAATGGAACCAACAGAAACCTGGCCGAGACCATGGAGACCATTGTGGAGTGCCACGAGGCGTGGCGCCAGTTGGTGGAGGGCAAGTCGACTGCCAAGGGCTTTGCCATTGACAATGTCACTCTAGAGGGCACTCCTGGCTACAAGGCCCAGTTTGAATTCAACGACTCGGTGTTGGGCGGACACCCGGAGCCAGACGCTCCAATCCCACTGGAGATCTCCAAAAACCATTTCTGCTCCATCTAATTTTGCTTGGTAGTTCGACCAACGACATTGGCACCTGTGCTGCGGCCCATGCCACCGGAGCATCATTATACATAGGCATCATTATACACTATTTATGGAAATAGTAAAAGAGATAATTTTATTACGAAGATTCAGTCAAACTACACTTTCACTTTCAATTCTTGCAAATTCATAGCTGGGTCCAAATATCTTTACCTAGTGTAAATATCACCTTGCTCAAAGTGTCTCTGGCCTTAATTTATGTGCGACTGCACTCCAGCAACTATGGAGATGGGACCTGGTGTAGAAATACCAGTCAGATGGGCAAAAAAAATAAAAGCCAATCGTCAAAAAAGAATTGCTCCAATTAATAGCATTCGCTTATCTAATCAATTACATTTCCTTGTCTTTACTGCCTCTGTTCGTCCATCTAACCGTGGCCCTGCCTCTTCCCATAGTGTGCATACCAAAACAACCAAAAAGTCAAACAAGCGTCTGTACTACAATTTCATCAACCACCCATGGATACCCCGTCGTCGGAGCTCAGAAAGCCGCTCCGGCCCATGGAGCAGACCAGTCTGTGGACATTTGCTGCGGCATTGACGCTTTTGCAGACGGTACCCGAAGACTACATCAGCGATGCGTTGGACGAGTTTTTGATCCACAACTCCAGTGTCTTGCTGTCGCCCGATCCGTTTGCCAAGACTGACGGTGAGAAGAAAGTGGCCGACTCCACGAAAGAGTTCACTTTGCGTGGTGTGCTCTATGTTGATGTCACTCCGGCCAATGTGAAAATGGCCCACAAGATCGCCAGTCTCTGCAATACAGATGTGTTGGAGACACTCCGGGTGATTGTGCAAACCAAGGCCCGGGTGCCCGAGCTGGAGCCGGTGAGCAAAGAAAGCGAGCTCAGCTCGAGATTGCCCGACGAAATGGCTGTTGTGGACGAAAGAAGACAGATTTTCCACTACACATCTGCGCTTCTCAGAGAGAAACGTACGGTGGTGGCACTAGCCTCGGAATGCTTCAACAATCGCTTCAGCGACAACTACTCATCCACGGTGCAGAACGTGGGCCAGTCGCTTGTGGTTTCGTCAAAGCATGTGGTTGCTGTGATCAAAACCATCGGCACCCTTCTCGAACGTCTCACGAAGGACCATGATGCCTCGGACCAAACCACTGACCTCATCTTTACCGAGAACTTGCTTCTCGCGGTGAGCTTGCTCAAGTTCTTGTGTGACATGTTCGCATCACCTTCTCGCAGAGACAAGGAAGTTGTTGAGGAATGGTTCAAGCTCATGTTCAACTCGAACTTTGCTGTCTCAATTGGTCCCTACGTTTCTCACAAGGAATCCTTCACGCTTGTTCAGGCACTTGTGACTATTTTCACTTTGCAGCTTTTGGACTTGACCTACGACTTCGGCCATCCAACTGACTCACTGTACTTGGAGGATGGACAGGTGTTCACGACGGTGAATAAGGCAATCACTGAGAAAGACTCAAACTCGGTTATCCGTTACGCATGGCTTCTCCTAGTCTACAAGAAGTCCATTATTCTCGAAGAAGTACCCACAACTCAAGAGAAGTTCCTCGCAGTTGTCAGTGTCAAACAGACCGAGGTCAGTTTAGCTTTCCTCCAGCAGAATGTGGAAAGCTCGCCTATTTTCCAAGAGATTCAAGCTCTTAGTGAATTTCTCAAGTTTGACGATATCTTCGGCTTGACCCTTTCGCAATTAATAACCCTTGCATTACCTGTGGTGACCATCACCCCAGATATAGCATCATGCATTTCAAAGGTGCTAATAGCATCTTCAAACAGCACTATCGAAAAGTTTTTCGAAAACGAATTCGCTCAAAGTGCAATTGTTCTTGCTAGAGCTAAGTTTCCCACTGCGTTAACTCCATTCCTCAACCTCGCATCTATTAATGGGAACTTCGCTTTGCACGAGCTCTCCGAGCTCAAGTCTTACCTTGCACCTTTCGACAAAGCAGAATTTGGTATGAAGTGCGACATTGACCTGGAAAACACTGACTTAGTCAAGACCACAGATTTGATTGATCTCTTCCCTCCTTATGAGATTAATCATAAATTGTCGTTCCTCATAAACTTGGGCACACAGGCAAAAATAATCGCCACTGGTGACGACTCAAAAGTTCTCGTCAGTTTTCTCCACAAGTACAATGGCTGGGCCTTCCTAGGGAGAGTCTTGCAGAATGTTTCTAGAGTGTTTGACATCAATAACGAAGAGAAAATGTTTTCGCTCCTCGCCATGACAGATTTGCTCATAAGTGTGAGTGGTCAAAGTTCTTCAGATGAGATTTCAACTCTATTGGAGTATATGTCAGCCTATACTGATGATTCAGATGTGGTTGAGGTTCTCTTCCGACTTTTTGAGCAAGGCTTACACAACAGAAGTGTTGAATTGCTGGATAAGCTTCTTCAACTTTTCTCTTACTTGATGCCGGTAATCTCAAACAGAATTTGGCCATATCTTACGACATCATCACTTTTGTCGAATAAAGGCAAAGAGGGATTGCTGTCTATTTTATTTGGCTCTATTGAAATGGTGAGAGGTGACTATGGGTTCACAACAAGCTTGGTGAAATTCGTATTTGCCCTTTCTGAGAATTGCTTGTCTGTTCACAACGATTATCCAGTTGAGTCGAAAGGCGAAATCCTTTCTCGTTTCATCGAGCATTTGTTGCTAGTTTTCGAAACTTACAATACTTGCAAATTCAATGATGGATTTCAGAAACTTGAGTTGGGTCTTTTGATCTTGGATGTTTTCAGACAGACCTTGGAAACTATCCATTGCATTGATCCAAATGTCCACCCAAGCAAGAAGCCTACGAGGGCGTTCGCTCGTGCCTCAGAGAAGATTCTCAATGCTTTCTTGTTCACAGACTCCAAGACCACAAGATCAGCATCCTCCATCCTTCAAATGATTGACTCTTTATCTTCGACTGCAAATTACTATGAAGTCAGAGATCTGTCTGGGTACTTCGCCAATTTATGGGTCCGTTCCGCCTTGTCATTTTCTAAGCTACTTGTCACGATTAGGCTGTCAATCAATGCTCCGCCTTGTCGTTATGAGAAGGAGCTTTTCTCGAAGTTGCCTCAACTTGTCACTATTTACTCACGTGGTGGCCCAATCAGAAAGCCAGTACTTGACTTGATCACAGCATTGACTAACGGAACCTGGAATAACGAGCCAATGCCTTCCATGTTATCGCATCTTGGGAGAGATTACTCTAGAATGCTCTTGCATTCTTTGGCAGTGGATTTGGATAACGCGTTTGATGATTATGCTATCAAAATTTCTATCTACGATCTTCTCTGCGCAATTATGGATGCCAACCAACAGGGACTTGCTGTTCTATTCATCAGTGGAAGAGATGTCTTTGGTGAATTCTCCACGCAAAAGAAGGACAAGGATCTCAAAGTCATCTCGTTGCTTTCCATCTTGAAGAAAAATGTCAATGAGATCAAATACTATCCTGACATTGTTACCGTTCACCTTTTGGATGCAATCACGTTAGCATTTAACTCATGGACAACTGCTAGAGATGATGAGAGTGACGTGGCTTTCGTCAAAGAATTGGTCAATATGTTGGACAGCTTCACCAAGAAAGATTCTGACATCAGTGACTTGATCTACGCTTCTTACCAATGCAAGCTCTATGCTAAGGTTGCTGAAGTTTTGTCGTTGGTTCTATTCTCGACGAAGAATGACAGCTGCAAGACTGCGATCACCGGCTTGCTCTCCAAAGAAACATTCTTGAAAAAGATTCCTCTGTTCTTCACATTCTCCAATTATGAGACTTCTCTCTACGAGCATGTGAACACCGAGTTCGAAGAGGCGTTCCCAGGCTATCGACTCTCTCAGTTCTCCGTGGCTTTGAAAAAGAGAAATCGGTTTGGCATCGGAGCCGTTTACGATCTTCTTTTGATGGATCCACTTTTCCAAAGAAACCCCAAATGGGAGCAAGTTAGAAAGCGGGTGATTCAGTCTAGTGCTAACATCCAATACCTCAACGCTCAAATCGCTTTGTCGAAATCACTTGGCGCCCTTGTGACAACATTCTGTCGGAAAGCTACTACAAGCATTGGGCCTGGCTTCTTCGAATTTGCTGCAAAATTGTTGACTATTTCAGAGTCAGAAGATGAGTATACTAAGCAATTTATCACGCTGCAATTCTCGGAAAGAATTGAGCTCGCTTTCTTGATCGCTTACACTGTGAATGGAATTGAGAGTTACAAGAAAGACCCCACCACAGCCTTAAACATCATTGAAGCTTGTGGGGACCTTCTTGCCTCATCCGCAACTCCTTTCCAAGAGAAATCAAGAGAATCGTCTAGTAAGTCATTGCTCAGACTCATTTATGTGTCCATTTCGATCTTGAAAGATGACTATGAACTAGTTCTTGCTCGCTTTAGTGTTCTCAGAAATCTTTTCAATTTCGTCATTGCAAGAGGCACGAAAAGCATTATAATTGAATTGCAGAATGATGTCTACCTTTCTCGCACAGACAAAAAGCATGTTTCAACCAACTTTGGAGATCAGCTTGATGACTTGAAATTGATTTTCACAATTCTAAAGTCATATCTCTCGTTGAACATATCTCACTCGCTTCAACTGGAGCTTGCACAATGCCTCATTGAGAATGGCACCGTTGACATCTTACTCAGTTTATATTCCTTCTCGCATTTGATTTTGGTCAACGAAGAGCCAATATTCGCTCAATTGAGTTTGATGTTCATTCAGCAGCTTCTTTCTGTGGATGTTTTCGTTGACAAATTTTTCAGCTCGAGTTTGTTCACTGTGATCCGCGAAAGTGTCATCTCGATTCCACTTCGAAAGGGAGGTATCACAGTGGAAAATGCTCCTCAGATTCACAGGAACTGGGCTAATGGAATCTTGCCGATTTTGGTTGGTACATTGGCCAGATCTGGGAATTACAAAGAAGTCTTTTTAACACTTCAGGCTTTCTCTAAGCAGATCGGGTCATGCATTGACAGTTGGTCGAGGGACTCTTCTTCATTGAAAGTGTCTTCGTCTGGCACCTGGGAGACTACCCAGATTATGTTCATTTACAGGTTCTTGAGCGATATGGCCAAGGCTGGGAACTTTGCTGTCGCTAATCCTACCGACGTGGACATGCCATTGTTGCCAGGACTCGATACTCCTCAAAAGAGAGACGACTTTGTGGACTACATCAACAATTTACTCAAGCATCCCAAATTCCTCTCCTCCAGAATTGTTCCCAGCACAACTGAAGAGGCCGCGCTTCTTGATGCTGGAGATGCTGGCTCCAAAGCCTTGGTTGCAAGCATCATTGAGGATATTGGAGAGCTCAAGGAATTCCTCAACTAGATGAATAGAGCAACTAAATCACTACTTTACACATTTGATAAATGGGATCACATACGTAGTCTCCTCCAACGCGAGAAATATAATCGAGAAAGTGCAATAGCTGTTCTTGTCGTCCTCTTTCAGCTGATATACAGATTTGACATTCTCACCATCTCGTACTATTTTCCGCGATACGAGTCGTGAATATCGCCATACACAAACCAACTTTTCAACCTGAAAACACCAACCTGATGCTGTCGTTCTACGTTTCGGCGCCAGGAAAAGTCATTCTTTTCGGAGAGCATTCTGCCGTTTACGGTAAACCCGCCATCGCTGCTGCCTTGAGTCTTCGAGCTTATCTCTTGGTTGTGCCCAGCGAGAATCCAAACGAAATCGTATTGGAGTTTCCAGATATCGAGTTGAAGCACAAGTGGGACGTGAGTGATATTCCATGGGACCTTCTATCTGAATACTTGCCGGTGAAGGATGGGAAACCTGACGTGACTGAGGAGCTCGTGCCGGAGATCTTAGACCAATTGGCTGACCTTCTTTCGGACACCGAGAACAACCTTCACTACATTGCCTGTCGGTGTTTCCTCTACCTCTACGTCAACTTGTGTGGTCCATCCACTAGAGGACACCACTTCTGCATTCGCCTGACCCTCCCCATCGGTGCTGGTCTTGGCTCGTCCGCATCTACTGCGGTTTGTCTCTCGTCTGCATTGGCCAAACTTGGAGGCCATGTGACCACGCCACAACTCAAGCTCCACGACATGCAACCTCGCAAGGATACTCCTGACGCTCACTTTATCGACTCGTGGTCGCTCATGGGAGAAAAATGCTTCCATGGAAACCCTTCTGGAATCGATAATGCCGTGGCTACCCATGGTGGAGCCGTGTTGTACCAGCGCATGAAAGGTCCAGGCAACCCATCTGTGCGGACCAGTGTGAGGAACTTTACTGCTTTGAAGTTGCTTTTGATCAACACCAAGGTTCCTCGCAGCACTGCCGAGTTGGTGGGCGGAGTGGCTCTGATGAATGCCAGATTCCCCAGAATCGCAGGATCTGTGTTGGAAGCCATGGAGCACTTGGCCAACGACGCCTACCAGCTTATGATGCAGCCGTTTTTTGACAGAAAGGAGCTTCTTTCTATGGTGAACATCAACCACGGTCTCTTAGTGGCTTTGGGAGTGTCGCATCCAAGCTTGGAGCAAATTAAGATCATCGCCGACACTCACAAAATCGGAGCTACCAAGTTGACCGGTGCTGGTGGAGGTGGCTGTGCCATCACACTTTTGGACGAGAACGTCAGTGATGAGGCCTTGCAAGCTGTGGACAAGGAGTTCCAGAGCAATGGCTTCGAGTCATTCACCACCATGTTGGGTGGAAAAGGTGTTGGTTTGCTCGAGGACGATGGGTCCGCTGACATTTTCTCCATTAGCCAGCTCGCTGGATTTAAATCGAGAGAAGAGCTCGAAGAGGTGGTTGGTGCAGCCAGCGTGGAGGGATGGAGATTCTGGTAAAAGACTATTAATCGAAAAGAGGTGAGCCTCATTTCTCTAGCTATAGATTAGACAAAAAAAAAGTACGCCGTTTAAAATCGCCATTTTTTGCTGTTGGTTCATTGAGGATGCTCGTGCCAAGCTCCCATTTATGTACAAAGTTAGATACCTCTGTTGAATTCCACGTTGACGATCTCGTCGCCATTCTTGTCTTTCAAGCCGTGGAATTGAGGTTCCATGGAGATTGCAGGCAACACTCTTCTCTGAGGGAAGACAGCCAAAGCAAAAGGCAATGCGACCAAGGAAGTAGCGAAGATCAATCCGATGTTGGCCAAGGTCTCGACGAACTTCGACTTACCCTTGAGGAGTCTGGTCTGTTGCAACTTGACGAGAATCAATGGAGGAAGCACCATGATTGGGGTGGCGTTGATGACTCTGCTGGCAGCAGTCTCTCCCACAGCGTACAAGGCAGCCTTCTTGGAAGAGCCCAATTCCTCGCCATTCTTATCGTAGACAGTGATTCCATGCTTGAGCTCTTCGCTTCTCATCAAGAACACATTAGCAATACCGGCAGAAACAACAGCGGCGAAGGGCACCAAACGGCCCAACACCATTCTGGTGTTTGGCTTCAAGGACTTCAATCTTGGAACGATCGAGTTGAGACCCAAGGCCACCGAACACGAGGCCGAAACTGCCAAGGCGTAGTTGGTAGCAATCTGCTTGGTGGTCAAGGGATGCGACTTGTTTGCATTGGAGATATTGATGGCAACATTCAACAGCTGGTTGGCAATCTGCCAGAACAACGTACCAGCCGTGCCCAAGCCTGGGGTAAGCATACCGGCGGTGACCACCAAATTCGATAACACGCAAGAACTCATGCGGAACGGCAAGAAAACGGTCTCGCCGGTATCTGGGTGCAAGGCCGAGTCAAGCACCTTCTTTGACTTCCAGAGATCTGGCGTCATGGCGGGGATGGTGCCGTTTTTGTAGTCCCAGACGAGCCTTTTGGCGTTCTCAATGTCTTTGCCAGTGTTCAACAACATGGTGGGGTCGGAGATGTCAGCACAGTGGCGCACACGGCCCCAGTAGGTGGCCAAATTGTACTTGGAGTCCGGAAGGGGCACGGGGCCTGGGATCGACGAGGCCATTTCAGAAAGAAGTCTACGAAGTAGTAAGTCGCTATCATTTTTTCTGGGTCGCAGATCTGAGTCACAGTGGGGCTCACCATGGTGGGGAACTGATAGCAAGGAAGTAAGAAAAAGATGACTAGGTTTTGCAAGTTTATGAGAAGTGACTCTTTGCTAATGGTCAAGACTGAATTTTTTTTGGATTTCTAGATTTGCAGCCAATCCCCAGTTATCTCTGCCTGGGGTGGGTCCAGCTTATTGTCCTGCACTACCACCTCCACCATCAACAACTCTCTTCTTATGTCTACGGTGGTGGGGCTAGGTGTGGATATTGTGCGGATCTCGCGAATAGCTCGCGTTCTCTCTCGCGAGTCCACAAAGACTCGCTTTCTCAAAAGAGTGCTACATCCATCCGAGTTGGACACTTTCTCCACACTACATCCAGATAGAGGTGCCCAATACGTCGCTGGGAGCTGGGCAGCCAAGGAGGCCGTGTTTAAGACATTGGATGCCGGCGATCAGAAGACATTCCAGTTCAAGAATTGGTACCGATTTTCCCGAGAGAAACGCCCGTTTATAGGTTGTGATAGCGTCGATCCTCTGGAAGAGTTCCACTTGAGCATCTCTCACGATGGAGACCTTTTGGTGGCCACGGTGTTGCGGCAAAAGCTCCAGGAGAAAAATTAATGAAGTAATGAAACGACAGCTCTACAACGGCTTAACCAGGAAATTATTTGTATATCTATTCGTGTGTCCCGTCTAGGCACTTATTCCCACTCGACAGTGGCTGGAGGCTTGGAGGTGATGTCGTAGGTGACACGAGCAACACCATCAACCTCGTTGACAATTCTCGAAGCAACTCTTTTCAAGAAAGCAGCCTCAAAAACGTACCAGTCAGCGGTCATGAAGTCGACGGTCTCGATGGCTCTCAAAGCAATCACCTGCTCGTAAGTTCTCTGGTCTCCCATGACACCAACAGACTTCACTGGCAACAAAGCAGCGAAAGCCTGGGAGATTTCTCTGTACAAACCAGCCTTCTTGATCTCCTCGATGAAGATGGCGTCGGCCTCTCTGGCAATCTTGACTTGCTCCTTGGTGACCTCTCCCAACACTCTGATGGCCAAACCTGGACCTGGGAAGGGGTGTCTCCACACCAAGTCGGTTGGAACGCCCAAGAGCTCACCCAAGTGACGGACCTCGTCCTTGAACAACTCTCTCAATGGCTCAATCAACTTCAACTTCATGTCCTCCAACAAACCACCAACGTTGTGGTGAGTCTTGATGGTCTGAGATGGACCCTTGAACGAGATGGACTCGATGACATCAGGGTACAAAGTACCTTGCAACAAGTACTCGATCTCCTGGCCAGAAGCTGGCTTGATCTTGGCAGCCTCGTCCTCGAAAACGTGGATAAAGGTGTTACCAATGATCTTTCTCTTCTTCTCTGGGTCGGTGATACCCTTCAATCTGCCCAAGAACAACTCGGAGGCGTCCACAACGGTCAAGTTGATACCCAAACCCTCGGTCAAGGTCTTGTAGACGGTCTCAGTCTCGTTCTTTCTCATGACACCGTTGTCAACGTAGATGGCGTGGAAACGGTTACCAATGGCCTCTTGCATGATCTTGGCACCAACAGTGGAGTCAACACCACCGGAAACAGCACCGATGACCTCGGCGGTTGGACCAACCAACTTCTTGATTCTGGCAATCTCGGTGTCAACAAAGTTCTCCATGGACCAGTTGGTGTTGGCCTTACAGATGTCAACGGCGAAGTTCTTCAACAAGGTCTTACCGTTAACGGAGTGGGTGACCTCAGGGTGGAACTGGATACCGAAGATAGGGTCCTTCTCGTGGGCAATAGCACAGTATGGCGAGTTGTCGGAGGTGGCCACGGTCTTGAAACCAGTTGGCAAAGCGTGCAACTTGTCACCGTGGGACATCCACACCTGGGAGTGGTCGACACCCTCGAAGAGAGGACACGACTTGTCCTCCACGTTCAAAGTGGCAGGACCGTACTCTCTCTTGTCACCACGACCAACACCCTTACCGTTGATCCAAGCCAACTCTTGCATACCGTAACAGATACCCAAGATTGGCACGTTCAACTTGAAGATGTCGTGGTCGACGTGAGGAGCGTCCTCAGCGTACACAGAGTATGGGCCACCAGACAAGATGATACCCTTAGGGGTCCACGACAAGTCGGCGATTTTTTGGGTACATGGGAGCATCTCGGCGTACACATTGAACTCTCTCAATCTTCTGGTGATCAAGTGGGAGTATTGCGAGCCAAAGTCCAAGACAAGAATGGTGTCGAAGACCTTGGAAACCTCGACGGGGACGTCATCGATGGGAGCAGACATTTTTGAGGCGTTGCGATTGGGAATGGCCCAGAAACCAAGTGTAGGCAATTGGTGCGGGATGGTGAATTATATAGGTTTTTTTTTCCATCTCATCGATGCGGACTGCATGCAGGGGGCGAGTCATTGCAATGGGGGGACTGGCCGTTGGAGCTATTACCGATAAGAGAGGTTCGGTACTGGTTGGGGCGAGGACAAAGAAGGGAAGTTTGCAGTGGTTTGTTGTGATTTTGCCAATTATTGGCCTGTTTTTCCGGACCACCAGAGACGATAATGCTGGGCAAGTATGGGGGATCAGTATCTCTGGGGGCATGCCGCGGCGCCCGCGGTGAGGGACCCAATATTTGCACCCAAACCGAGTCAAGTCGCAGGGCCCACTTGTGATAGCATTTCCTTTGGCCAGTATAAACACGTTGGCACGATTGTGGTTTGGCAAGATCTCACAATTGGCATTGTAGAACTCCTAGATGCGATCTCTTCCCCCGCCTCGGAGAACCCGAAAAAGAAATTGGCGCAGGTTCAAACGGTTTCTTCGTCATCTATTTACAAAAGGTGGATGGACCCCGGACGTCGACAAACGAAACAGCGTTTCGCATGTGACGCGGAGAGGAGTGGCTGCCACTACATGGCTGGGGGTGAAGACTATGCGATACTTATTTGGCGGTCCCAGCCAAAGTCTTCTTGGACCCTGACTGGGCAAGTCCGAGTGAGTCACTGAAGTCAAGATACGAATTTTAGTAAGAAGGGTTGAAATTGCAAAGTCTCGATGAAGAGCACCGCCAGGAAACTTTATAGGAATTCGAGTTGGGAGTTGGATACTTTGTCACTTTGCGGAGACTTCAGGGTGGAGGTGTTGTGAGACTGGCTTGGAGAAACCAAAGCTTGGAAAGCACCACTTTTGCGGCTATTTTCCACCTTCATGTTCCTTAATTTGCCTTAGTTGCTCTTCTCTGTCTTTAGTTGGCATTCAGACTGCCAATTAAGGGTTTATGTATTTTAGGCTGTCTCTTGTTCCGCTGGGTACGCAGTTCTCACAGTAATGGTGATCACAGTTCTCACTGGCAAAAGCATCTTTTCTGGCGAGAAAGACCAAATGGCGAAGAGAAGAGCTCTTATATCTCGATGGAGATGGTCTCAATCTCTAGAAACCGAGTTTCGATTTTTCAAAGCACTTTTCGCTCTTCTTATGGTTCTCGACTTTCTACAGAACTAGCGTAGTTTTCTCAAAAATTACAAACCTCCGGAGCACCAACTCTGTGGTTCAACAAACACAACTAAGATTTAATAACCAAAAAGGATAAAAACCTTTACCAACCATAAAATCACAAATAACTTCTGCAATTTCCCAACTCTGACTTTTTTGTCATCGCATCTCAGATTCCACATCCTCCATCGCCTACCCCACGCTCATTCCTGTGAATAAAGTTTTTCTCAAAGTCATCTCTTCCCAACCATGTCAGAATCACAGGTGAAGGTCCGTTTCTTCACGAAAGAAGACGATGAGACGCTCCATACCTCGGACGCTCCTTTGTTCGTGCCGGTCTCCTTGAAGAGATACGGTCTTTCCGAGGTGGTGAACCATCTCTTGAAAAGAGAAGACCCAGTGCCGTTTGACTTCCTCATCGATGGGGTATTGTTGCGTTCCTCCGTGGACGAATACTTGGTCAAGAACGGCTTGTCATCGGAAACCTTTTTGCAAATCGAGTACGCTCGTGCCGTGCTCCCACCTTCGTTTTTGGCCTCGTTCAACAACGAAGACTGGGTTTCCAGTGTCGACACCATCAGCGCCACTTCCGAGGCAGTGCTGTCGGTGCGTGGATCGGTCAATGTTGCTCCTCAGATTCTAGCCGGAGGCTATGACGGTGTGGTGAGAACCTACAACATGTCTGGTCAGGTTGAAAAACAGTACGTGGGACACACTGCTCCAGTGAGAACCGTCAAGTGGGTGTACGCCCACCGTATAGTATCGGGAGGTAACGACAGACAGA
Source organism: Sungouiella pseudoflosculorum (assembly GCA_030674735.1). Lineage (NCBI taxonomy): Eukaryota > Fungi > Ascomycota > Pichiomycetes > Serinales > Metschnikowiaceae > Sungouiella > Sungouiella pseudoflosculorum. The sequence continues at coordinate 29,034 of JAKUAO010000022.1, read as the reverse complement.
TTCGTTTGTGGAAGACAAGCGGCGCCGAGCCCGACTTGGAGGACGACTCGGAGGAGCCTGAATCGGCCAAGACATTGGCCATTCTCGACTACCACAAGGCTCCAGTGGTGGACCTCGACGTCAACCAGAGCACCCACCGGATTTTGTCCGCTGGTAACGATAATGTGGTTGGATTGTGGTCGACCGTCCCCAAGGACATGACGGTGGTGGAGCCTTACGGAGGTGAAACTGCCGGTGCCTCATCGGCATCCAAGAAGAGACGGAAGATGGCATTGCAGGACTCGCAAGTCAAGCACCGTGCCCCATTGGCCGTTTTGGAAGGCCACTCCGAGCCAGTGGAGGGAGTCATCTTCGATGCGTTCGACTCCACCGTGGGTTACTCGGTGTCGCAGGACCACACCATCAAGACCTGGGATTTGGTGACCTCGAGATGCGTCGACACCAGAACCACAGGCTACTCGCTTCTCTCAGTGTTGCAATTGCCAGAAGTGAACCTCATTGCTTCTGGGTCCTCGGCCAGACACATCAACTTGCACGACCCTAGAACCGAGGCTGGAGCCACCGAGAAGCACATCACCAAACTTTCGGGCCACACCAACTTTGTGGTGGACCTTGCGGCATGCCCAACCAACGGCAATATGTTTGCATCTGCTTCTCACGATGGAACCGTCAAGGTTTGGGACGTGAGATCCGAAAAGCCATTGTACACTATTTCCAGAGAGGCTGGAGCCAAGGGCAAGGACAAGGTGTTTGGCGTGGCATGGGACAGAGAGATTGGTATTGTCAGTGGAGGTGAGGACAAGAAAGTGCAAATTAACAAGGGCGACAGCATTGCCCGCTAGCATGTATCATAGGCAAGACTGACGTTTTGTCGGACAACCCGGACTAGATTTTATAAAATTATATAGTGAAGTAACCACTTGATCCCTCACTCGCTATGTACATGGTCGCTGATTCTCCTTTTGGGCACTGGTCCACATTGAGAGACCGTAGTAGCCCTGCCATAAGCTCTCTTTGTCGGTGATGTACCCTAGCACTCCATTGTCGGAGTACGGTGATGAACGGTTATCCAAGGTAGTTTGAGCATCAACATCGATCCAGCCGGTCTTGCGACGGACTTGAGAAATTTCGTCAGCATTGAGCTCCACCTGGGCCGCTGTTCCATACTTGAGCGGGCCCACATTGATCCAGTATCCGTTCTTGACAGCCGATCTCGTCAGTGGAGTGGTGAGCTGGTTGATCACGTCAAAGTAGTCGATTAAGTTCTCGGCGGTGTCAATGAAGAACACGGATATAACAACCACGTTCTTATACTTGCCGTCGATGGAGAAGTAGCGGAAGTCGTCGAGAACCGTATGCAAATTAGATGGGCGTTCCACGCCATTGGGGATGTTCACCTCCCGAAATTGGGAATTTGTATGAACAAAGTTGGAGCACGTATGAATATATGGGTACAATGCATGACTTTTGGGAGGTTCCGCTTCGTGCTCCTCTTTCACCTTTGAGTATAAGAACTGGTTGCACGCATGCATGAGCCCACTGAACTCCACAGCGTACACTGCACCATAATCCTGGTGAAGTGCAACCTCATGGGCGACACGACCCAAACCTGATCCTGGCAACACGATGCAAGTGTCTTTGGCCTCTTCAGGTGGCACGATCTTGTCCAAATGGTCGCGGATGTACGAGAGCATGGGACCAATCTCTGCCTGACCTTCTGGAGCCCAATCGCGAGTGAAATGGCCCAATGCCTCTACCACACGGTAATTGGACGATGATGAGTTGTTCTTTGGCTTTTTAACGGTGTCAAAGTCTCGGTACGAGAGACCATAGTGGGACTTTGCTCCCTCCACGATCTTGTTGAACACCGCCTGGTTTTTGTCGATATGGCCGTCAATTTTGCGGAGCTTCTTGTTGTAGCCCACCTCCTCGCAGAGCTTTTGCTGGCGCCATGACATCATCAGGAAGAGCTTGCGGCGGCGGGCGTTGTAGTTTCTGGAGTTTGATCCATACGAGTCAAGCGAGCGGAGCGCTTCCACAAGTTCTGATTTGGAGGACTCCAGCAAGTGCAGCTCAGTGGAGTGTGCCGCCTCGCCCAGGCCCACAAAGTGGAATTGTCGTCTTGTTTCTGCCCAACGGCTTGCATTGGCCACCACCAGACGAAACATGTTTGTTCGTGAGAGCATGTTGGACGCCACGAAAACAGCAGCCAACACCGGGACCTGAGAATTGACCGGAGTCAACAATTTGAGCAAGAGGTACACCGCGGCAAACGACACGAGCGAAAGTAGCACGAGATGGTTGTCGGAAACGACGGGATCCATTGGTAGGTGGGAAGGTGGCAGGTGTACAGGAACCCGGGACTAGCTCGGGAAGGTGGAGGAGACAAACGAAGAGAATGTGGAGGAAACGCAAGTCAGAACCTTAAGAGGGGACGAAAGTAATTTGAGTCGATGTGAAGTGGAATTAAATACGAGCAATTCGGGTCTAGAACTGGGGCTATATTGGGTCAAAGAGGTGGAGGCTGTTGTAGTTGATAGGTATTATATAATTATGTTCTGTGTGGTGGTTAGAGCCGCAGGACATATACCCTAAATGGTGCCAGAGAGGAAAAGAAAGAAAAAAAAAAAACGTTCTGGAATTGAATTTCCGTCCTGATGACATTTCGGCAATGCAGAGAGTATGGTTCCGTGTGTGATTCGGGGTGAGTTATGTGTTGGAGCTGATCACTGGGCCGAGCCATCCGCAAGATGGGCTTGATCTCGACAAGGTAGAGTCGGGGAAGATGCAATGCAATGTAGAAAACGGCCTTATTTCCAAACTGTTTGTCTTGGATCTGAGTAGAATGTAAAAAAATTTTGTAATGAGTCCTGGTGACGTAGGTTCCATTGTTTAGTGTCTCGATGCATAAGGTGTTGTTGAGCAAAACCATTGACAAGCTCTCCAGGTGAATTTTGACTCGGTGACGACTTTCATTCAATCTAGGGTCAACTAATCCTCCATTCAATAATCTGAGAGAAGCTCACTTCACAAAAAGAAGATACTTTTGGCTAAAACCCCGAACCTCGTTCCGCCATTTATGGAAAGCTGTCATGTACTCATAATCAGACTGAAACTCTTCTCGTTTTAGACCACTGTCTCTGTAAACTCTCTCGGCATGGACACCGAAAAATCTAGGAGGGCCTTCAATCTCCCTCTTGGGCCAGGAGTTTAGGTGGCCGAGATTATGCGAGAAGAATACACCTGGCAATCCTAGAGCATACCATTCGGCAGTCCTCTTTGGTAAATGCCTCCAAGTTTTATTTAACCAGTCAGCAACAGCCACCATGTAGTCATTTCGAGTCTTAAAATTATTTCGAATCAAGCCAAAGTCACATTCCAAGTGTTTGAAATCGATTCCGATGATGTTCTGGTTACGCAGAAACCTCAGCTTAACCTGGTCAAAGAACATGTCCGTATCTGTGCCTTCAGAATCCATCGGTCCATACGTCACAAATCTATGAGCCTTATCTCTAGGCAACATAGCCCCAATATTCCTCATCCATCGAGAAACTGCCTGTAAGTACTCTTCCCGACTTGCATAATCCTCACTCCTTATACCGTGCACTTGTTCCAAATTCTGGACATTACCTTTACCATGTTCCCGATCCTTCAAGTCAAAACTTCCCTCAACTTTCGTCATTCTTATACTATGCTGGATTGAAACCCCTGGCACACCAGATGTATAGTTCTCCGCTTTTTCCGTCGGCATTTGCTCCCAGACATCGCTCAACCATCCGTACATAGCTATTTGATAATCTTTCCTGGTCTTGTAGTCCTTTGGATTGATTCCATAGTCTTGAGACACGCGGTTGAGATCTAGTATGATGATATCACGATATCTTTGTATGTACTTTTCTTCTCTACTATTGGTGATGCCTATTCTTCGTGAGTCCTCTTGCCTTTTTCCATGAATGGCGTACATTCGAGCTCTATCCCTAGGCATGAACACACACACATTGAACCACCAATCTATGACGGCCCTCAAATAAACAGTTTTTGAGATGAAATCAACTTCCCTGATTCCAAAATCACGTTCCACTCGATCAATGTCAACCCCGATGTGATTGGAGTAAAGATTCGTGATTTCGTGAAGAATAAGATTCATTCCAGATCCTTGGTGATGCTTATTGTCATTTGAAAATTCTTGTAACAACATATTTGCTATCTGACGTGAAAGGATTACTGCGTGAATTTATGGGAGACTAAATACATTATAAGCAAGAGAGAGAATGTGGGGATACTCCGCATTCGCTATTCCTTCCATGTTCGCTCGTCGATGAAATTTGACACAATCGGAGAAATATCAGTATCGTATGCTCGAAACCATGAGTTTCACAGGCTGTGTCAGTAGTTGCCATTTTGCTGGACTTACCCAACTGCAAATCAGGAGATGTAAAGAGACTGACTACAAAACTATCAGGGCAGCGAGGAAAATCCCATGGGGGACAGAACTGATATGTCGATGGACAGAAGGGATACCTCTTTTACAGCTTTTCATGTTGGATATTGTGTTCTAGACGACATAACTCTGTACCAAACTTTCACAAGTGAGGGTTGTTGTCCTTCCTTCACCGAAGAACCGGAACTCCAGGCGTTGCTGAACAGATACTATAACGATACTGAGCAGTCACCTAGAGATCGGCCTGCCAACTTCGTGGAATGGGTGGTTGCTGGTTACAGATGCAAAATTGAGTTCTTTAGTGAGGTAGATTGCGAAGGTTCTCTCGTGAGTACCTCGTACATTTCACTCGGTAGCGGACGTATGACTCTACCTCTGGTCTTTAGGAGTTTCAGAATTGAGTTCTTTGAACTCAAACCTCTTCCCATAGGAGCATAAGGTGTTTGGTTTGATAAATCTAGTGTGATTCTTCGTTGATTGGTACCATCCGTGAAAGTATTGCTGCGTGAATTAAGAGGAAACTGGAATACGTTGTAAGCAAGGGACCATGTGAATGTGTGGACACTCCGCCTTGAAAACTCACCATTCCTTCCATATTCGCTCTGTGACATAACATGACACAATTGGAGAAGTATCAGTATCATAGCTCGAAACCATAAGTTTCACAGGCTGTGTCAGTGGTTGACCTTTCCTCTGGATTGTCCAGGAACATTAGAAGAGTATACACAGCTTGGTCCAGCACCGAAACGTATTATTGCCTGCTTTGGTGTTAGCTTGTATGTAATTCTTCATTTTGTCACACTCTGCTCTAAGTTACAGATTTCCACGTTCAGGGAAACTGCAAATGCCTTGATTCTTCAAATCAGAATGACTGAGGCTCTTTTTGGCTTTATGCCTCATGTAATCAAGTAGCCATGGCATCATAAGCGACATGAAAGCGAGAGCTAATGTTGCTCAGTGTTTTTATTTCCTAGAAGGACTTGTTTACAGGGAGAAAAGTACAGTGTAGATGATCTCATTCTGCTAATTAGTATGTTGTTTCAAGTTGGCAAATTCTCGAAACAGTTGCTCCTCGTAAAGTAATGTCATCAAGCTGCAGAACATGTTAAATCATCAGATTGTAGTGATCATCAAAACAATACTGCCGGCACCCCCGATTAGTGACTAATAGCGTAGATGAAATAAGTCGGCTCTTGAACTTGCCAGGCCATTCAGAAGATGGTGATATTGAGCTTCAAAGAACTGTGGCAACTTCGACAGAGAATAGGTAGTATCTATCACCTATGTCCATATAGAGTACGGCTGCAGCGACGAACCAAACAGCACTTGCTTTTCATTGAAGTATTTCTTTTAAGCCGAGCGGGTGACTATGTAGAATGAAGCTTCCTCGGGACTTTCGATGTTAATCTCTCCTTGTTGAAGCCTCAACTGTTAGACTCAAAGTGCAAACATGCTGTTCTTCATTCAGAAGTATGGAATCAAGGTACAACCAACTTTGAATGTGAACAACGAATGGTATTCTATTCAGTTCCGTGATGGTAAAATCTGCACCAATGCACCCAAAGTTCTATTACTATTCGCAGCCAATTATAGTGCACAGGGGTTCTAATCTTGTCATTCCGATAATACTCTCAACTATGAATTTTGGAATTCTACCCGCTGAAGTTCTCCAGCAAATCTTCCAAAATGTTCCCCAGCGAATCTTGAGTTATGTTTGGTTCCAGATGGATGATTCGAATCCATTGAGGCAGATGGTTGCATCTCAAATGGTTGTTCGCTTTCCCGACTATGGTTATGATGATCCCTACGGCGGGTTCCTCCTCTATTCCCAGCAGAAATCCCTTAACCGATTCAAGGAGTTGACGATTGATCTTGAAGTGTTTGTCGAGTATGGCTTCGGTCAATTAATGGAGCTATGCAACCAAAACACCGAGTTCTTATCTTCTTTTCAAAACATCCGCTTTGAAGGACGTGCGGGAAGATACATCCCACTTGCCTCTATTTTCCCCAAGGATCCCGTGAGATGCTTGTCTCTAAGGGTTGATAAAGCTCTCAAACGGGAGCACATCCCGCAGGGTTTGGAGACTGTCAGCTTGTCGTTCGTCATGGAAACCGACATTCAACATGACATCCAACTATTCCAATCCCTCGATAACCTAGTGGACCTCCAGTTGCGATTTGAGTCTGATCCGAATTTCGATCTTGTGGGGATTGAATGGCCCAAAAGACTCAAAAAGCTAAATCTTCTGAACACCAATTTGGCCACGTTGTCTGAAGTGGCGTTGCCCGAAAGCATCGAATATCTTACTGTTAACGCAAGGCTAACAACTTTGGAGGGTACAGTTTTTCCATCTTCCTTGAAAGAGCTAGATTTGTCCATGAATATGTTGGAGGTGTTGGAAGGAGCTGTATTCCCCGAGCTGCTTAGAAAACTCCTAGTGCATGACAACTATATCGAAGTGGTAAAGGAGAATGATCTCCCGAGTGGACTACTCGACCTCGATTTGCTGTGGAATTCCTCGCTTGAGACAAGAGATTCGACTTTTCCGAGCCTGCTTCAGAAACTCAACTTGAGAGGCTGTGATGTCCAGAGTTTGGCAGACTTAAACTTGCCAGACCTGTTGGAAGAACTAATACTCAACGATAACGCAATTCAAAATCTCAATGACTGGTCCTTTCCAAGTCAGTTGAAGAAGTTCGAATTGCGTTGGAATCCAATCCAACTGCTTGAAAACGTGATCTTTCCAATGGGACTACTCGATCTTGATTTGAGTAGGAATTTCACAGGTGACAAGACTCTCAAGATGAACGGAGCGGTATTTCCAAATCTGCTTGAGCGACTCGATTTAACGGAGTGCGGAGTCAAAACTCTACGAGAGATAAATCTACCATCTCTGTTGAGATCACTTATCTTACATGATAATTACATTGAAAATCTCGATGACTGGATAATTCCCAGTCAATTGGAGGAACTAGAATTGGTCGTTAAAGGACTCGTGGAGTTTCCGAACATCAACCTTCCCAATTTGAAATCTCTAGATTTATCATTTTACGAAGCGAGTTTAACATATCAAGTTGGAAGAAGGAAAGGGCGCCTTCGAAAGTTGGCAAAGATCAAACTCCCGGCGAGTCTCGAAACTTTGATTGTGGCCCACCAACCTGTCAAAGATTGGACACAAGTTGTATTTCCTCCGAATTTGACAACCTTGAAACTTGCATTCATGGAGGATCCTGCTTTACTCAACCTCCCTCTGTCCTTGACATATCTTGCTTTAAGTTTTGGAGAGCATGCGAAGCCAGGTTTCAACTATACTGATATTCGACTTCCTCTGTCGTTACTATCTCTCGACTTGATATTTCCGGAGGATTCGAAGTCCAATTATATCGATCTTCGCCTACCGCAAGGCTTGTTGCAACTATCTCTTGAAAATGGTATCTCCAGCGAGTTTGACTGGCCACTTCCCTCGTTAGTGAAGTTCGAAGCCCGCCTCTTCACTGGGCCCATAAAACCCCCCTCTCGGGCATTGAACATCAAGATTAGTTCGAAAAGTGATTTCAGTGCCATGTTCGGCGAGCCTAACATTGGAATGGATGTAATCGATAGTGGAATCGACAGTTACGGTGAAAGCGACAGCGATTGATTCCGCTAATATTCTAGCTGCTTACATTCTTTGAAAGCTCACAGTTATGTCGAGTACCGAGTGAAGATCGCAATTCCCTTTAAACGGCAATTAGCGTCTTTCCTACCTTTTCTTTGGTCAACCTTTTCGTTTCTGGTATCGCTAATCAGACCACTCACCTACACTTCGCAATTTGTAATGTGTCATCAGAACAGATAACGGCAATTCCCAATCCCCCACAAATGCAAACTGACCAACCAGATAAGACCACTTTATAACTATTCTCCACTTTATCATTTCCCCATTTTTTCCTGTTCTCCTGCCAATTCTCCCCAAGCTTCTCTAATCTCCTCTCTATTGTAACTCGATCCGGTATCTTTTCCAAACCAGACCATGCAGTGCACTTCTATAACCAGACCAGCTTTTCCGTTCTTGCCCCAAAACTGCCAGAAAAAACCATCAATTCTCAATCAATCACGATGGAATTGTGTCAGATTCTCTACTCGCCAGAGTACAAGTCGACCATGGACACCTTGAATGAGTTTCTTCTGAAGAAAATCTACACTGAAGAAGCACTCGAACTCACCGAAGAAGCTATCGATCTTTTGGCATCCCACTACACCACATGGCACTACCGCTACGATATCATTCAGCATCTCAACTACGATCGGTTTGTTGAGTTGGATTGGTGCGAGGTGATTGCGTTGGAAAACGAGAAGAACTACCAGATCTGGAACTATCGCCAGAGAATCATCGGCGACATCATGGCAGACCCCGAGTTGGCATCACGATTCGATACCAAGAGAGAGCTCCCAATCATGAGTATGATGCTCGACCAAGACTCGAAAAACCACCATGTGTGGTCGTACCGCAAGTGGTTTGTGGAGACGTTCAAGCTCTACAATGACCCAGCAGAGTTGGAGTTTGTGGAGAAGGCCATCGACGCCGACTTGCGCAACAACAGTGCCTGGACCCACCGGTTCTTCCTCAAGGTGAACGGGTCCGGGTTTGCTGGCGAGGACCAGTTTTGCATGGACAGAATTGACATGTGTCCCCAGAACCCATCGCCATGGAACTACTTGTCAGGCATGTATCGGGAGACCGGGCGGCCGCTTGGCGAATTGGAGCAATTCTGCTTGAAACATGGTGACATTGAGCAGGAGAAGATCGCCTCCACGTTTGCTGTGGAAATGCTAGCCCAGATTGCCGTGGACAACCACAACGTCGCTCGTGGCACCCAATTGTACGGTGCGCTAGCCGAGACGTACGATCCGATCCGAGCCCACTACTGGAACTACTTGCGGAGCCAATTGCGCTCTGAGACAGCCGGGTCGCCGTGATTGTTCAGTTTGTGGTCATTTCTTGTTCAATTGTTCGGACCAACCTCCCGGGGTTGGAACGGACCCGAGCTGTCGTTCCAGCTTTGCAGGGACAGTCAGTGGCCCAGACTTGTGCGGCCTACTCAAAGATCGGCCCCGGCTACCATATACGGTAGATGCGGCTACGGGTGACATGTGGACGTCAAGTGCCAAAAATCCGTAGCTACGGGGAAAAAAAGGGAAACAGTCGCTGACACAGTCGTCTTGGTGCTCGATACAGTCGAGTTGCCAGCCATAGCTTCCAGAATCAGAACATGCCCGACATTCCTAGCCAAACTTAAAAGAGTGTGCTCTTTGTTAGCGCGGTGCCTCGTTGGCATAATTCTCGGTTTGGCATAATTCTCGGTTTGGCACCGGGGCCCGGTCAATGGGGCAGGTACCTACGTTTTCGTCTAGATATTTTCATCTGATTTGCAACAATGACACCCTGCAATTGATACCGCACGATATTGAATTTCCTATTGCGACGGTGGCTTATCCATTGTTGGCATAGGCTGAGCTTTGTTTTAACCTCACAGGGTGATCGACCCCCAGTCAAGTGCACGCAACCGGGAACCGGGTGGAATGTGTTACCGGTTGACAACACTCTTGTTTGGGAGGTTGTACGGACGAAATAATAAATTGTCAATAAATGACGGAGCCCGAGGACACAATTGACGTGGCCCGAAACCGGTGGCCCAATGTGCCAACCTTGATTAAGCTAAACTTTGCAGAGCACTTGAACCCTGGCCAGAAATGTACAAGGGGTAACCTTGTTACATTTTGGACAACCAGCCACTCCAAGAAACCATGGTGTCATTTTTGGGGGACTATCATGTGCCCGTTACTCTTATCAAGCAAATAGAACCCACCGAAGCAAAAAAAAAGTATGGACGAGTCCGGAGTCGAACCGGAGACCTTTCGCATGCTAAGCGAACGCGCTACCAACTACGCCACACGCCCGAAGAGGAAGTGGTCCCTAGCAGGATCGAACTGCTGATCTTGGCGTTATTAGCACCACGCCTTAACCAACTGGGCCAAGGGACCTCTTGGAAACACAAATCCAGGGCAGTGACATAGACTCAATGATATAGACTCAGTTCTCCTGCAGTACGTCCTGCACACCATGCAAGCTTTCAGCAAACGGCCGCCCGGCGCTTGCATTGTAACGTGGCATCGGCTCGCAATCATTGCATAACGACAAAAGTGGGACAAGTGACCTCTATCAGCGTTTGCAGCGGAAGGCGGGTCCGCCACCCGCCCAATTATCTTAATTCGCCACCTCCACAACATAGAACCTCAATTGTTTTCGTGCGACGCATTTCGTTCGTCCACAAACAAATGAATGTCCCGGTCTTTTTTTCTTGACAAGTTCCAACAGCATGTTTCTTGACATATGCAGAGGTGTACATTGTGCTCGGCAACCCACCAATGCGCGATGCGGATCTAAGTTAAACAATTTTCGCAGCAAAGTCTAGACCCGACTTACTCGGTCCCGTGCGCCGGCCTGCATCGGGGCCCACCTCCGCCGCTTAGTGAGATGGACCAATGGCTGGCACCTGCCAATAGGCACCGTACATTAAAAGATCCAGTGTAGGCAAGTGCCAGCGTCAAGTTTCCGTCAGTGCTCACCAATCGGCATCATCCTCGGCACTGCGTCAAAAACCGCCGAGTAAACTGGCCCCATCCTCAGCAGGGGTAACAAGGGGGTAGGTTAGTTATGGTCGCAGAAATTGGAAGGGGCCACACAATCTTGAAGTTGTGGTTGTAATGGCCACCAGTCAATCTTGTTTTGCACCAGGTGGGTAACAAGCAGCACAAGATAATTTTTTTTTTTTTTTGACAATCTCGCCACTCAATCGGGAACTCCGTATAACCCTGGGGCTAATGGTATTATGCATGTACTTCGACCATTAACCTGGCACAATAGCCTGCAGCCTGCAGAAAATATCGATTCATTCCCCAGTAACGCCGCTGCACCGTATTTTTTTTTTTTTTTTCACAGCTTACTGCCAACTGTGTGCCGGCCGCCTCACCGCCTGTGCTAACAAATCCGAAAATGATATAATCTTGTGCCAATTAGCACTTTCTTTCCCCCCGACTCCGTTAGTTGAAGTTTGTCCTTTCGCCCACAAATACACCCAGCTTCTTTTTCCTCCCGCTTTTGTCTATTCCACACTTGTTCTCCATTGCATCCCAGCCTTCGGTTTTTCCCTCCCATTTGTTTGCATACACATCATCCACCCCAAAACCCACCGTTTTGTCCGTGCCAAACTCCCATCAGTTACATGAGTGGCCTTGGCATAGTACTAGAAGAGGCCGAGTCGCCGAGCCCAGGACGGGCCCACCTATCTGCTCCGGTGCCCCAGTCGCCATCAATAGCCGCCAACACAAACTACACTGAGTCAGAGGCGCTATTACCACCCCTCCCCGATGAAAGCGCCGCTCCCGTGGCCAGAACCGCCTCAACTAGCCCCTTAGTGGGTCCCCTGAAGACACATACCCTGATTACCGGGTCGCCTGCGCCCAGCGGCGATTACGAGGTTGAGGCGCTGCCATTCCAACTGACACACGATGAAACAGACCGCTTACGCCAGCAGCCGCCGCCAAAAGTGCTAAGCGACTTATTTTCCGACCACCTGTTTGCGCTGTACGAGCTCGACTCGCTGGCGCTCCACTCGGACTCCACCCCGATTACGTTCCCCGCGGTGGACTTGCATGCCTCAGCCACCCCAACCAGCGTCCACCAACACCAGCCGCCGAGTCTGACGTCCGGGTCGGGCGGCCTGAACACATCGCCGTTGAAGCGGCTCAAGAGCTTGAAGAACGGCATCCGCAAGCTCTCGTTGCTGAAGATGGGCTCGCTGTCGCTGGTGTCGTCGCCAGTGGTGGCTGATCTTCCCACTCCGCCACCTCGCCCCATTCTCTCGCCGTTGCAGACGGAGCAGCCATGTCTTGACCTCAGTCTGCAGTCGTCGGCTGGCGACAGTTTGCGCAGCAGCACCTTCAGCTCGCTGGCCGCACCTTCCAACGGGGGTGCAGCTGGAGGCACTAGTGGATCGACTCCAGTTGCTGCTAGCCATGTCCACACCGCCAGCCAGGGCCTGATTGCAAAGGCCAGAAGACGCACGCTCTCAAGCTCCCACTGCACGCTGGCGGCTTCGACACCACCGCTCCCGCTGCCCATCATCACCTTGTCGGAGAACTTGAACACCACCAAAGAAAACATGGTGGATATCGAGCAGACCTTCTTCGAGATTGTTGTTGGCACCGGCACCACGAGTGACGCCAATAACCTCAGCCAATTAACCACCTCCGATGAGCTCATCGAGTACTCATTGTACTTGAACCAGCACAAGAAGTCGGTGGTGGGCGCCTACGATGCTACTCGCGACAGATTGATCAGCTCTGGCTGGTGCTCCAACCACGACTTGGAGAACTTGAGTCTTCAAAGAGACTCTTCCTTGAGTCAGATTGACACCAAGCTCTTGCAGATTGAGGAGAAACTCAATCTGGAGTTCCAGTTGCTGATGCTCAACAACCCTACGCTGCATATGCACCCACATGGCAAGGGCTTTGCTGCTACGACCCCACTGCGGGAAGTTTCATTGAGTCCCAGCCTCAAAGTGTTGGAAAGCAGGTGCTTTGCCTTTTCGGGCAGTGACGGGCACTAATCGCAAACCAGAATGATAAGGAGAACGAAGAGAAAAAAGAAAGAAATGATTATACATTAGAAGGATGGGCAGACTCCACCGGATCTGCCACAGAGGCTGTTACAGTCTCTTCCCGGAGTGGTTACAAGCCACATCCGCATGAGTTAACGTCGGCAATGTCTTTTTTTTTATATGAATGCCACTTTATAGATACTAAACTGGACAAGGTTTAGGAATGGCACAAACTGGGATGAACTACTGTAGACAGCGATGGCTCTCAAAGTTACGCAAAGTTGGTCGCATTTAGGAGTCCGTTACTAGGGCAACGAATGCACAAAAAAAAACACACAAAAAATAAAGGTGCAGGATGTCAAACCGAAGGTGGTATATTTTTCCAACCGAAGCTGCAACCCCCCTATTCAAAACAGAAAACCCGGCCCGCCGAACTTATCAAATAAATCGTGGACATAAACGGGAACTGCAATAGGGGGCAACTGACGCACAGGGCAAATTACAGCCCGAGACGTACATGTGTGTTGTTGGTAACCTAACATCTCACATGGTTACGTCAAAACAAAGAAAAAAAGATTTGTTCCCTGACACTACACCCGTACCCCACCAGTCGCCGGGTCCTCGATGGAGGGCTATCCCGCCCCTTTTGGGAAGAAGTATGTTTCGGAAACGCAGACCAAGATGTCTATCGCGGAGACATGCTAGTATGAGACGTTGCCGCAATTCATTCTAGCTGCTCTTTCCCCTCCACTCGCCCACTGAATAGGGCGGTAAAGTGAATGAGCAGCGTTCTCGTTGAAGTATCAAAAATTTTCTTGGGCGCCCGCTTTATACCGCACGGGAGGTACGGGGGCGACTTGTCACGTGATCGACAATCGCTTTTGTGGCTGCTAGCCCTGGGTGGGTTACCCACCAAATGGGGCGAAGAGTTACATGCGTTATGCCGGTGCGCGCAGAGCGCCTGCAGCCATCCTGGGAATCTTAAAGCTTTTGGGGAGAGGCTGTGCAGGAGCCGCCATGAGTTGCCGCTGAGTGGTTGGATAGTAGCCGCATTGACCATCAAGCAGGTGTGGCTGGGGTGGGACATGTGTGTGTTTGTGGACGGGGTGTCAGGGCAAATCAGGCACCGGGTCGGATTCACAATTAGGATTTTGTTCGGAAAGTCCGGAGATAATACTTCTTTCTTTTTCATGTCCACTAGTGGAACCTAGGCGGTTGGTTACGAGAGAACTAGTGGTGCCGGATTACCGAGGTAAAGTCCGACGCCACGAGGCGACAGGCGACAGGTGACAGGTGTTAGCTAACTGTTAGTACTCCAGCACAGCAACCCTGAACTGTGGGGCGGACATTTTAGTTTTGTGGAAGACAGTCGGTCCCCCCCGCATAAGGCACAGTCTTCCAAAAACCCATCGAAGGTTTGTAGGTTGCAACCCGGCGGATTAAATCTGGGCCTTTTTTGGGGGTAAAAGTTTCTTCCGTCGCCAAGGCCAGATCTTCCGCTCTCAACTTCCGGCCGCAGTTCTCAACGGCTGGCACGACCATGGGTCCATGCACCTGACCTTCGCCCCTGGCTCACGAATGGGCCCGCCTCCCGCCTCCGGCGTCACGCCAAACCCCGACAGCTGTCAACCTTGTTGTTGGTGACTGGTCCCGTGAGCAGCCGGTGGTGGGCTGCTTAAACCCGGCTCCACCCGCTGGGTTGCGACCACAAACCCACCTGGAACCACCTTCCTGCAGACAACCAGGTTACCCAACCCACCCACCATGGTTGCAGTGGACACGGCCAGCGGCGCCCGCGGAGCCAATTGCCACAAAACCGCTCTGTACTGGTGACAGCAGTGTTCCCCACCCCATTTGCAGCATTTTGACCTCCACAAACCAACGGTGCGTCGCCAGCCGCCTCCAATTGACGTGAACACTGGCAACTCTCATCCTGCAGGTAGGCCGGGTGGTGTGATCGGTGCAAGGCCTAAATTTGCACCCATAATCGTTCGATCGGCGATACAGGCGGCGCGCAACACCCCAGTCATGAGTCTAGGGTCGTACGTTTCTAAGGTTTGCATGTGGTCCCGTTTATATTCGGGTGGAGGCCCCGACTCCAACCCAACCCTGCCAAACCTCGCAACTCGGCACCATGACCCTCCATATCTTGCCGTTGCTAGACGCAAAACCTTCAAAGCCGCATGTTCCTCCACCCACAGATTACAGCCTCAACGGCATCTCCATCAACAACCAATACACCTTCATCAAGAAAATCGGCGCCGGCACTTACGGCCTCATCTACTTGGTGGAAGATAACACCACGGGATCTCGCTACGCCGCCAAAATGGTGTTGACCGACCAGCTGGTGTCCACGCACGGCGATGCGGCCGAAAACAAACGGGCCATCCAGCGAAACTTCCACCATTACTTCTCCACCCATCGTCCGGCCCGGGCCCAAGAACTAGACTTGGAAATCATTGCTCGCGACGGCGCCCTGGTGCCCTTTTTGCAGGAGATTGCTCTCCATTTGAAGGTGCACCGTCATCCCAATGTGGTGACCATCCATGGAGTGTTGAACCTCGATGGATATGCGGTGATCACCTTGATGGATTACTTTGAGCAGGGCGATCTCTTTGGCAACATCATCGACAACCAGATGTTTCTCCGACCCCCTGTGCACCAGGACAAACAGCTCCTCATGAAAAATTGCATGCTCCAACTAATAGAGGCCGTCCAGTACTGTGCCGACACCGGGGTCTACCACTGTGACTTGAAGCCCGAGAACGTGATGGTGCGGTACAACCCGTCGTACCGGCGGCCACACAACACCTCGGGCTCCATCATCGACTACCGCGAGCTCCATGTGTGTCTCATAGACTTTGGGTTGGCCATGACCTCCAACTTGATCTGCTGCAACGCATGCCGAGGCTCCAGCTTCTACATGGCCCCGGAACGGATCGTCAACTTCAACACCAACAAGCTCGTGCGGTCGCTTGTCGACATGGACCAGTTCCAGACCGGGCCCAGTGCCACGCTGGAGCTGAACGCAAAGTACTTCCCAACGTTGGCCGGCGACATCTGGTCGTTGGGAGTGCTCTTCATCAACATCACCTGTGCTAGAAACCCGTGGCCGGTGGCCAATATCAATGACCGCCACGAGGTGTTCAGCAGCTACATCTTACAGAACAAAAACATCTTGCAGAGCATATTGCCAATCCTGCGGCAGTTCAACCTGTTGTTGAATGAAATCTTCAATCTCAACCCCAGCTTGCGCATTCCCTTGCCCCAGTTGGCGGCCAAGATCAAGCAAGTGGATTTTTTTTATGATAAAGTAGAGTACAACGAACAGCTATGTACTCCCCCGACAGAGCTAAAATCGTCACCGTCAAGCACTGAGGATAAAATCTCAAAGAAATGCCACCGGTATTTCACCTACGATAGTCACCACGGGCTGGTGCAGACATGAAGTAAATATTTAATGGGTAAATCTGGGTATATTATGGTTTCAGGTGGTCACGAACCTCTAGACGTTCCCCACTCGTAAACAATGAATAACGCCGTTTATTCGCCGTTTCCCCGAGTGCGGTTCCTCGGACCCTTCGGAAGGACCCTTCGGAGACTTACTCATCGTGACAATGCGCAACGGTGCCCTGGCATTTTGGCTGCGAACTCTGTGCTATTTTTTGTGGGGAAGAACGCACGGTCTAGTATGGAACATGTCAAGGCAAAACTGGTCCACCTGGTTAAATCGACGTTGCTTTCGTTGGAGAAAATCGATAGGATGTAAAGTCCAAGCCAAAAAATCGCCTCCAACACCAGCTTTTTAGCCATGTAATTTAGGTGTGTACTCAAATATTCATGGTGCCACCAGCCGCATGGCAACTACAGCAATGACCCAGCAAACCCTTCTTTTAGAAATTTTACGGCGTGACACTCTTTTCAAACTATATAAATCGGGGAAAATTCCCCCGGTATTCCGGTGACCCCAGTACTGAATCCCCCCAATGACTGCTAAACAAGACAAAATCGTGGGACTAGCTCTTAAGTTCCGGAGCTTCTTGGACAGAACTCCAAACTTGACCAACATCTACTTCATTGCCATGATCTCATGCATGGCAGGAATGATGTTTGGATTTGACATTTCGTCCATGTCGGCGTTCCTCGGAACCAACCAGTACCAGCGCTACTTTAACCACCCCAGCTCTGCGTTGCAAGGCTTTATCACCTCGGCCATGTCGCTTGGGTCATTCTTTGGATCTTTGGCATCATCGTTTGTTTCTGAACCTTTTGGCAGAAGAGCCTCGTTGATGATTTGCTCAATCTTTTGGATCATTGGTGCCGCAGTCCAGAGCTCCTCCCAGAATAGGGCCCAGTTGATTATTGGCCGGTTTATTTCTGGTTTGGGTGTGGGCTTTGGCTCGTCAGTGGCTCCAGTTTATGGTTCAGAGATGGCTCCTAGAAGAATTCGTGGATTTATTGGAGGCATGTTCCAGTTCAGTGTGACGTTGGGTATTTTGATTATGTTTTACATTTCTTACGGATGTCTGCACATCAATGGTGTGGGCTCATTTAGATTGGCATGGGCCCTTCAGATTATTCCCGGTCTTCTTTTATTCTTTGGTTTGTTTTTCATTCCAGAGTCACCAAGATGGTTGGCCAAGCAGAATTACTGGGATGAGGCTGAGGCTATCGTGGCTGACATTCAGGCCAAGGGCGATCGTCACAATCCTGATGTCATGATTGAGATTTCTGAAATCAAGGACCAGTTGCTCGTTGAAGAGCATGTGAAGAATTTCTCCTATGCCAAGTTGTTCAACAAGAAGTATCTTCCTAGAACAATTGTGGCTGTTTCTGCCCAGGTTTGGCAGCAATTCACTGGTATCAATGTGATGATGTACTATATTGTGTACATTTTCCAGATGGCTGGTATTTCTGGAAATGCCAATTTGGTTTCCTCATCCATTCAATTCATTTTGAATTGTGTCATGACAATTCCTGCGTTGTTGTTGATGGATAAAGTGGGAAGAAGACCTTTGCTACTTGGAGGAGCCCTCTTTATGATGATCTGGCAATTTTGCGTGGCTGGACTCTTGGCTACCTACTCGGTTCCATGGGCTGATTCGGGGAATACTTCGGTCAATATCCGTATCCCAGACGATCACAAGCTGGCTGCACGTGGAGTGATTGCGTCTTGCTACTTGTTTGTTGTTTCATTTGCTGTGTCGTGGGGTGTGGTTGTGTGGGTTTATGTTTCCGAAATGTGGGGAGACTCTGTTTCTAGACAAAGAGGTGCTGCGTTGGCAACCTCTGCCAACTGGATTTTCAACTTTGCCATTGCCCAATTCACGCCTCCTGCTTTTGAGAATATCAAGTGGAAAACTTACATCATCTATGCTTGCTTTTGTGCGGTGATGTTTGTGCAAGTGTTCTTTATGTTCCCCGAGACTAGAGGTAAGAGATTGGAGGAGATTGACCAGATCTGGACCCAAAAGGTTCCTGCTTGGAAGAGTGGCTCGTGGAAGCCCGAGGTGCCAATTCTTAGCGATGCAGAGTTGGGTGAAAAGATTACGGCCCAGCACAAGGAGGGTAACCACAATACTCGTGGACTGATGACATCGTCCTCAGAAGACAAAGACCACGGATTGATGCATCTGGATAATGCTACACACAATACCGCTGGCACCGACCGTGTTTAAATAATAATAAATTTGATTCTTTTTTTCCTCTACTGAATAATTCTGTCGTGCTTCCAGATTCCGTCAGTTGCCTTTGGCAAGGTTTCTGGATCCAACTTTTCAATGTCCCATTGAGCCATTTCGGTGAATAATTTGGCAAGAGGCTCTGGATACCATCTCTTATGCAAAAAGTTGAACCACCCCAAGTGTCCACCGATACTGGTGACTGCCAAATAGGTGTAAGGGTTGAGCTTCACCTCACTGTAAGGCAATGCCTTGCTTCCAATGATTGGGTCATCCTGGGAGCTCACAATGATGGTTGGAACTCTGACATTCAAGAGTCGTTGGTCGGGAGAAGCATGACGGTAGTATTCCAGGGCACAGTTGAAGCCAAACAATTTGGAAGTGAAGGCATCATCGAAATCTCTCAATTTCTGCAACTTGAATGACTCCGGGTTGACCTTGTAGTCGTTGACAATCTCCTGCAACTTCAAATGGCCCTCATGATGCTCATCAAGCAACTTGAGCAAACTCTGACACATGACGGGCGAATAAACTTGGTTACCCAAGAAACTATCCACCAAGGTGATGGATGACAGAGGGAAATCCCAAGGACTTCCCATAATGGCTGCTCCCTTGATATTTTTATAGACATCACTTCTCTCCTGACCCAAGTAGTTGGCGGTGATGGCACCTCCCAATGAGAACCCAATCAAGAAGATCTTTTTGTTGGGCCATTTCTGGCGAATGTGCTCGTTAATCAAATACCGCAAGTCATTGGTCCACAACCCACAGAACAATTGTGGGGAAGTGATGGTATGATTGGCACAGCCACGAGCATTCAACACAAGGCCATCGAAATTGTAAGGTTCGGCGGTGATTTTACTCAAAAAGGCCCGGATATAAGACTCATAGGAACCTCCTGAAAGGCCATGCAACGCAATGACGAGCGGCTTATCGTTATCGAGCAACTGCTGCTCTTTGGCCGGATCCAAGTACTCTGTTCTTGGAGGAAGAGGTCTGGTTTGAGACTCGGGACAAAAATCCATGTGTTGGGAGTCTGAGTCGGTGCTGGTCACTACATAATCCACGGCAAATGTGCTTTCTCCATTCCAGCGGTCGTATGGCATCTTGTCACCGTTGACATAGTAAAACCGGTTCCCCGAGTCCACCGTGAGCACTCTTCTCTTGTAGTGAACAAGGTCTACGTTTTCAAACTTGTTGAGAGCGGTGAATGCGGTTTGGGAGTGGCCATTGGATAAGAGTGGGTTCACATAGAACAGCGACCCATTGCTCAATTCTGGAGCAGCATCTTTCACAATTTCTGCAAGAGTTTTCTCTGAGTTGTCATGCGTGAACTTCACGGGATGGTCGGGAGTTGTAGTTGCCACTACCGATTTGAAAAATCCGAAAACCATAGGAAGAATAGATGTATGTAGTTGGTGATTGCTATGCTGGAGGTATGGGTGTAGGTTCCAAGGTTTGGTGTAACATTCAAGGTTCCACAATGGGACAAGAAATAATTATTTTGACAGAATTATCAAGACATCAACACTTTTATTCTGGAGAAATTATTGGAGAAGTGCCAATGGGTTTTTGTTTCCGGCAAGTTGGTTGTTGCGTACAGCCAATGCGTAAGGTCGAGAATACGACACAGGGTGCCAATATATCCGGGGAAATCAGGTTACCTGTCTGCAAAGGGCTGATGCAATTCTAGAGAGGCAGCAGGTTAAAAAAAAAGAAAAGCTCCGATACGGGGAATCGAACCCCGATCTGCTCGGTGAGAGCGAACCGTGATAGCCATTACACTATATCGGACTGAGTATATGTAATTGTTTCCTCTGCACATACTGGTGCAGAAACATTTGTCGAAATATGTGCAGGATATAAAAATATGCAGGCACATAAATTGAGGGCTGGGTCAATTTAGTTCCTTCTCCAATCGACTGGTGGATTGGCATTCGCCTCCCTTAAAGAGTTAAATCAGTATCAAATTCTCCAAGAATAGAGCTCTTGCCCTTCAAACATATGGGCAGGTCCTAGGGTTTATATAGGTGTTAGGGAAGTAGCATTGTTATCGCAACTCGAGAATCAAGCCTCGTATTCCTGAGGGGTTCATCATGATATCCTATTCGAAGAGTTTGAGAGACTTCAAAAGGACTTGGCAATGGCCGGGAAAAAAAGCCTATGGGAGGATTTGGTGATTATTGGCGAAATCGATCCCCTCTTCGTGGACGTACCTGATCTTCAGTCTAATTGGGGATTTCCGTTCCCTAAGCGTAATGTAAAGTCATAGCCTGGGAAGCAATTGACCAAATATGATAGGAGCTGCGTTTCCAAAATTTTCTTTTTTAAATCAAGAACAGTTTGGTTGACAGTCATTTTACAGAATACGAGATTCAACCCTTTGATGAATAAACGATTCTGCAGGTTCTTCCGTGTTCGGAGAGGGGATATTACGCTTGATCAAATGAATTGATGTGAATTGAGGAAAGAGAAAGAGAGGCATCGGGGATTACCATGTACATGTGGTGTAGGCACCCTCGAATCTTTCTCAGGAAGCGCATTCTCAACTACTAGTCACTTTTAGTTCTATTATTATTTTATAGGATCTCGAAAGCTCATCCAACTCCGGTATGCCTATTCAAATTTGTTTACCAAATGCACTATTGTTCAAAAAGCGAGCCAACATTTCGTGTTTTGTGGGGTATTCATCTCGGGACGGATGCCAGAAGTTCCGGAGCCCGATACTATGTTAAATATATAAAGTCAATGTGACATTTAGGATCCTTGGAGATAATAAAATCAAATTGATTTAAGAATGTCAAAAGTTGCATTTGTCACCGGTGGTGCTATGGGAATTGGTAAAGCAATTGCCCTCAGATTGGCCAAGGACGGATTCAAAGTTGCTGTGAGTGACTTGAAGAGTCAGGAAGCCGCAGGACAACAAGTTGTGGACGAAATCGTCAACCTGGGAAGAGAAGCGGTGTTCCTTCCTGCTGATGTCTCTGATGCTACAAGTCTTGGCGCTGCAGTTCGGGAATCGAACAAGTTGTTGAATGGTTTTGACGTGATGGTGAATAATGCTGGAGTGGGAATCTGTGGGCCATTTGAAGGAATCACTAAGGAAGACTTATCTTTCTTGTTCAACGTCAATGTCAATGGAGTTGTTTTTGGAATTCAGGAAGCAACCAAGATGTTCAAGGAGTTGGGACACGGAGGAAGAATCATCAGCGCATCTTCTTTTGCGGGCCACCTCGGTCCTCCATGGTTTGGTGCCTACTCTGCCACAAAGTTTGCAGTGAGAGGCCTCACTCAAACTGCTGCACAAGAATTGGCTCATTTGGGTATAAATGTCAATGCCTATTGTCCTGGAACAACAAGAACGCCAATGATCAAGCAGCTAGGAGATGTGATTCCCGATCCTTCAGTTAGCGACGAGGGATATACTCCAGTTTTGAAGAGAATGGCTGACCCTAAGGAAATTGCCGGTCTTGTCTCATTCCTTGCTGGAGAGGATAGCAGTTACATTACTGGCCAGTCGATTTTGATTGACGGTGGAATTATCTTTAGATGATAACACCAATTTCGAGATGTTACTGTGACAGCCTTGCTACCAAGACATATTTCCATATTTCTCCAGTCGCTGAATAAACATATTTAGGGTAGCAGTTTGTAGATACTCACCGAGGGTGCGAAAAAAAAAGGTTTTGCTGTGCGAAGTTGGCTCGTAATCTAATACCCACTACTGTTTGTCAACCTTATCGGGTGCTCTGATACTCGTCAGCATGGATCTGCCGATTCTTCTGGATGAGAAATGGGCTTGAATATTAATGGTGAAAACTGCTCTCATTAGCACGGCACTATTGCTTCCGATCACAATATCATGTGGTGCTGATCGCGGAGTTGCGTCAGACCATTGCATTGGAGGTTATCCAGCTGGCACCAGCGTGGATCATCCCGCAGTATAGAGCCCTGAAAAAATAAAGAGCCAGTATTTCCCTGTTTCAACATGACCACATTGACATAGTGGGATTAAATATTTTTTTTTCTCGTTGAAAGTTTCAAGTCAGAAAATAGAACTTCGTGATTTTTCACCCAACTGCGCGCAATTGCTGCAAATATCGCAAAGAATTCATTTTCCGTACTACAATTCAGTTTAATGCAGAAAATTACTCACGACATAAAGATCTCAAGTCCTTGGGGTTCTTTGTTCTATTTGGTGGTAAGGACCTCTCCAAGGACTAGTCGTAAGTGATCATTAAACGTCCTCGGGGCAATCCTCCCACTTGCATGCAATAATTCAAATTAGAATCAGCCGCTTGTGATGCACTCCATATTGTACTGGGCTTTCCCCAAGAAGTACTCAATGTGTCGATTAGCCGAATACAAAGGTCCACGAATCGCCCTATGAATGTTTAAAAACCCTGATGATAATTATTTGCCGGTACTAAATAATCCTCGCAGAATAAGATCGCTAGCTGCAACTCTAAGCCCCGAGAATACTTAGGGAGACTTGGCGAAGGGCCCACGCAAAAGAACGTGGAATGGAAACCCTAAGAAAAGCAAACCATCTTATGCAAGCTCTCAAAGTCGTACCTGGAATCTGTGGAAATTACTTAAATTGGGTTTGCTTCAAGAGACTTCTTTTTTTCGAGATACTTGCGATGTGACCTTCTATGAGACTACAAGTTTACTTTACGCTAATAATTTCTCCGACAATCACTTCCTGCTCACGTAAAGTCCCTTCACTCGCAAGTCTGCAAGTGTGATATTGTCTTCGAAGTCCCTCTCTGAAAGTGCGAAATGCTGCATTGAAATCCGAAGTCTGCCTACGACATCCCAGAAATTGCTCTAGTGGTTGAAGGACAGGAGCACTAAACTCGAGGATTTCCATTAGATTTTGATAAGTTTATCTTGGCGAGCATTATTCGGCGAGCATCACTACAGGACCCAAAAGAAAATCTTTGAAGTTTGAGAGATGGGCATCACGCCAAGAGAAAGATGAAAATCGGCTACCAGCCTAAGTCAATGCAGCGTAGCTAGTTGCCGCTCTGTAGTGTTGATGGCTCAATGTGCCTTGAAATGGCCCCACATCTCCAGTATGGTGCTCTTTTCGTCTCACAGAATGGAATGAGTGGGATTCTAATACTGTTCGAGATTTTTCTTGAGTGGTCGAAACGTTGGACAGTTGTGAAGACAATAGGATCAAAAGAATCCTTGGTGTTCTGCAGTATACCACCTGCGTCATAGTTTCGAGATCAGACCCGAGTCGGTATTGTAAGAAACTTAAACTCACAAATATAAATACCTATGTTAAATCTCTTTACTCTCAAAAATTAAACCACTATGGACACATACAATGCTACATTGACCTTGCCTTGTGGGCCAACTAATATGACAATCACAGATTTCGGCTCATTCAACTCAGCTATTGCCACGCAGATTTATGGATGTGGCGAAGTTGCGGAGAGACTTAGTAAGACTCTGAGTTCCGGGCCACGGCGAACTTCCTTTTCGTTGGTTCAAGCGTTGTTGTTGATGATGAGTTTCTTCCTCTGCACGGTGTTAGCTTCAGATTTGGTTTACTAGAAAGGCAACATCAAATTCTCGTTTAAAGGCTTCCCATGTCTGTCGCCAATGAAACCCCGTTTAGTAATGACCTCCCATAGTGGCTTGACCGATGCCCTGGCAATCATGGAATATGATATTGGCCACTTTCTCAAGATTCAGAATTGAAACCCAATTGAGTGATTAAGAGAGGTGGGGCTCGAAATATGAGAGTGGTGATTTCCACATGCTCTGTTTTGTAGCGTATGGGCGATTCTGCTAATTTTCGCGAACTTTTGGTGTGTGATCACTTGAGGAATCAGTAGAACAGAACAAAATAGTTGAATAATATAATTCGATGATACTGGTCAGACCGATAAACTTTGAGGAAGGTATCTACTAATTCAACGTTTTTTCTTCCAAGTATTTATACACGAATCCAGTATTCCAGTGCCTTCCAGATTGATTCACAGAAGGATACCCTGACAGACATCCAAAGTAATCCTAGAGTCTGCCAGAAAGCAAGTACAAAAGAGATTGAACAGTGAGAAACACCACCTTGAAGGATTTGGATTAGTGAAGAATTGATTGGAGTGAAGTGTTACACTAAGAGACTGTAGGTTCAGAATGTGGTTAGGATGGGCGACAGCTTTTTATGGGATATTAATTGTGAATAATCAATTCTCCAAAACTGAGCCCTGATAATCCACTGTGCTGTGTATGGATCGTAGTCTGAGATCTTCTTCATAACCGAGAGATATCGATTCGACACACAATTTCGACTGCAAGTTCCACCGTCATTAGATCTTCTCTTCGAGTTTTTGCAACATGCTGGCATCAGACACCTATTTCAACTTGTATCTCCCACCTGTTGCCGTGGTATCACCAGAAGTGTCTAGTGCCATCGTATTTGAAACAACGACTTCCAATGGAACCACGATTGTGGTCGGCACAATGAATTATTTCAGCCGGAAAGAATAAGATTCCAGAGCCCCGTAGGAGATCAAAGTTGTTCGATTGGGAATGGAGCTACATGCTCCCTGGGAAAGGAAAAGTTAAGAGTCAGGAAGTTGGGAACACCCCGTCTGAATAAAAAAAGAAGATATCATCTCAGTACTGTTACTGGTCCAAAATGTCATGGTTCCAACATGGCATGTGATATTATCATTTCTTAGCAAAAAAAAAAACCAGGCATTCAGATACAACTTCCCATGTGCCTCCTGAATGGTACAGGAGAATTAACCTTAAATTCATTCCCCAACTAGCGAGCCATGCTGATCAAGACGGCACATGAACACAGCCCTCTTACGAAGACATTTTGGACCATGAAGAGCCTGAAAATTTATCAGACTCTCCCGCTTTCCAAGACGAGAATTTCCAGCAGAGTTACCAACCACTTTGGATATCGTGATAATAAAAACTCCAAGAATCTCCCAAATCAGTCGTATGCATGTCGTCGTTTTATTCAATTTTGAGGCTCAATAATGCGCAACTGGGTTTGGCCACATATGGGGGTCTTACACCTAAAACCGCCTCATGTATCACCCGATTAATCGCGTAAAAGCTATGGCTATCCGCATGGCCCTAAAGGGACAGAGAAAGGTTGGTGCCTGTAGTTACTTCATTGTTCTTGGTTTAATAATCAGCAAATCTGCACCGTTAACTATGGTCACCCACGATCAGTATAAGTATTCAAGCTGCCAATTCAGGGGGCTAGATAACGATCAATAGCGGGCGCGGAATTAATGGGCAAATCCAAATAATTAAACTTTGACATTTAGCCCCAAATGCATCACAAATCTCTTAGCCTTCTGAAATAGACCACGGAAGCAACGGATGTATTAGTCTTTCCCTGGCATCAACAGTGGTAGGTTGCCGAAACACGATACTTCAACGTTTTAGTCTCCTTCTTAATTGAAAGTGGACATGTACGTTTAATGGAACGCATATCTCAATGTGGCGATACAGTCCCATGCTGTTCAAACTCAGCAAATACAACATCAGGGTCTGAGTGGCGAACAAAGCAACAATAAACCTTCCGTTCTACAGTGCCACTCAATTTGCCTTTTGGAACTCTCCACTCAGAAACGATCACAGATCGGAGGACTTCAAAGCTACCAGCACCAGGAAAAACAGCACAGCCGCTTATGAAGGTCCGAAAGATCTGCAGAGATGATTGCGGGCATATACGAGTTGCATGGTTTTGAATGTCAAACGACAGCACTTAGGTGTCTTAAATTGATGCTGAATTTCCGTCAGCTGCATTGACAATTCAACGCTGCCACTTTCTTTCCTCATCAAGTTGAGTAACTGATCGATCGTATCTTACCCATTTCAATCTTGCCAGTGTTGGTGTTGGAGGGACCATGCAAAGCTGTTAAGCTGACCTTGCAGACAGGTCGCCTACGGCCAAAACTTGTTGTTGGTGGGTATAAGGTCAATATTTCGAATGAATGCAGACCACCCGACTCAATTACGATGCGGGGTGACTTTGTGCGCATATGGCGAATTTTCTTGCCTGTCTATTCAATAATTTGGCTATTTAAATGGAATGACTGTCACCCGAAATGCCAAAATGCACACCTGTTTTAAGTTGCATCATGCAGTTAACCCTAGTTTGCAGCCATCGAAGATACATATGCACCCCGAAAACCCACACTCTAGAAAACCTCGCCCGGGATTAAAACCCTGCGTGAAATTCGTAAAGTTAGCGATGTAAAGATGTGCTAGCGGCAAGATAAAAGTTGGGGTTATAAAGTGAAGAGAGAATGCCCAGTTTTTTACCCGTGAGGAAATATCAATGTGGTTGTTGAGATCATTTCTCTTAGTCGCCAGTGTAGCACACGCTATTACAATCGCACAAAACACATTCACCATCGGTAATGCCAATTATGACGAGCCGTATACGGTGAATCCTGGTGTTCACGCGGTCTATGATAATGTTAACGGTGAGGTTTCCAACCATTTCAATGATAATGCGGCGATTAACGGCCAGTTGTTCATTGTTGACACTGGGTCGCACACTGAAATGACTGTTGGCTTCTCTGGGGACTTTACGAATACCGGAGACGTTGTGCTTAACGGTAAGAATGAGACTTCTGGCTCAACATTTTATTTTGTGGGAACGAATTTCCAAAATGACGGAAATCTTTTCATGGTGGGACTCGGTAACTTAGATGGCCTGATAATGAGTGTAATTCCCACTGGAACCACTGTGAACAATGGAATCATCACATACTATCAGACTGTTTCAAGAACTGGAGGAGCTGCAATTTTCGGACGTGACAACATGGCTGTCACAAATGATGGAACTATATGTGTTTATCAGGTAAACTTGTACCATGGGTCAGATGTTTCTGGAACTGGTTGTTATACCGTGGGGTTCAATTCGCTTATGCTCTTCCGAGACCCAAGCATTTACGATTTTCCGACTTCTCAGACCGTCTATCTTTCTTCTCCATCATCGGGTATTCTCGTCGGTTTCTACCAGATGCAAAACCCTATGACTGTGGCTGGTTGGGGTAATGGAAACTTGATCAGCGTTTCTACCACCATTACCGACTTTTCCTATTCTGGAGACACATTGACTGTCTTTTCCTTTGGTTTGGAGTATCCTTTCGTTATTGGCGAGGGGTATGATCAGAATTTTATGTCTATCCAGACTATGATCCAATCTGGAAATGTCTACCTCCCTTCGGCTATGAGCTACTCTCAGCCTCCACCAGACTCATCGCGTCCATCCGTTTGTGAGGTTTGTCCAGATATTCCAACGCACCCGGATAGGACATTGTCCACTTCCACTACCACGGGACCTGTTGAAGGAACTACTACTGTTTCTGAGTCAAGTACCACGTATGTCGTCGTGACCACGACTCCATTGTCAACTTCTTTCACTTCTGGTCCTACTCCTGGTACAGCTACTATCAGTGGGTCGTCGACTACTTATGTTGTGGTGACCACCACGCCATCGAGCTCGTCGACTGACACGAACACTTCAAGTGATACAAGCACCTCGAGTACTTCAAGTGAGTCAATCACCTCAAGCACCTCAAGTACTTCAAGTTCATCGAGTGAGTCAAGCACTTCAAGTACTTCAAATGATACAAGCACATCAAGTTCATCGAGTGAGTCAAGCACTTCAAGTTCATCGAGTGAGTCAAGCACTTCAAGTACTTCAAATGATACAAGCACTTCAAGTTCATCGAGTGAGTCAAGCACTTCAAGTGATACAAGCACTTCAAGTTTATCGAGTGAGTCAAGCACTTCAAGTTCATCGAGTGAGTCAAGCACATCAAGTTCATCGAGTGAGTCAAGCACTTCAAGTTCATCGAGTGAGTCAAGCACCTCAAGTACTTCAAGTGAGTCAAGCACTTCAAGTACTTCAAGTGAGTCAAGCACCTCAAGTACTTCAAGTGATACAAGCACCTCAAGTTTATCGAGTGAGTCAAGCACTTCAAATAACTCAAGTTCATCGAGTTCATCGAATGTCTCAAGCACCTCGAGTACATCAAGTACATCGAGCGAGTCAAGCACCTCAAGCATCTCAAGTACTTCAAGCAATTCAAGTGACACAAGCACTTCTAGTACCTCGAGTACATCGAGTGATGTTTCTTAGGGAGGTATGGATGTTTCTTAGGGAGGTATGGATGTTTCTTAGGGAGGTATGGATGTTTCTTAGGGAGGTATGGATGTTTCTTAGGGAGGTATGGATGTTTCTTAGGGAGGTATGGATGTTTCTTAGGG
>JAKUAO010000021.1:0-93466 GCA_030674735.1 Sungouiella pseudoflosculorum | reverse complement strand
GCACTGTGTCCAAGATGGGAACAATCCACTCCTCAAACTTACAGTAGTTGTCGTTGGGCACCAACAAGTTTCCGATTCTGTTGAGACCTTGGTCTCTCAACTGCTTTCCTGGCAAGGCAAAGTCACCCATGTAAGTTGGGGCCAAAACCTTGATCAAGTCCTCTTCCACACCACCAGCACTGGCCACAATAGCACTGACCTTCTTGTGCTGGACCAAGTAACGCAACGTGTCTCTCAATCCCGACGAGATCAAGTTGGAGGTGAACCCCATGAAGATGGTGGCCTTCTGGTTTCACTGCTCGTCAAACTGTCCGGTGTGCTTGTGCTCCTCCAACTCGCTGATGTTCTTGCCACGCCACAGGCTCATTTCGTTGATGATGTCACAGGCACTAGCCACCGAAGATGCCTGGAACCCCATGTTTCTCATCGAGTCAATCAAGTGAGTGGCAGTGGAGTTGTAGGCGGCGTCCTGGGAGTAGTCCACGCCCGACACTTTCACAAAGTCTTCTGGGACCTCGACCGAGTGCTTCAACACGGCATCGGCCGCTGAAGGGGGAGTTTGTCTGACATTGTGGAGAAGATAAGTGGTAGTGAAAATTTGTACGCAGGTGAGATGGCTATATGGTCTTACGATGGTAGGCATTATACGGCGGAAACAGAGAATGGGGAGCCGAAACCGGGGCTTGGCGGTGGAAACGGGCACTCTTTTTTGTAATTTTGCACCTTTTTCTGCCACAAACGTCCGTATGTGATGTTGGCTGCGATGTTGGCTGGTCAGTGTGAGATGAGCGAAATGTAGAAACGATAGAGACCAAAGTTGGCAAAACATGCGGCAACGGGGAAAAAATCGTAAACGATGTCGAATCTCCCGCCGACGGAATGGCCTCAATACTCTTAATTGTGTTGCGAGAACCGACCACTTGCTGATTCTCTGAGCATTTCTCTGGTGGTGAACTTGGACCAACGATTGCTCTTACGAACAAAATACGAGTCTGTTCGACTATGAACGATTCATCAACTTTGAGCCAAAGTCAGAACGTGAGCAATATTGGCCAACCATGAGCTACGCAACTTGTTGTGGTGCAACTGCCCACGCTCACGGCTGAAACACTAAACTCTATAGGTGCAACCTACACTCCACTGAGGTACACTGCTAGCGACCGCCAATTTCACGAAATTTGCAGTTTCATCCGCAAGATCTGAAACTGGCTTCTCATGCTTAGATGGATGGAACACTACCGTGGGACCCTGGTTGAAAGGTTGACATTGGGTCTCTTACCCCAGCCACCCCGCGTTTCGCATGACACAATGCAAGGTTTCTCGCTCAGCCATATATGCCCAGAGAATTGACGAGCGTAGCGAACCGGCCAAAACTTGCTCAATTCCACCCTCTCCACAGACATTTACCTCAACTACAGTGTCGTGTGGACTGCCAATGGAAGGCTGCAAATCCCCTGCAAGTGGTTGCCGAACCCTGGAACCGCACATGCAGAGACTAAAATGGTGGGAAACCCCCAATTACCACCAAACCCAATGATTGGCCACTTTCCCCCATTCAACCTACGCTTCTGTCGTTTGCCGGGCGAGTGCTTCGGAGCCGTGGTAATGAGGGAATTCCCCCGGGAAACCAATAAGGTGCGGGCCCGAGTCTCGTGATGTCCTGCACGCGAGCGCCTCCAGTAGAATTTGATCGAAACCAGTGTCACTCCAGTTCACCCAGACAACCCACCCGAACCCAATCAGCTCCGACGCCCTTGCATTGGAAAAATTGAATAAACCACCCACAACGAGACCCGTGTTTATCTACCAGGATCTCTGCATTGAACGAAAAAAAAACCCACCCTGAATTCCCCCGCAAATACAATGTCTGATCACTCCACCGTAATTGAAGAGAGAGTCTACGTGGGAAACGTCGATTTCACCGCCACCGAGGAGGAGCTCCGGGACTTCTTCGGCGATTTGAACGTGACTTCCGTCGAGATTCCATCCAAGACTGTCACTCGAGGAAAGAAGACTTTTGTTAAGCGCCTAGGGTTCGGGTTTGTCCAGTTCGACTCCAAGGAGGAAGCCGACAAGGCCATTGACCAGTATAACGGCAAGGAGTTCAAGACCCGCCATATCTACGCCAAGAAGGCCTTGCCCCCTGCCACCGAGGAGGAGAAGCAGAAGAAAGCCGAGGCTTACTTTGCCAAACAAGACGAGTTGCGGGCGGCTAAGGCTGCCAAAGCTGCAAAAGCCCCTCGCGCCAAAAAGCAGGCTAATGGCGATGCTGGTGTCGCTGCTGCTAAATCGGGCAAGGACTCCCAATCTGCATCTGCCGAGCCCTCTGGAGAAGGCAACGGGGCCGAGGCCAAGCCAAAACCCGAGGAGAAAGTCCAGGACGCCACCAAGACTCCCGACGGCAATAAGTCCAAGCACACGGTGTTCATCACCAACTTGGACTACAAGGCCAACGTCAAGATGTTGAGCCACATGTTCCAGGAGTACGGGCCAAAGTGGATCCACGTTCCTTCCAGAAAAGTGCCCTTCCACGTCTTGAAGAGACGCCAGGCGCAGCATCGTCCTATTCTCAATAAGGGAATTGCATTTGTCAAGTTCGCCGATGAGGAGACCCAGTTGAAGGTCATTGAAGAGTTCAACGGCAAGGAGATCAATGGACGTCATATCATTGTTGAGGTTGCCGTTGACCGCGTGATCCCCGACACTGACGCCAATGGCACCAGCGTCGACGCATCGGAGGACGCAGTAGTCACCGAATCGCCTGCTCCATCTGCAAGTGTTGATGGTGATGCGGAGACTGCTGCCGACTCAAAGTAATTTATCTGTATAGATAACAAAACATTACATCGCATCGTTTCTGCCCCAGTCTTATCGCACGCCCCGGGCGAAGCCCTAGCCCTAGGGCTCAGCACGTGATACACACAACTAGGTGCAGGCCAATATCTCGCTCATACGCAGGCGTCACCACCAGACCCACCCTCCACCAACTCGCAGTCACGTGACACTCCACCTCCGTACTCGCGGTGAAAATTTCTCACACTAATTTTTCCTACTTTCCCCAGCTAAAACCAACACAAAATGGGTATGTACCGCCCCTCCAAATCTAGCCCATGTCGTGATATATGAAACGAGCTATGCGAACAAATACCGTTCCCGTTTTTTTCCGCCGAGTTTCCTCCATTTTTGGCCCATGCATCCTCCGGCCCACCTCATCGAGGTATACTACCTAAGTTGAGGATAACTTTGGCAGAGGAAACACTGGATACCCCCAAATTCCTTGTGGCAATTTCCCCGACCGAAATCAGCGCAACACTCATGATCGTATCGCCGAAGAAGTACCAAGACATGGCACTTTGAAAAACCACCAAATACTAACATTTACAGGTAGAGTTATTCGTAACCAGAGAAAGGGTGCTGGCTCTATTTTCACCTCTCACACCAGATTGAGAAAGGGTGCTGCCAAGTTGAGAACCTTGGACTACGCTGAGCGTCACGGTTACATCCGTGGTGTCGTCAAGCAGATCATCCACGACCCAGGTAGAGGTGCTCCATTGGCCAAGGTTGCCTTCAGAGACCCATACAGATACAAGTTGAGAGAGGAGACCTTCATTGCCAACGAAGGTGTCTACACCGGTCAGTTCGTTTACGCCGGTAAGAAGGCCTCTTTGAACGTCGGTAACGTGTTGCCATTGGGTTCCTGTCCAGAGGGTACCATTGTTTCCAACGTCGAGGAGAAGGTTGGTGACAGAGGTGCTTTGGGTAGAACCTCCGGTAACTACGTCATCATTATCGGACACAACCCAGACGAAGGTAAGACCAGAGTCAAGTTGCCATCTGGTGCCAAGAAGGTCATCTCTTCCGACGCCAGAGGTGTCATTGGTGTTGTTGCCGGTGGTGGTAGAATCGACAAGCCATTGTTGAAGGCTGGTAGAGCATTCCACAAGTACAAGGTCAAGAGAAACTCCTGGCCAAGAACTAGAGGTGTGGCCATGAACCCAGTTGATCACCCTCACGGTGGTGGTAACCATCAGCACATTGGTAAGGCCTCTACTATTTCTAGAGGTGCCGTTCCAGGTCAAAAGGCTGGTTTGATCGCCGCCAGAAGAACCGGTTTGTTGAGAGGTACCCAGAAGACCCAGGATTAGTTGCGCATTAATACAATACGATGGAAGAAAAACTCGTAGAGAACACCGAGAACACCGAGAAAATTGAGAAAATCGAGAAAACCAATTGAGAAACCTATGCGGTAAATTCGCGGATAAGGCCGATCTGGGTGCTAAGCCCGGAATGTGACGTTTCACGTCAAGACCACCAGAAGTCACAACTTCACCTTGAGGTTTGGCCCCCAAATTTAGGACCCGCTCGTAAATAGCGCATTGTGCTTTTTGCGACAGGGCCTACCTTCCCTTATCCGTTCTGTCCTTTATGTCGGAACAATATCGCTAGGTTTCCATATGTCAGCAACCGAGGCGCCATAGTAGTTAGCGTGGAGGTTATCAGCCACAAGTCGGTGTCCCAATTCGTAGACTCTTGACAAACCACATCGAAGTTTCTCGAGGTGGACCACATTGCCCGCTTCCACATTTAACCTTCCCGGATTGTTCTTTATCGTTTGCATCCGGGCCTAACTATGCACGGCTCGTCATGGCCTGCACGGGCATCTTCAGGTTTGTTCCCAATTTTCATTCCTTTTTCTATAACCTCCATCGCCTCATCCCATAGCTCACCATGACGTGTTCGATATGGGATTATGACGACGTGCCTCGCTGCATGCGACTGTCGGTGACGTTTCACTACTCGCTCGCGGTGGCCGGAGCCTCGTTGGCGGTTTTGTTGATCACCAAAAGTGCATCGCTCGCCAGACGGAGAAACTCGCCTCGTCTCGAGGAAGAGGCGGAAAACAGACCATTGCTAGCATCTCCAGACGCGTACGGAGCCATTGGTTCCAACGGTGACGTGCCGGTGCCCGCTGTTTCCTTGAAAGACCGCCATTTCGACTTGACAAACTTGGTCGATACCAACGATGACGGAACGCCCCACGGGGTGGTGGAAGAAGTTCCCAAGTCCCTTGGCGATAGAGTACGCGTGTCGCTAGAGTACGTTTTTGTCACCGTGGAGTTGGCCATGGCCGTGGCCACCTTGTTCTTGAAGCCGTTCCACAAGGAATGGAGAGCAGCCAAGGTGAGCATTGTGGTTGTTCTCTTTTGGTTGTACGCATTTGCCTTGTGCAGCGTTCGGGTGGCCAACATCCTGAAAGTCCGGCTCCGGTTGCCCTCGTTGTGGGCCCACTCCACCGCGTTGTACTTGCTCCATCTTCTCTCTGCTGCGGTGTTCTTCAGAACCGCATTGCTCGGCCACATCAAGAGCAAGCTTGTGCTGTCTTACTACGAAATTGACTTTGTCCTCACCTTCATCTTGGTGGTGTTGAACATGACCGTGAAGGTGGGCGACAAGCCGGCCAAAATCTACGTGACCTCCGATGGAGTCAAGCCATCTCCAGAAAGCGTGTCCAGTCTTTGGTCGTTTTCTATCTACTCATGGATCGACCCAATGATCTGGAAAGCATACAAAACCTCGTTGACCATGGACGACATCTGGGGCTTGCGTGAGGATGACTACGCAATGCACATTCTTCGCCTGTTCGAAAAGTCAAAGCTGGCAGCTCGTTTCACCTTCAAGTTGTTTGCTCACTTCAAAGTGATGTTTGCACTTCAGGCACTTTGGGCCCTTGCTGACTCTCTTCTTATTTTCGTGCCCACACTCTTGTTGAAGAAGGTGTTGGAGTACGTCGCAGACCCAACTGTCACCACCAGAAACGTGGCTTGGTTCCTTGCTTTGCTCATGCCAGTCGCCAAGATGGCTGACTCCACTTCTTCTGGGTTCTCGTTGTTCCTTGGAAGACGTGTTTGTGTTCGTATGAGAGCCATCATTATTGGTGAAGTCTATGCCAAGGCCTTGCGCAGAAAGATTACCGTTCAAGATTCTTCTGAGGAAGAATCTGTCAAGTCCAACGATAAGCAGGACGACTCCCTGAAGAAAGCCGAAACCAAGGAAAGCACCAAGACCGCTGAGTTGGGTGCCATCATCAACTTGATGGCTATTGATGCTTTCAAGGTGTCGGAGATCTGTGGATACTTGCACTTCTTTGTTGGTGCAATCTTGATGCTCGGTATCTGTATTGGTTTGTTATACAACTTGTTGGGATGGAGTGCCTTGGCCGGTGCTACTGCCATTGTTGTCTTGTTACCTGTCAACTACAAGTTCTCTCAATGGGTGGGCGAGGCCCAAAAGACCATGTTGGGAGTAACTGACAAGCGTATTCAAAAGATGAACGAGACTTTCCTGAGCATTCGTATCATCAAGTTTTTCGCCTGGGAAGACAACTTTTTCAATGACATTATGAAGATTAGACACGAGGAGTTGCACTACTTGAAGATCAGAACCTTTTTGTGGGGATGTCAGGCCATGGTCTGGTTCCTTATTCCAACTTTGGTCACTGTCCTTTCTTTCTACTGCTACACCATCATTGAGGGCCAACCATTGACTGCTCCAATTGCCTTCACAGCTTTGTCCTTGTTCACACTTTTGAGATCGCCATTGGACCAATTGGCCGACATGACTGCCATTGTCATTCAGTCTAAGGTTTCTCTTGACAGAATTAGTGATTTCTTGGAGGAGCCCGAGACTTCGAAATATGAGCAATTGGGTAACAAGCCAGGTCCAGACTCCCCATTGATTGGTTTTGAGAACGCCTCGTTCTCTTGGAACTCGGCATCTGCAAAGGATTTCAAGTTGAAAGATTTGAACATCACTTTCAAGGCTGGCAAATTGAATGTGATCATTGGTCCTACTGGTGCTGGTAAAACATCTTTACTTCTCGCCTTGTTAGGAGAAATGGAATTGACTTCCGGTAAGGTGTTCTTGCCTGGTGTTATTCCTCGTGATGATTTGGTCGTTGACCCAAGAACTGGATTGACAGAGTCAGTTGCTTACTGTTCCCAGTCTGCTTGGCTCTTGAATGACACTATTAAGAACAATATTATCTTTGCTTCTCCATTCAACCAGGACCGTTACGACAAGGTCGTTGATGCTTGTGGATTGACCCGTGATCTTCAAATCTTGGCTGCCGGTGATCAAACAGAGATTGGAGAAAAGGGAATTGCTTTGTCTGGAGGTCAAAAGCAAAGAGTTTCTTTGGCTAGAGCGTTGTATTCGAACTCCAGACACATTCTTTTGGATGACTGCTTGTCTGCCGTTGACTCTCATACTGCCTTGTGGATCTACGAAAACTGTATCTCCGGACCATTGATGGCTAACAGAACTTGTATCTTGGTCTCTCACAATGTTGCCTTGACTGTGCAAAAGGCTGAGTGGGTTGTTGTCTTGCACAATGGTGTTGTCGATGGCCAGGGTCTGCCTGAAGATTTGTTGGCTAGCGGAAAATTGGGTGACGATGATTTGGTCCAGACATCTGTGATGAACTCTCGTTCCCAATCCTCCACCAACTTGCAAAGCTTGGAAGCAAAGAACGCTGACATGAAGGTTAAGGCCGCCACTATTGAGAGTAAGTTGAAGAAACTTTCTGGCGAGGAAGAGGAAGAAGCCATTAAAACAGATGGAAAGCTCGTTGAGGATGAGTTCAAATCCGAGGGTGTTGTTGATTGGAAAGTTTACACCGGGTACTTCAAGGAATTTGGTGGATGGCCAACGTGGACTTTGATTATCCTTGTTTTCATCATTCCCCAAGGAATCTACATCTTGCAGTCTTTGTGGTTGAAAGAATGGGCTCAGAAGGGTACTGAGGCTGTTTCCAATATCATGAGTATTGCAGGATTGGGTAACAGTAACATCGCTGTTGAATCGAGACCTGCAGTTTTGAGTAACGTGCTTCCATTTGCTCCTTCAATTGTGGGAACTTTCAGCCGTGTGTCAGGTTCTCTCATGGCCTCTGCTTCTCTTATGAAAGAGCAGCACTCCACCATGTACTACATTCTCATCTACGGAGGTATCGGTCTCGCATACTCCATCCTTGCAACTTTCAGAGTCTTCTTGACCTTCCTTACTGGTATCAGAGCTTCCAACAGAATTTTCAAACAGGTTTTGACCACTATCTTAAGGGCCAGATTGAGATTCTTTGACAAGACTCCGCTTGGACGTATCATGAACAGATTCTCCAAGGACATTGAATCGGTCGACCAAGAGTTGACACCATTCGCAGAAGCCACCTTCGCTTGTCTTGTTTCATGTGTGTCTGTTTTGGTTCTTATCACTGCTATCACTCCTGGATTTTTAGTCTTTGCATGTGTCATCGCCTACCTTTACTACTTGGTTGGTTCATACTACATTGCTCTTTCCAGAGAATTGAAGAGATATGACTCGATCACAAAGTCTCCAATTCACCAGCACTTTTCCGAATCTTTGGTTGGTGTTTCGACCATCAGAGCATATGGTGTGGAATCCAAATTCATGAAGCAAAACTTGACCGCCATTGACACCAACAATAGACCATTCTTCTACATGTGGGTCGCCAACAGATGGTTGTCGTGGCGTATTGACTTGGTTGGTTCTTTGGTCATGTTATTTGCTGGTATTTTCGTTCTTCTCTCCATCGGTGTTATCGACGCTGGTTTGGCCGGTTTGTCGTTATCTTATGCTATCTCATTCTCTGAGAATGCCTTGTGGATTGTTCGTCTTTACTCCAACATCGAGATGAACATGAATTCCGTTGAGAGATTGCAAGAATTCTTGGTCGTTGACCAAGAACCTCCAGCATTGGTGCCCGAGACTGAACCCAGAGAGTCCTGGCCAGAAAAGGGTGAAATTGAGGTCAAGGACGTATCTTTGAGATATGCTCCAGACTTGCCCAGAGTCATCAAGAATGTCACTTTCCACGTGGACCCTTGCAACAAGATTGGTATTGTTGGTCGTACCGGTGCCGGAAAATCGACCATCATCACTGCTTTCTTCAGATTTTTGGACCCTGAAACTGGATCCATCCACATTGATGGTGTTGACATCTCCAAAATTGGCTTGCAGAATTTGCGTCAAGCACTTACCATCATTCCTCAGGACCCAACCTTGTTCACCGGAACCATCAGATCGAACTTGGACCCTTTCAATGAGTACGAAAACGAACAGATTTTCGAGGCTTTGACCAGAGTCAACCTAATCACTCCTGGTGAAAGAGAGAACCCCGTCGATGGTGGTGACAACCAGAACAAGTTCTTGGACCTTGACTCCTCAATCACCGAGGGTGGTAATAATTTGTCCCAGGGACAAAGACAATTGATGTGTCTTGCCAGATCCTTGCTTAAGAGTCCAAAGGTCATTTTGCTCGACGAGGCCACTGCTTCTATTGACTACAAGTCGGATGCCTTGATCCAGCAAACCATCAGAGACGAATTCTCCAACTCCACCATTTTGACCATTGCGCACAGATTGAGATCGATCATTGACTACGACAAAATTTTGGTGATGGACGCTGGTAGAGTTGTGGAGTACGAAGACCCTTACGTGTTGATCGCCAACACCGAAAGTTTGTTCTACAGTATGTGTGAGAACAGTGGTGAGTTAGATGTCCTCACCAAACTTGCCAAGGAGTCTTACGTGAAGAAAAAGAACTCCAAGTAGGAGATTAGCATTTAATTGGGTATTTATTGTTTCCATTTAGACCCTAATATACTGGAACTTGAAATTTGTTCGGGACTCTGGTTTATCTGATCCGACCTCGTAGAAAGGGACTGTTGTGGCTCACCTGCACACACCTTATCAGCCACATATCCAAACGACCCATGATTAAAGCCATATCACGAAAACTCGCTGATCTTCGAGACGGACTGGTCCAGATTATGTCTTTTCAGAAACTCACTGATCGGGTATCTATCAACAGTGCGTTGGAAGACTTGAACCTGAGTGAATCCTCGTCTCAACTTCAAGATGAGAATGGAAAGATCACATATCTTCAGGAACCAGAGGAAGCACCACAGGGCCGCCATTTGGGCCTCTATTCCACGATCATCTTGTTTGTGAGTCGAATCCTCGGATCAGGATTTTTGGCGAACGCCAGTGGCATGTACATAGAATGTGGTGAATCACCGTTCTATTTCATCCTATCATGGCTTGTCGCCTCAGTGTTGGCATTCTCCGGGTGCTATGTGTTCCTTGAGTTGGGATCAGTGATACCTCGGTCTGGTGGAACCAAAGTATTCCTAGAATACATATATGAGAAGCCATTTATGATGTCCAGTGTGATCTTCTCGCTCTATTCGATCATGTTTGGATTCACGATCCTGAACTTACTCGTTTTCGGAGAATACTTTTTGCATGCTTTGGGCATAGACCCAACACAACATAGAATAAGGGCAACCGGTTTGCTCTTTTTGTATGGCACCTGTGCAATTCACGGGTTTAGTGTGCTTCATGGAGTGAGAGTGCAAAACTTTGTTGGAGGGTTGAAGCTAGTTTTGGCCCTTGTTATTGTCGTCACTTGCTCTTACGCCGTCTTGCTTCCATCCTCAGTCACAAAGCTCGAAAATCATTTGACAAAAGAAGAATTTTTCAATGTCAAATCAAAGCTAACAGTGGCGTCGTTTGCAAGTGCTGTCATCAGAGGCACTTTTGCTTTTGCGGGCTGGAACTCAATCCATACCGTCACCAACGAGATCAAGGACCCCATTCGGACACTCAAGATTGCAGGGCCTGTTTCTTTGATCATCATAACCATAACTTATATGACGATTAATGTTGCATACTTGGTCGTGATTCCAAGCGATGAAATTTCAAACGGTGGTCAGTTGGTGGGATCAATCTTGTTTGAGAAGTTGTTTGGCTACCACATCGGTAGGCAGCTTCTCACAATGTCTGCTGCACTCTGCGCTGGAGGAAATGTGTTCGTTGTCATGTACACCATCTCCAGAGTGAGTCAGGAAGTCTTCAGGGAGGGCTACTTGCCATTCTCACTGTTCATGGCATCAAACTGGCCTTTCGATGCACCTCTTCCAACTCTTTTGTTGAGTTGCCTCCTATCAACTGTTGTCATCATTTCATCTCCAAATGGCGACGTATACAGCTATGTGGTGAGTCTTGAGAGTTATCCGCAGCAGATATTTGTGTTGCTATGCGCCATTGGACTATTCATAATCCACAAGAGGCATCCAAACTTATCATCTCCGATCAAGTCACCGCTCTTTGGAACAGTATTGGTTATCTTAATCTCGTTGTACCTTATCATCACACCATTGACTGGAGGAAACCCAAATCCTAAGGGAATGGAGAGCTGGGTTCCGTACACATACCTTGGCTTGTTCTGCTTGTTTCTCTGCTTCGTGTACTGGGCTTGCATGTTTATTCTTGGCCCATACTTTGGTGGCTACCATCTTGTACCGATCGAAATGCAGCATGACGATGGCTTGATCATTAAGGAATGGCACAAAGTTGAGGTTCCTCGTTTCTAGATACGACGAAATGACAAACAGACTTCACTCAGGTTCTGGTAGTGATTGTAAAAGAGTCTCAATTCTTCTGGCAAAGCTTTTAAAGCGCTTGCTCTTCAAAGTTCGAGCCAAATTAAGAGATAACTCCTGATCACTTAAATCATGTAAAGAATTATCCTTGGTTTCCACAATCTCTTTTATGGCGTCTGTCATGAGCTCTGCAAGCGACTCTCTTTTATGGTCGCGACGACGTTTCTTCAGAGTCTGTTTCCGCTTCTCAGAGGTTTTACGGGAGATATCCTCAAGAGCTTTGTTGATCTCTTCTCTCGTTATGACTTGCGAATAGTCAGTCAACACCTCCATATTGCCCGGTTTACCCAAATCTTGCTGACCAGAGAAAATGGACGTTTGCAGGGCATCCTGAAAACTGACCTGGCTTAGTTGTGTAAAACCGTCCTGCTGAGAGAATTGACTACCATCCACCATAACAGACTCTGCTGCTCCCAATAAAAGAGAAAACGGGTCCTCGTAGGTTGGATATCTTAGCGGATCACGAGCAGGATAAGCGATTGAAACTTGACTCTGTGAAGGCTGGAAAGGAAAGCTCAGGGCCATATTTGAAGGTAACATGTTTTGACTTGCAGTCTCAGCTATCGACACCGAATCTGGAACCTGTGACGAGCCCAAATGAGGCACGATCTGGGAATTTGAGGGCGTTGACCCAGGGATTCCCGATGACATTTGAACGTTGACGCCCAACCAGTGGCGGATCTTGTTTGAGAACACATTGAAGTTTCCTTCAGACTCAAATGTGAGCTGAAGGCGTTTCTTGAGGTTATCACCATCGAAGATTTTGATACCCACGATGGGCGTCTTGACCAAAAACTTCACATTATTGCTAGTCATAAACGTTGTATCCTTTACAGTTAGTATGTTTGCAAGGTTATAGGTATGATCTACTACGCACAATGGTCCTTCCCTGGGAGAGAACTGCTACGGAGACTCCCAGAGCGCTCTTGGTACAACGCAATTTGAGTCCCAGGCGGTAATGAGTCCAGTCTTTGTTCGGAGAAGTCAATTGAGAGGCCCTGACAATGGCGAACTCGGTGACTTCAGCCATAGAACGAGTATTCATGGCCGCTTTTATTCTGTACTTCTGCTATTTTGTTAACTCGGCGGAAAAGAAAAGAGAGCAGTTGATTGTCATTCCATGGAATTGCTGCGAAAACACATTTTCTCGCCCAATTTCACCACGCGATAAAAACCCTCGACTACAACACATCTTGATGATACAAAAGTTTATTCTTATATAATGAAGCGGGTAATTAATGCATAAAAAAGTTTTGATGGTATAGCATGTTCGGAGTCCGAACAAATTGCAACAGCGAGTGGCTAGTGATTCAGTAGGCATTTCGGTTCTCGACCGCCTATAATGGGATTGGACCAAGTGCTTCAAGCTTGTCAACAATCCAATCAAGTTTGCCATCAAAGTTCTGAGGAACGGTAACGTTTCTGTCATAAGACTCTCCGATCTTTCCTCCAGGGAAAGAAGAGAAAAGAGTTCTGATTAGCTGGTAGTAAGCCAAGTCGGCACCAGGGTACTCCAAGTTTGTCGATCTGACTGTTCTCTTGCAACCTTGAACTGTAGGTTTGCCGTTGAAACGATCCTCAAGCCACTTGATTGCAGCTCCACTGCCCTCCACCACTTCAAGAATGTGTCCAGTGGTGTTGGAGACTGCAAACTCAAGAGAATCAATACCCCAGTCGCAGTAGTTCTCGTACGCTCTTTGGGCACCAGGGAATGGAACAATCTCGTCTTCAGTGCCGTGGAACACAAACATAGGAATCTCTGGCACTCCTTCATCCTCGTCCAATGCTAAGGTGTTCTGATCAATAATGGCCTTGACCTCTGGTTTGTTGAAAATACTCCATCCTTCGGGGACATAACGATCACTTCCCGAGAAGAAATGGTGAAAGGCGAAAGTAAAGACCGACTCGATAAGACACTTGTCAGCTGCCTCCTCAAACCATGCTCTTCTATCTGGCCTGATTGCATTCATGATAATAGGACGGAGATGAGGGTACTCTTGCATGAGTCCAGTGACAGCATTTGGAACCAAACCAGCGTAAATAGTACCCTCTGTTGCTTGAGCGGTCAAGGTAATGTTGGTGACCCAACCACCAACTGCCACGCCAATCAAGTTGTCCTTAAGTTCTGGAGCATACACTGGCTGGAGCTGGGCGGCCCACCCAGAGGCAATTGTTCCTCCAGAGTATCCCCACATGGCAACCTTGGCATCAGGATTAATTCCAGTAGTGTTCTGAGAAGTCAACACGGCACGAATTGAGTCTAAGGTAGCCTTTCCTGCCTGTCTTCCAGCTGTGAAAGCACCCTGGGTGCCCTCATAATCTGGAGACACAACGTACCAGCCTC
This sequence comes from Sungouiella pseudoflosculorum, assembly GCA_030674735.1. Taxonomy (NCBI): domain Eukaryota; kingdom Fungi; phylum Ascomycota; class Pichiomycetes; order Serinales; family Metschnikowiaceae; genus Sungouiella; species Sungouiella pseudoflosculorum. Next base: position 79,600 of record JAKUAO010000021.1, on the reverse strand, counting down.
TAGACAAACCAGTCGACACAAGAACCATTTCCAATTGAGCAATGATGGTGTCCATCTTGGCACCAAAAAGAACCGAATAAGATGGAGCACAGTTGGCAGAGGCAGAATCCTCAGCAAACTGGTACGACAAAAGCTTAGAAGGATCAGCGTCGTATGGCTCGAAAACAGTGGTCACCACTGCCGTGGCATTGCCCACCGAGTTCTCGGACCTAATCAAGAATTGCCATGCGTTCTTGATATTGATGGGGTAGTAGACCGAACGCACCATCAGCGGCACTGTTCTGTAACGAATGATTTCTCCCTCAGTATAGTCATCAAGATTGTCAGGTGTGTTATAGAACTCGTCTTCCAGAGGAAGGTCGGGCTTCAAATATAACGCACTGGTCAACGAAAAGAGCCAGAAGAAGACTACCAAGAGAGAGGATTGTTTCATGGTATGGACTAAAAGTTTGATTACTGCTGGGGTTTCATGTTGGTGTATTTATACTGGCTCCATACATCGTTTGGCACCGAGAGTACTTACCTGCCAACATGTGTCAAAGAGCTATAAATTCCTCAATTGGGGAGGGTATCTTTGTTATAAGCTACTCCGCATGAAAAAGTTCCAGGGCTTCCCGTCGTGTGCACAACAGAGACGCCATTATTCCCAATCAGGCAAATTATCTCCTGGCGGACCCCAGACTGTGGACGTTTATTGTTGCCAGTATCCCCAGAGTGGAAACAAAGATTTGCCTAGGAAGGAAACTATGCATATCGGTAATGGCGGGAATGGTGACACTGGGACGTACTGACAGAACAAGCCGTGGTTCTTTTTTCGCAGCCACCCGTTCAGGGCCGAGCACCGAACATTTCCTGGGTGGTACCTCACATGAGAAACCGGCCCGACGGGAACGGTTAGCAATCAATGACAGGTTTTTACGTGGTTCTAACTCGACGCTACCAGAAACATGTTCACTATTTACAGATAATTCTGGTGGTTAAGCGAGCGTCTTGCCTTCGGAGCCAAACGAAGACTCGAGGTTCTTGAGTGCGACTTGATAGAGAAGCAACATGATGGAGCTCTGTATGCCTGTCCATATAAGCCGAGGCCCGACGCCGGAGAAGATACCCAAGATTCCCTCATTTGAATAAATAGAATGCAACGCTCCGAGCGTCGAAAACCGGTACATCATCTTGGCAACGGTTCCATTAATCGACTCTCGGGTAAGATGTTTGTGGGGGCCTGCGGTGTCTATAGTTGCAGTTTGAATTCTTGTTTTGATCACATCGAGGGGTGTGGTCAAGGTTCCAGCCAACCCACCTGCTGCTGCTCCCGTGAAGAGCTCTAAAGACACAGGTAGGTCGTCAGAATTGTTGTTGTAGGAGATTGCCCACTTGCGGAACTTCTCGTAAAAGGCAAATTGTAAGGCACTGAAGGGCAAGTCCCGAAATAATGTTTCCTTGTAGCCATATGTTAATGCAGAGACACCTTCGGTTTTGGCAATCGATGACACGGCGTCACTCAACCCCTTATAGTTGTAGCCACAGCCTTTTGTGTATGGATTGTTGTATCTGCCCTGCAATTGCAATCTTGTTTTCAAAACCTCCAGAGGAACGTAGAAAATGCTCAGGGCCATGTCACCCAATATTCCGGCGAAAAAATATGCCACTGTATCATTGATGCCCAAATTACCGATCATGTATCTTTTGCTGTACTCATAAGTACCGAAAAATGCTGCTGTGGAGGGGATCGACCCCAAGATGGCTGGAGTGTACCCTCCATACAAACCCCGGAAAAGGCCCTCTTGCCTGAGAATTGCAGAGTAAGCTGGGATCATGCGACGATATTGAGGATTGAACAGCAAACCCTGTTGCCTTGTCTTCACCGTGTCTAACGAGTGCATGGCACTATCACCAACTGCTCCACCAAAGGCACCTGCAATCATGCAGAACACTATAGGAGGGCTGGATTCAGAACTTTCTTTGGGTGTTTCATTGTTTGAGCCGGTGAGTCGTATGGCACTGTCTGGATGACTCAACAGTTCTCGATGAGGCTGGAATGGTGTCGGTATGGCAGATGTGGTGTAGCACTGGGACATTCGCTAATGTGTGATGGAGCGGAGGCAAGATTGGGGGATGAAATGCAAAAGATGGGAAGATCTGATAGCTGCAAGTCACGTAGTTGCATACTATAGCCGTAAAAACGTGTTCGAACGAGTCCAGTGGGTATGATATCTTCAAGAAAATTGCAAAAGAGTTAGCCCGGGACTATTGAGAATTCGACAAACACCCGTACCTTCGGAGCCGTGAAGACGATGACTTTGAAGTGGTTGACTGGAGAAATGGAAGGAGAGAAGATGTAAAGAGAGAAAAATTGTGGCTTCAATAACGACTTTGAGGAGACTTTTCAAATTTTCAAAAGTTGCTGTGTTGACGGTAGATTTAATCGTCGGGGGCAACACCAATTCGTGATTGGATGCGTGCGACAGACAGAAACAGGCGTGCTTGGAAACGGTTTCACCGTGTCAAGTTAGGAACGTGCGCACGAAAGAGCAAGGGGAAGCGGCAGATCTGAAAAGCTGCTTCAGACTGAAATCCAGAATTCCCCTTCTCCTCTCCAAACTTGCAGATCCGTTCCAAAATCTGTCAACTGGACATCACGTGATTTCCGATATCAAGAGCCCACCCAAATTGGGACTGATTTGAAGTGCAAGATGCTACTGAGAAGCGTCTTGAATCCCTGGGTACCACGGGTGGGAAGACGTCTTTATCGGATTCTCGCAATTGAATCTTCTTGCGATGACTCGTGTGTGGCACTTTTGGACAGAAAATCTCCAACTTCAACGCCTGATATAGTCGATGAGGCCAAAGTCACATTGAACTCTGCCAAAGTGGGAGGTATCATACCAACAGCTGCACATGAATTCCACCAGATTAGCATAGCCAAACTTATACAAGGCTTCTGCCATAAGCACAACTTGACCGCTCAATCTCCTCCTGATTTGATCTGCGTGACCAGAGGTCCGGGAATGGTGGGGTCGTTGAGTGCCAGTTTGCAATTTGCCAAAGGATTGGCAGTCGCTTGGAACCGTCCGCTCGTAGGGGTTCATCACATGCTTGGGCACCTCCTCACTGCCATGCTACCGTCCAAGGAGAACGCTGGCACCCAGCCACAATACCCATTTCTAAGTCTTCTCTGTAGCGGAGGACACACCATGCTAGTACTTCTGAGATCTTTAACAGATCACCAGGTCATTATCAACACATCAGACATCGCTGCTGGTGACTCCATAGACAAGTGTGCCAGAGAACTCGGATTGACAGGCAATATGCTTGGACCAGAGCTCGAAAGATATGTTGAAAGCATTGATCTGGAAACGAGGCTGAAGTTTGCATCAGCAAACCACAGCACGGGTGAGAATGATTTTGATTTCAAGCTTCGCATGCCCATGAGAAGTCCCAAGCATAAGAAGATTCCAGATGTCATTGAGTTCGGCTTCGCATCGTTCCTCAGTACTATCGAAGGATACAAGTCAGCAAAGTTTGCAAACGAGCCAATGGATGCCATCACAAAGCGGTTCGTTGCATTCAAGCTTCAGGAAGTTCTTTTTGACCACATCATCAACCGGATCAACGTTGCGTTCATAAAACACGGAAATGTCGGTGACGAATCAGACGGACTATTCGCCGGTGTCCAAGACTTTGTATGCTCTGGGGGCGTGGCAGCCAATTCGACCCTTCGCCAGAAGCTTTTTCACAACTTGAACTCGGGAACTCCCTTGAAGTTCCATTTCCCCGACTTGAGGTTATGTACGGATAATGCCACCATGATTGGCAATGCTGGAATGTTTATCTTCGAGGAGTTGAGAGTCAAGTCAGACTTCGGTATATTGCCGATTCGCAAATGGCCCATGGATGAATTATTGGTCGCAGATGGATGGGATAAGGTTTCCGAGGAGGAGTTCGCTCTGGTCACTGGATGGAAATGAGCACTGCTTCAACATGTACATAGAAAATGCATCACTCTTCTTCAAACGTGTCCTCTTCCATATCACGGTGCGGTATTAGCAGCTCGGTAATGTTGAACTTCTCAATCAATGCTTTCCAAGTGGGGACATCCAAGGTGGCAATGTGATGGGAAACCGGTGCTGACTCCACATCGATTTCGCTACTATCATCGGGGATCTCCACGAACGGGAATCCTTCCTCGTCTATGTCCACTTTGATCTTTCCGTCTCGTACTAGGAAACTTGTGTAGAACAAATTCTCGACCGATTGTGCAAATGATCTGGGGTTGATGAAGAACTTGAACAAGTTCACTCGCTCCTCGTCCGCGTCATTCAAGACACCATAAACCGTTCTCACGATATGCGAAGTGCTCTGCTCTGGATCTTCCTGGATATCAGTAGCCGTCACTTTCTGAGCTGTAGTCTTATCTCTTGAGGAGACAGTGTCGTCCACAGTTCTGGCTCTAGGGCCAGCTTTCCGACGCTTTGTTGCCAATGGCCCATAGAGGAAATGAGATGGAACAGCCACATTACTTTGCAGGTAGAACCACCGTCCCAACTTCTGCCAGTCAAACGAGTTGAATGTCTCGTTAGCTCGCTCTTGCGGAGTGCCTCGAAGTTCGGTTTCCTCCTCATCTCCAAACAGCGTATCGGGATTCATGTACTTCTTGAGGGCAGTAACAATCTCCTTTTGCGTTAACGTACCCCCTAGGTCGCCAAATCGGATATGGTCAGCATTGATCGAGGCGAACTCTGCCGTTCTCTTCAATGCCTCAGAATCTTTCATGAACACGGAAAGTTCCTTGACATCGTTGCCTGTAACCGTGGCGAAAAGGTTCTCCAAGTCCTTGATTCGCTCTAGAACAAGCTTACCAGCTTCTCCCTTGTATGCTGCTGCCTCTGCACGCGCCACTTCCTTCTTGAACTCTTCATATGCTTGCGAAAGTCCACCGATTCCATAGTTTTGGTAGTGGGAGTGGAGATCATGGATTCGCTGGGTGATTTGGTCATCTGGTTCTGTAGACAGAGTCATTGCTCTGGTTTAATTGTGGGTCTTTGCTCACAGTTGTAGTAGTGACACTGTTCTCTACCTTGCATAAACTCACGCGAACTAGATCAATCAAGTGTTTTGTCTCTTCTACACGCAAGAATTGTCTTACTGACAGGATCTAAAAAGAAAAGAGAGGTCTTTGTTAATATTTGCTGATCCTGACTCTTGCCTTCTGTCCAATTTCTTCCGCAAAGTTACTGCTTCAATATCCATAACCACCAGAGAATTGACTGCCAGTTCAGACCACAAACCATCACAGCATGTCAGGAAAGATCCGGAAACTCGAGGAGTCGGTTGTCAACCGCATTGCTGCGGGTGAAATCATTGTTCATCCAGCAAATGCTATCAAGGAAATGCTCGAAAACTCCATCGATGCGGGCTCATCGATGATAGACGTGTTGGTCAAAGATGGTGGCATTAAACTCCTTCAAGTCATTGATAACGGAGGCGGAATTGCTCGAGAAGACTTGTCACTCTTGTGTGAGAGGTTTGCCACGTCAAAGATTGCCAAGTTTGACGATTTGTCTCTGATTGAGACCTACGGATTCAGAGGAGAGGCATTGGCCAGTATTTCCCACATTAGTCGACTCTCGGTGATCTCGAAAACACCACAGTCCCCTCTAGCATACAAAGCATACTATGTGGCTGGAAAATTGGCGGACGCAAAGTTCAAGTCCACCTCGGCATCAGATCCAAAGCCTATTGCAGGTAAAGACGGCACTCAGATCACAGTCGAGGACCTCTTCTACAATGTCCCTTCGCGTCTCCGAACCTTGCGTTCCAAGAGTGACGAATGGGCCAAAATATTGGATGTGGTGGGGAGATACGCTGTACATACGGCTGGAGTTGGTTTCTCATGCAAAAAGTTTGGGGAATCCCACGCAGCCATTAATGTGAGGACCGGTGCTCAACTAAAAGAGCGGATAAGAACGATCTTTGGTACTCTGGTTGCGAGCGACTTGATAGAGTTCAAGTTTGAAGGTACGGAGTTTGGTGTTACTGAGCTAAGTGGAGCAGTATCTGGTTTCAATTACAACAACAAGAGGAAAACTCCCCCTGTTTTCTTCATAAACAACAGGTTGGTCTCTTGCGACCCCTTGAGAAGAGCCTTGAGCTCAGTATTTCAGGTCTTCTTGCCGAAAGGAAATCATCCATTCATTTACATGAGTCTCCAAATTGCCCCACAGAACCTTGATGTGAACGTTCATCCAACAAAGAAAGAGGTCAGGTTCCTTCATGAGGACGAAATCACAGAGTGGGTGTGTGGACACATGCATGACGTTCTTGCCAACAAGGATACGTCTCGAACATTCAAGCAGAGTACATTGAAGAGGGAGGGCCCAGACTCCAAAGTCGACGACGTGGTTGTTGCTGTGAAGAAATATCGCCAGGAGAACAAGCTTGTCCGAGTGGATTCTACACAACCTAAGATAAGCTCTTTTGTCAGGAAGGACTTCAAGTCGCTCATCAAAGATGCCGCTCTAGACGAACTGTCAGAAGATAATCTCACGGAATCAGTCAATGAAACAACAGATATCTTCATGGAGGAAACTTTGCAGACATCTCAAGGGACACCTCCACCCATGGATATCGACTTTCACGATGACTACTTCGCTAACCAGGCTATTGAGCTGACTGGCCGAAGCAGGTCCGACGTTCAATTGGATAGCATTACTGAACTTCGACAGGATACCAAGGAATCCATCGACCGACCGCTCACAAATGTGTTCAATAATTTGGTTTACGTTGGTATAGTGGACCCTGAAAAACGACTCTGCTGTTTCCAGTACGACGTGAAACTATTTCTCTGTGACTACGGAGCTGTGTTGGCTGATTTCTACTATCAACTTGGCCTCGCACATTTTGCAAACTTTGGAGAATACCAGATGGAGCCGACCCCGCTCAGGGAGATCTTGCAACCATTGTACGATTCCAAATCAGAGCTTGAAGACATGGAGATTGTGATTGACAACATAATGGGCATGGAAGCAATGTTCTTGGAGTATTTCCAGCTTGACTTTCGTGGAGAATGTCTCTGCAAGCTCCCATTGCTAATGGAGAACGTCAAGCCTGCATTGCTGAAGCTTCCATACTTCATCTATAGATTGGGCACTAAAGTGGATTATTCCGACGAAAAGGAATGTTTAAAAGAGGTGCTTAAGCAAATCGCTCTCCTATACATTCCCAACCGGATCACAATGGGAAACAATGATGATGAATATGCCAAGGAGATGTTTCATCGCGACAGAGACTACGACAACTATGTCTTGGAGAGCTTTGTGTTCCCAGCAATCCGCAAGCATTTCATTGCTGCAGAACATTTGGCTCCGAGCGTGGTACAGGTTGCCGATCTCCCCGGGCTCTATCGAGTATTTGAGAGATGTTGATGAAATTAATGACAATACACTATTGCAGGAATCAGAGGTTAGGACCAATTGCCCAATTCTACTAAACCCCACGTCATGGGAATCTGAGAAATTTTTAGTTCAAACCCCTGTATGTTGCTCGGCAAAACTAACTTCGCTCCCCAACTTTTCCATGGTCGAGAAACTTGGCCATATGATCGTTAAGAAGGATCATGTGAAGACGGAAATTACCCAAACCGGCAGTGCCAGAGTCGCATGCGCGATAGTGTTAGTGAGTTTCTCCAGGTGTCATATGAAGGATGTCGGCAATTCGAGAGGACTGATCCTACTATATAAAAACACTTCGTTTTTTTCCGGCGATTCCCCATTAAAGTTGGTCCAATTCTTGGTGCTGGAAGTGTGCGGAAGATTCCAGAGCCCATAATGTTGATTGAATCTTCGCCGCACGACTCATACTTGACCACACTCAACTTGGGAAGTTTCCCCAAGACGGTGTTGGATTTTCAAGAATCACAGGAATACTTTGAACAAATTGTATTTGTTGATTATCAGCTCCAGTTGCTTTTGCATCATGAGTTCGGTGGCCGGCTCTTTGCCCGGGCCACTCCTTCCAATTGCTCCGAGTCTGCCTTGGAGAAAATTTCACTGTTGATCAGATATGCCCAATCGGTGGACGCAAACTACTCCAGCTCCAACAAACGCTACGAGGAGGCACTTTACTACACTGCAGTGTTGGGCCACTTGTACAGTCTTGCCGGCGACCCTGAAGGATGCCAGTCGGTGCTCCGGTCCATGGAGTTGTCCCTGAGTCCAGTTTTCGACAGTCCGGCCCAAGCGGACTTTGTTGTCTACCTTACCGCCAGGTACTTTGCATTGTTGGGCGCCTGTACGGACACATCGTACTCCAGCTGGATCCACTACCTTGTGAGCTTGAGAAAGTACGGCAACAAGAGTCAAGTGGCTGCCAATGCCTGGAACGACGCCATCTTCAAGAAAGTGCTCCAGGTGTTGAGTTCCAATGGATCCAATCCGTTGAGATTCAAAGATTTGATTACCCAAAGCTTCAGCGATAATGCTTGCAGCTTGGTCGCCGTTGCCAACAGCGCATTGAAACCGGAACACGAGAAGTTCATTCTCAAGGAGTTCAGGACCGACTACATCACATTCTTGAGCGAGCTCTTGACCAGCAAAATCAAACAGAAGACCGAGTTCCCCAACGCTGCTTCTGAAAACTTTCAGGAAGTCGACTTCATCGAGACGTTGTACGAGACCTTGAATGATATCTCTCATCACAGACCTGTCGTCACATATTTCTTGAGACCTACTTTGTCCAAGAAAGTTTTGGTCAATATGACTGAAAAAACTTACCAGAGTCAGATTGTGATTCTGAATTTGATTCGAACTTTGATTGATGCCAAGGAATATGACGAGGCGTTGGGTGCTTTCAAAACATACATCTCGTATGTTGAGAAAGATGCTGAACAGCACGGAGGATCCTATCGAGACATCATCGAAGTGATTGATATTTTCGCAACTTGCATCTACGTTTTCAATCCATTGAGGTCAATTGTCAATGACAGCGGCCCAGAGAAGATGTTCAAGTATAATTCAGTGGAGAACGTGGTCGACGATTTGAAAGTGTTTAGCACTCAGTTGGTGCTGTACTTGAACAAGTTGACCATCTCTGCCAACTTGAGTTATGATGACGAGATTGAGTCTTTCGCTGAGAATGAGCTTTCTTTCTTGTACCATCGCTACAACACGAATTTGCTTGTCAGCGATAAGTCCAAATTCTCACGGACTGTGTCCAAAGCGTGGTTTGCCTTGGGCCAATACCACTACTTCTTGTCTGTCCATTGGTCACCTGAGACTGCTATCTTGGATCAGAATATCAACAAGACTACCCTCTACTACAAGAACAGTCTCATCATTAATTCCACTGGAAATGTTTCTTACTTGTTCAACTACGCTTACGTGTTGGCACAAAGCCAGTCCCTTCATTCCACAACGAGATTGTGTAAGTTCATCTTGAAGAGATACCCTGAGTCTTTTAGAACATGGAATTTGTTGGCACTTGCGACCTCCGCATTGGAGCTCAAGGAGTCAGCACTGGCTACAACTGTGAAAAGCATAGATAAGAGCACGATATTGGACAGCTTAACTAATGGGGAGAAAGACAACGCAGAGAGCCTCGAGAACGGCCACGCAGCTCAAAACGGAGATGGAGCTTCATCTGCATCACATCTGGAGAAATTCATCGAGGATGCTTTGAACATTGCCGGTCTTTACATGATGAAGAACAGGCAGAATGGAGTTGAATTGTCGTTGCAATCGAAGTATGAGATTTTGCAGTTGAAGATGACTCAGCTTGCCATCTGGGAAGAGAAACAGGGAGTCGAGTTCATTTTGGAGTCCGTGGCCGAGATTTTCACATTATACCGCGAGTTGTTTCAAGAAAGTGTCCATGACGAAGATCATGTCAGGCAACCTGCCACTTCTCGCGCAGAAGGTAGATGGTCTCACCGTCCAAGTGTAATTGACCCTTCAGACGTTACTCTCTTGAATGAGAAAGAAAAATCAAAAGACAAATCCGTTGCTAAGGAGAGGATAAAAAGACTCTCGCATGTGGCACAGGACGCTGGAGGCAAGCTCTCCAGAACACATTCCACTAAGGCGTTGAAGCCAACGAAGCAATCGACGCCGGCTACCAAGCAAGACGAAAATCGGGTTTTGCAGGACATTTGGTTGTGGACGGCTTCTATCTACTTGAAGCTTGGCTTGCTTGAGGAAGCTGAGCAATGCATCGTGGAAGCTGAGACCGTGGAAAAGCCCAATGTGAAGACTTACACTTTCTTGGGTCTCTTGACATCCAAGAGCCGCAAGTTCTTGTCTCTCCAGGAGTACGAGCGGTCTCTCGAAATCTTCCATTCCCCAGCCGAAAGATTCAACAAGAAGGCCTACGGGCTTACACTCTTGGGTATGTGCAAGCTCTTCACTATTGATGACGAGAAGGACAATTCTCTCTTCATCTCTGCCAAGGACCGCGATGCTGGATTAATCCGCTTGAAGAACTATTTGGAGAACTACAGTCTTTGCTGGCCATATGGAGCCAACAGCTCTGAGTTGTGGTTCTACCTCAGCACGATTTACGAGAAATTCGATGACAAGGTCTTGTTCAAGAAGGCCTTGTGGAAGTGTGTTGACTTAGAGAGCGTCAGACCAGTGCGGGCATACTCTGTGTGTGATGAGTTTATCTAATGCAACTAAACAAAAAGGAGAACCAAAAAGTTCTAGGAACAATTCGAGACACCCTCAAAGTGCACTCATTGAAGAATGATTCAAAGTGCATTGTTTGCCAGTTAATGCCAAAACCCTCCGAAAGCGAGGCCCACCTTTAAATTATTACCATTACCTGTAATATACGCCAAATTTTTTGATGGTTATACAATTCGAAATCGAATAGTGCTATGCGAGTGTAATTACCAACTTTATGGTAAAGCCGATGTCGATAATTTGTGCATACAGGCCACCAACTTTCTATCTCTATAGTCAATCAAGATGGCAGAAGTGGCACCTAACGAGGTAATTTACTGTGGAGTATGCTCATACCCACCAGAGTACTGTGAGTTCGGAGTTACTTTCAAACGATGCAAAGAATGGCTCGCAGAGAACGAGGAACAACTCTACCAGAAACTTTACAGTGAAGAAGCATTGGCCAACGCAACATCCACCTTATCTCTCGAGAAAGAAGAGAAGATCCACAAGGAATTGGAGAAAAAGCAGGCCAAGGAGGAGAAAAAACAGGAGAGAGAATTGCAGAAGAAGCTCGCTTCCAAGGTTGTCATCAAGAGAATCGAGAGAAACAGAAGAAAGCACATCATCTCCATCAGTGGCTTGGAGGTGTTCAACATTGACATGAAGAAGTTGGCCAAGACTTTCGCGCTGAAGTTTGCCACTGGTGCTTCTGTCACCAAGAACGCCGAAAAGAAGGATGAAATCATGGTCCAGGGTGATGTCAGTGACGATGCCAAGGCATACATTGAGAAGTTGTTGGAGGAGCAGGGATTGAACGAGGTGAAGGTGGAGCAGGTTGACGACAAGAAGAAGAAGAAGGCAGAGACTGCTACTGCTGCTGCTTAAGGAGGGGTTTTGTTTTGGAGAGTAGATAGGCGCAAGGTTGGAGGAATATGGTTGCTTTCATGTTCCTATAAGCTTTAATATAAATTTGCAAATGAGTGACAGTGGTTTGTGTTAGTCGTATTTCTCCTTGGTCGCCCACGAAACACCGTATTCGTCGAAGCCGGGTTGCTTCATGAGGATTCGATACAAATGAGCAATGCGCCGCTTCGTGTTGAACTTGTGTGTTTTGGACCGCTTACCCAAGCCGTTATGTTCCTTGATGTGGTTACCAAAACCGCATCCGTCAGTGAGCCCCAAGATTGCCAAGTTGCCGCTTTCGGAGTCCAGAGTCAAGTGACAGTTGACTTCCCACAAAGTGACAGAAACGTCATGGTTGTGCTCATATTGGAAGTACTCGCCCAAGCTGTGCAAACTGATCGAGAGGGCATGCTTGTTGTCCTTGTTGAGATACCTGCTCAAGGCCAACTTGGTGTTTCCATCAAACTTATCCAATTCCGGCTCGAATAAATGCTTCACCTTCTCTAGTGCCAACGCCATCCGTGCAGCTTTGCGGAAGAAATTGAGAATCAAGGTATTCTGGTAATTGCTTTCCACCGCTGTATCTCTGTTATAGGCTAGAAGCCACCTTCCAAACATGGCGATAGCTAGAGGAATACATAGGCCATCTGAGTGGTTGGCAAAGCCAGAAAAGAGCTCAAAAAGCTCGGGGCGACTGATGTTGGCGTCTGACTCCGCATAAAGGTCAAGAATGTCGTTGAAGCGAGCTAGATTTGGAGCCAACTGCTCCAATAACGCGAGTGCATCCCAGTCTTTTTCAGTATGGAACCTGTTCAAGTTTGAGAACCGTGGCTCGCCCAATTCTAGAGTGGATTGCATCAAGTAATTGATAATGTGAGTTTCCAGGGTGAATAGATTGTCCAACGGCTCACCAAAGTAGAATACCTCAGCTGCCTGGGCCCACGGAACGTTCAACGTGGAGGTTTTCTCATAGAAGTAGTAGTTTCTCCGCAATTGCTGACAAACATACGCCATGAACTTTGCGTCTTCGTCAAGCTCTGGCTCTTCCTTCTCCTTGCCCTTGAATAGGCTCTTGAATTTCCCTAATCGCGTCTGTTTCTCCGGTAGGTCCAACTTGTCCAACTTAAGGCGCACGCTTTGCAAGTCCAAATCTTCGGAGTTTTCGGAAACAGACGAGTAGAGCGAGTTGTACGAGGTAGCCTGTGAAATCACCGACATGCGCAGCCGTGTGCTGGTGCCCGTATTTAGAGTCAGCTCGTCTAAAGTCAGGTAGCGGTGATGATCATTATGCTCCGCTTTTGGGGAAGTTGGAGGGTGTGATATGCCAGAATCATCTGCGTGAGCAATGGCAATTTGAGGAACGGTGAATGGCTTGGGCTCCGACGCTAAGCTGGCCTCGCTTACCAAGGTTTCCTGGTCAAGATAGGCACTAAGAAGCGAGTCGGAATAGTACAGGGCCAGGTTCTGCATGAGTGGAATAGGCGGAAATCCAGGTTTGATAATTGCTTGGATCTGGAACGAGATGTTGAATATGCGGATTTATGGTCGGATCATTCAGCAAATGTCCACAGTTGTATGGGATAATAGGAAGTAGTCACGTCAGTCGGTTATGTATATGGCGCAGTAGTTGGCGGAGTGGGTGCGAAACGAATGAGTACAGGTCCACTATAGGCAGAGCCCTCATACACGGCTGGACCTAGAGGTTGGTATCCACGTAGTAGTAGTAGAGACATGATATTGGACATGAGTAATGTGACATGAGTAAGTTGACATGAGTGGGGAGATGTGAGTTTTGGATCTCAAGCATCTGTGCGATGCTGGTGGCGCCCACAGTCCGGTGGCGCATGAAACAACGAGAAGTGCCCTTGAACGTTTCAGTGTTTGAAGCGCATGACATGGTGCAAGCCTCAAAGCTCAAAACACCCCGGCAATAATAGTTGCAAGAATCTGGTGGGACCAGAAGCAAGTGCAAACGGTTGACTTATGAACCATCGGCTATAATACAGAAACGCAACTTCCTCTTCTAGGAAAGAAGTTTCAGGATGGAAGGCACCTCCTCAGCGACCTTCGGCGTGGCTGCCACTGACGTTGCCGTTGATGGACCATCAGATCTGATCAGCGGGAGTCGGATATCGTTGCGCTCCAGCTCTGTGAAAGAGCCAGCTAATTGGGTGGACAGAATGGACCGGATCACTGGTAGCTGTGGGCTAGTGCGAAGCGACGAGGGGTTGGAGAGAGCTCCAATTGGCGGCAAGATCTCTTTTGCAGATGTTGGAGCCGATGCAGGTTGGCTGAATGAAATTGGAGCTGCCTGTGGCGGAGGGGGAAGTGGAACCGATGCCTGATAGTGACCGCCAGGGTTGGCGTACCCACCTGGAACTGGTGGTGCTCCCATTGGAGGAGCACCCAGAGTTTGAGGGCCAGGTGCGTTCACTGGAGCATGCACCATGCCCGGCTGGGGACCCATGGACCCGTCAAGCGACATGTGGCGTTCCATTGGACCACTTTGCATGAGGAGAATAGGCTGGCCGTCGATGTTGGCCGGAGCCATATGCACTTGTTGGTGGGCCATTTGCACTGGCACTGTCTCTATGCTTTGGTACACCATCTGGGGGCCTTGAGGTCCTTGCATCACTTGCATGGCTACTGGCTGGTAGCCAGGAACACCAGCAACTGGCTGGAACAGCATCACTGGACCATAGGGGGACTGTATAAATTGGCCAGAGTTATGGGCAGCATCAATGGAGGGTGCCATTACTCCAGGCTGCGTTTGCATGCCCGAAGGTGCTCCAGAAACCGAAGTAGTGATTACACCAGGAGCAGCTGTGAGAGGTGCGTGACCGGAACTTGCGATCACAGCACCATGAGGTGGAATCAATTGGTATGGAGCGTATCCCTGATAATATTGAGGCTCTAGGGGCATGGCCGACGAGCGGGGAGGTGCATCTTTGTAGAGTTCGTCGCCCGATTCAGTCTCCTTAGAGGTTTTCGACCCCGGGTCATTGCTTCTGTCTTGACGTAAGTTCTGGTTGTACTGGGCCATACGCAAGGCGTTACGGGCGGGTGCATCGAGGTTCAAGTATGCGCAGTGGAGCTTTCCCTTGACACAGTTGAAGCACTGCGGTAGGTTTTCGTCGCACTTGATTCTTCGTTTCTTGCAAGTGCCACAGCCCAAGTGGGAATTGCGGTGCTTGCGCCGGGAGTTTTTCTTTCTGCGGCCGTTGTCGTCTTCTATGTTGGACACTTCGACGGGCAGCACAATAGGCGGCAGTTCCGCTTCCCCTGACTTTTGTCGGTCGTACTTCTTTCGCAGTGGGGGTAGCGGATTCCTGAGGGCGGAGTTGAAAACGTCCATGGAATGATGGTCAGTCAGGGATGCCAACAGTTTGGCGTTGTTGTGTTGGCGGAGTTGGGAGGAGTTTGGGGGTGTTCAGCCAGGTCAAATAATTGCCGACAATGGCCGAGATAATGTCAAATGTCAACACAAATCAATGACGGAAGTGACAGTGACGACGGGATGAACCGGCAATGTTCACAAGTAGCAGCACGGACTGGGAGTGGGGCGTAGCGGCGGGAATGGGGGCCAGAATTGCTAAATCAGCAAAGGAGGTGGCCTGGAGTGGATTGGAGGATCTGATGCGAATGACGCCAACGCAGGGGAATCAACACGGGTAACCACGAGGATGGAGGACGCGGGTTGCAAACAACACAAGAGAAACAGTAAGGAATCCGGCCACAACTCACAACACAGTTATCGAACACTCACGACGATAAAGAAAACTAGTTGCCAGAAAAAGTTCGCGGACGCTATTAGTACAAATTGTAAGCACAGTGCAGAAATGCAACCCGCACAGGCCAGAGAAAAACCGAGCAGGTGCAGGCAAATATACGATGGACAGCGAAGGGGAATCGTGGTCTGGAATGGAATTCCCCAGCGCAAACGGGCCAAATTTCAGACGCCAGCAAGTGCCAGCGCATCATTTCAGCCGTTTACAGTCGAATGGCGTTGACCGCACCGGAAAAACTCGTGGTAAGGCCCAGGGTAGGCGCAGTCCGTGCCAGGTTAAGTTTAGCCCGTCTTGCGCAGTCATCCTGCCAATATCGTTAGTAGTGGTGGGCCAGGGCGGTTTACGGGTCGTTTACGGAGAGTGGCATATTTGCATGAGCACGCCTGTGCTTATGGCAACCCATCAGCCTTGTTTTAAATTAGCGACATACAGCTTGAGGGGCCGGTACCCGAGCGTCCTGATTTATTTCGTAACTTGGCTTGCCATTTAGCTGCCGCCATGGTTGACGTCCCTACTGAGATATTTGTTCCGCACAAAAAACCTGCCAGTTGGGGGCGGCCGCAGTTATCTCATTACGAGCTCTGCAGCCAACTAGTTGCAGCGAAAAAATAAATACCAGGCCCCCGATCCCAGACATGCCAACGGGTGGAATTTAAGCTTTGGGGTGCCGGCACTGACATAGGGTTGCCCATACCCGACTATCATAGCCGAGCATCTCCCCCCACTAGCACTGAAGTAATCGCCGCTAAATTTTATCTTTCGAATTAGTCGGGCGTGGCGGGCGGTATGCAGAATTGGCGACCTACTCCGGTTGACGACAAAAAAAGAAGAAACGGTGCCTCCACCACAGACCGTATAGAGACATTCGCCGTTGTCATGATACAATGGCATTGATCTTGTCAAGAATGAAGATCTGTGGCGAAACTGGTGGTTCGAAGACACCCAATGCAACATATCTGCACCCCATGCATGGGTCTGGGACTTCATCAGTGGAGACTGCGATTATGTGCACGAGCACGGGCCAATCACATTCGGTCACCTCGTGTTTTCGCCAGCCAAAACCCATTGCACATAATCGGGCTGCCGCGGCCTATACCGGACGATTTTTTCCGGCATGCGTATCACTTCTGGTGCCTGCGTCACGGTTGGAGGTGAGGAGATTGCTGGCCTTATCATGTAGGTTACGCAGATTTGCAGCTCCCACGACACAAACCCACCCCCGCCGTAATTGAAGTGGTAGTGGCACCCACTTGGGATCGGGCTTTTTGTGGCTGACACCTGGCAGCAAATCCTGAAGTGGCGATTTCAGGTGGTTCCAGTTGTTGACAATGGTAACAATTTGGAATTCCTGCGTGGACTAGTTCGCATTGGACTGGCGTCAGGTTTGTTGCCCGTCGTAAAGAGTTGCACGGAATGTATCCGCGGCATCGTGATAATTCCCCTCGGCATAGAGGTTCGGCATTTTGGACACAAAACTTGACAGCCTCGTGAAACTTTCCTTCGCAGATCTATATATGACTGCACATTTATGTGGGCTTGTTGTTGGTGAAATGAACTCGCAGGTTTAAAGTTTAAATAATAATACACACGGCTGGTGACACCCGGCACAACCAACTAAATCGGTTTAAAAATCATCCCCCGATTCTTCAACCGGTCTAGCCATGTCTGCCTGTAGGGAGGTTTATCTGGGAATTCAACATTCTCTGTTTATCGAGGTTGGTGTCGATGGGCGATCCCAGTGAGGTATTTTTTCGCTCGTGACGCGCGGGTTATATTCCGGTCGAATGCATAATTTTTTTTTCCATCATGTCGATTCCTCCACTAAGAATCTCACCATCGCTTCGGTTACACATTTACGGACCCTTTAAAAATAACACGCTATGCATTGGTTCGCCATTATTTTGTGTCTCCATGTAAAGGCGAGATCCAGCCTATCTTTCCAATGTGCTCGTTTTATGTAGCTTGAGCGCCACACCAATATCGGTATATGGTTTCCGTTAATTGCACCTAAAAGGGTCCGTGATCAACACGGAATGCACATGTGGTGTGGTGCAGCCCAAGTTATTTTCAGCCAACCCCAGCTCACGGTCTCACGGCTTCAGATCTCCATAATCTTCCTTCGGAGGCAAATACGACTCGTCAAATCTCCCCATCCGCTTGGCCCACCACTTTTTCCGATGGTCTGATTTGCTGATTTCCTCCATCAACATAGCCCCGTTGTCGATATCGTCTTCCTGCGTCTTTTTTGTCATTTCCATGACGTATTTACCGTCTTTCGGACTTATGTCGTAAGTGTCGCCGTTGGTCAAGTCCTTCATCACAATCTCTCTTGTCCGGCCCAATGACTCAATGGCCCCAACCCGATCGACTGTTTCTTCCAACAACTCGTCAAATTGAGGCTGTGAAGCGATTTCATGGAACGCCCGCATCATTGGCACCGAGTCTGCTCTAACTCTCGAATCTGAATCCACCGTGAAGATGTTCAAATTGTCGTACTGCTGAATGTAATCGGGTCTAGTCATCACCTGCCGAGCTCTCCAAAGAGGAAGTTCTGGCAAATGGTGGTCCTTACGCACATCCTTAGCATCCGGCATTGTCTTTGAAATGAGCGTGTTCATGTGAACTCGATCCATTTGGACAAACTCTCTCATAAGCATCATGGCACTGGTGGAAAACTTTCCAAACTCCATGACATCGTCGTCCATCTCCTCTCCTAAAAGTCCGCACTGATTCAAAAACCACGTCTTCTCTCGGTCTATGATCTCATGACAAGCTTTCAATGTATTTTGGTGTCTTGCAACCTGGCTGATATGCTGTGGCCGACCACCAATCAAGTCATATATCTTGTGGCATGTGTCTTCATCAAATTGCAAATCTGGGTGCTTGTTGGGTGGATAGAACTTTTGCCGGATAAATTGGAGAACATTGATCGTCTCTTTTCTGTTGAAATCACGGACATGAATGAGCTCCAACCTGGTCCCCAACCGCTTTAATTTCTCGTAAATCCAATAGTCATCACTGTTGAAAACCATCGTCACCAACTCACTTCCACTCAAACTCTCTGCCTTCTGTTGAAGCAACTCCAACAATTGGATACCATCTTCATTCTCTTTGATCAAATGCGCATTGTTGATAATCATAAGAAGTGGTTTGTCGTCTTTCCCAGACATCCGGCGATGAATGGCCAATTGCTCGAGTTTGTTGAATGCTCTCTCAATGTCAAGCAATGCTGTTGTATCTCTAGGACCTCTAATGCTAAATAAGGAGCCAATGTAATCCTCATTATATGCGAAGTTCAATGCTCGTCCGAGACGAATGCGGAAGATTTCGGGATCAGCATGAGCATCAAATATTGCAACGTTGTGACCATCGATTTTCTTCATGGCCTCCATGATCAACGTTGTCTTACCGGTTCCTTTTTCGCCAACAAGAAGATAATATCTGCCCTTGAGTTTTCCACTCACGATGTCGTCAAGGAGCTGCTGTTGGGGTCTGATCACCCAGAATTTCGTCAAGTCATCCTCGGTTTTGGTGGTCTTCTGGTCATCCTCATCGTCGCTTCTCTTGTTCGTCTTCTTGTGGATTGCAAGTTGATAAGCAGGGTCACCGTTCTGGAAAGCCTGGTCCATTTTGTCCAACACATGCAGATTGTAAAATCGGTGATACAATAATCCCGAAAGTCCCAATACACCAACAGAACTCAATGTTATGCCAATTGTCTCCAAACATTTGAAAAGGAACCTGGTAAATTTATCAAATGTCTCCCTGAGCCTAGACTTTTGCTCTTCTGGCTCCTCCTCATAAGCTTCTTCTTCCAAGTCTTCCTCCTCTTTTCTGGCCTTTTCCTTCTCCGCTTCTTTGTCTTTTTCGGGGTCGTTGGAATTGTCGTCGTCGTTTTTGTTTGGAGGTCCACCATTACCTCCTCCTCCATCCCCACCATTGCCATTGCCGACTCCACCAGCCTCAGTACCGTTGGAAACCTCACTGCTATGACTACCATTGTCATTATTTGGAGGTGGTTGAGGCTTATTGATGACAGTTTCTGCCACAACTCCCACCTGCGCAATATCAGCAATAACTCTTCCAGACTTTGAGGCTTGTTCGCTGTTCAGAGAAGAATCTTCGGCTGAAGGTTTTTGATCACTTTTCTTGTCTTGTTCCTCATTCTGAGGTTTGTTCTCCTCTGGAGATTCCTTTGATTTGTCCGATTTATCAGAGGCCAGTTTGTCCTTGTTCTCCTCAGTTGAAGACTCCTTTTCATTCTCCTGCTCTTTCAATTTCTTGATCATCAACTTCTTCTGCTTCACAAGCTTTTTTTTTTCTTTCAGCAACTTCTTGTTTTCCTCATCCACTTGATCATTCTCGAGTTCCTCCAATACATCAAAGGGTAGAAGTGGGTTGATAATACGATTTCGAGCCGACACCTGGAACTGTCTAAACTTTTGTATTTTATTTATCTGCAATCGGGGACCGACGAGCCTGACTAGCAGCCTCGGTATCATTCTTGCAGGCGTAGATTGGGGAATAAGGTTTTGCTATTATGAAACAGCTTCTGCCATTATGCAGGACTCACGATAAGTCAAATCCGGAGTTGGCAGAGATAGAGTAAAGCAATTTCTCCCGAATCATTTTTTTGTCCTTGTAGTCCGGCAACTTTAGCAAGTTGACACATGTTGAAGCTGTGGGTAGTCTTTCGGATGCACCGCTATTATGGATACCGAATTTCGGAGAGAGTGCGCAGAATCCCAATAATGGAGCTCTCGAAACAGACGTCACGAATTTGATAAGGTCACATCTTTCATTGGGAGTCATTTCCTCGACAACTTCCCAAAAAAGTGTGACGGTAATATCATCATCGAAGTAGCCTCCATACAGCACATTAGTTTTCCAATCGTTGATATCGATGTCGTTTCCCCCACTGATAAGCATCTGAAGCTCAAATGGGTCGAACATATTGAGCCAGGTCGCGTTGATAATCTCGAACAATCCCTTTAGGAAATATTTCGTTTGTATATGGAGGGACTGGTTTAATTTGAAATTTGCGATCTGATGAATATAGTTGAGTCTGTTGGAAGAGGTGACCTTAATCGAGTCACCATATGGTGGTTGCAAGTCGTATTGCATGGTCTTCGAAT
The DNA here is from genome assembly GCA_030674735.1 of Sungouiella pseudoflosculorum. NCBI lineage: Eukaryota > Fungi > Ascomycota > Pichiomycetes > Serinales > Metschnikowiaceae > Sungouiella > Sungouiella pseudoflosculorum. The sequence goes on along the minus strand of JAKUAO010000021.1, from coordinate 59,116 downwards.
CAACTTGTTCATTGATGGTAAAATCGAGATCAAGTTGCAATATTTGATCTTCGCTCATCTCGAGAAGCTTGTTTAGGTTTTGATATAGGTCTCTGTCAAGATACTTCAAATCATTAATCGAGTTTTTCGTTGAATTCTGCGCCACTCTCCATTTCGTCAAGAAAAAAGGTGCAAATGCAACGTCGATTAAAACGCTTTCATAAAGACACTTACCCACAATCATGCCCATAAATTTCATATACTGTAGCCTCTTTTGTTGGGTTGGTAGATCGACACGCTTAAGGATCTTGAGATAGATGTCATCATTCGGATAAAGCTCATTCTCAGCAGTAGTTTCCCGAAACAAGTGGAGTTCATTCTCAGGGTTGAAACCCTCTGCAACTACCGAGCTGAGAAACTCTTTCGTAAGTCCTCCACCATCGATACCTGCCTCAACTCCATGCTCATTGTAAAATGTGACTTGTAGCTTATTTTTGAATTGGGAACCGGTCTTATGAAATTGTTCAAAAGAACTCTCGAGAATTGATTCTCTGTAGATGTCTGCAGCCAATTTATCCCCTGTAGGGTCACGGAAGAAAGACCATCCCAGAGTTGAGCTTATTCTTTCCTGGTCAGAATCGATAAGACCCTGGAAAACCTTGACTCTATCGTTGAAATCGACAAAGAAGGGAACCTTGTTGAGAACCTCTAACTTCGATGTCACATCCAGGTTACGAATCTTGGATCTCGAAAAGGAGGGACGGCGACTTGCTTCTTCGTCGGATGAGAGATCTTCATTTTCTCTCTTGTACTCCTCGTCATCAAGAACGATTTGTATCATTTGATCTGTCTCAAACTTGATTGACTTGAGTTTCCAAAATTCTTTAGGAAGATGCTTGAGTCTCAAGTTCCTGATGTAAAGCTGATTAAGCAACGATATTGAAATACTTGTGAGTCTGGGCAAACTCAGAGCCTTAAAGTTGGCCAGTTTGATCTCGTTGAAGCGAAAGATTAAGGTGAGACAAAATACTTTCAAGAAGTGAGAGAAGTCCAGAATATCCGATTCCGAAAACCTCTCTTCACTGGCACTCTCGATGTCGTTGGCGACAATCATCCAGTATGAAAGCAATTGCTCGTAAGTATGCAACAAGTTGAGGAAAAGTGAAATGTCATCGTGTGCTAAAACTTTAGCAAAGTCTTCGGATGAAAGTGCATCGGTCAACAGCTCCTGTCTTCGGAACTCAATGTACGCCGGATGGCTCGACATCTGATCAAACATCCAATGATCAAGACCTGGAGTAATTGTCATCATCATGCACAATTTTGTTCTTGCTTCTGGAAATAGAAACATCACCATGGAGATAAACTGTACCGAATCCTTCTCGGATCGTTCTAATCGGTCAAAGGCGTGTGAAACGTAAGCAGAGGAATGGAGAACCAGAAGAACATCTGCTTGCTCCTGATTTATGTAGACTTCACGGGACACGTCAGTTGGATCGGCATCAATTTGACTCTCTTGCACGAGCTGTTCATTGTCTAAGTCGGATTGCAACTTGATGCTGAAGTTCATGGTGGAAAGTATTCTTAAGTGGACTGTGTAGTCTTCCGTGGAGTAGGGTGGAGGTTTCAAAGTTAGCAAGTTCACTAGAAGCTGGACTTTATGCCTGTCCGGTAAAGCTGACACGATGTCCAAGCTTTGCGGCTGGGCGAGTGCAGACTCGAGTAGATCGGCGTTGGTGTCGGATGATCCAAATGTATTGAGTTGAGTGGAGCCCACGAAGCGAATAAGCGGGCCAGTATCCTCGAGCAGACTTAGACGGAATATAAGGTCAACGGCGTCCAGCTCCAATGGTGTCCCCACATATGATTGAAGGACTGTGGTGATCCCAGACCACTTCCTGGCCTGGAGGTTAGGCACACCATAGGTGGTGATTAAGGCCTTAAGACAGGCCAATTTCTGCTCTGAGTCGCCCTTTCTGGCGAGAAGTTGCCCAATGGCCCCGATGAGTAGCGCTACCAGGCGATCGGCGAGGTCGCCTCCCAGACGGTCGATTCCTGATCTCAATTCTGGTAGTAGCGTGTTGGCGTCGTTGCGGAGGCCAAATTTGCAAATAAAGGCAAACTCACCGGCCCAGACCAGCCAATTCTTTGCATTTCCATCGCTCCAGTGCTTGCGGAACTCCTCAGCTTGCGATAAGAGATCAAGCCGGCGGCGGATATATTGTTGGATTAGGATCGCACATTTCTCACGTTGCCGGGCCTCCTCACGCTGAATTCTTTCCAATCTTGTTCTTTCAAGGAAGTTGGCACCTCTCGACGACTTCTTGTCCCCGAGATTGACCACCCTTTTCTTGGAGGTGCCGGAGAAATTAAGCATTGATGGGAGGACAAGGTAGTTAAGATTGCAATTTCTGTGTAGGACAGATTTGGTAGGTGGAGCCACGGTCACCACACTAGATAAGTCTTAGAAAAAACAAATTTTGTCTTCATCGGTGGCTATTGAAGAGTGTAATGATGCTTTGTTTTATTAATTATATTGAATAACAAGTTTCCAGTTGTGGGATGCATCTTCCGACTTTCGGGATTGATGCGGTCAATGTCTCAGACATTCTGGAAGTAAGATCTAACGGACTATAACTGTGAATGTAATGAATAGGAAACGAGAGATTTGGCATCAAACTCGCTGGCTATGATTTCCTGTTCTTATCACCTTATTGTTGCATCAACTCGAACAAATGGCCCAAGGACTCGATGTAGTAAGTAGGCTGTAAAGATACATCACCGTCTTCTAAACGTTCTAGGTCCTTGAGCTTAGTGCCTCCACTCAAAACCAACAAGGATCCACCATTCTCACCGCCCAAGTTGCCGTCGTTTCCGAACTTGATGTCGGTGTACATAGTGTCTCCCACCATCAACGTCTTTTCCCTGTCAAATTCAGTCAGGGCCAAAATAGCATCCAAGAACACGGTGCTAGGCTTACCCACATCGGTGCATCTGCGGTCACATGTGTACTCCATGAGGTTGACGGAGGATCCACCTGCTGGTAAGATCATTCCGTTGGGACCCGGATACGTACGGTCGATATTGGTGCCAAGGAACGGGAGTGACTTGTCATTGTGAAGAAGGTACTGGACCGTGGATGCCACTCGCAAGTATGTGAGTTTCTTTGTGGAACCCACCACCACAGCCTTGACTTCTGGATCCACTTTGAGAAGTTCGTGCTCAGGATCCCATTCGTCGTCCAAACGAGTATCGTTTCCTCCCACAGGAATATAACCACATTCACGGAGCTCCTCCTCGATTCCAGCATCTCCAAAAACCCACACTTTCGAGTTCTCCGGAACCTTCAACGTTTCCTTGAGAACAAGAGCTGCTGCGTAGCATGTGGGGAAGATCCGATCTTTTGACACCTCCGAGATGCCGAGCTTGGCAAATTTCGAAAGGTAGTTGTCTCTGGAACGAGAGGAGTTGTTTGTGACAAAAGCAAACGACTTGTTCGATTCGTTGAGGTGGTGGAGAAGTTCTCGAACTCCAGGAATCAAATCACTGTCGAGCCAAATGACTCCATCGCAGTCAAATAGGAAGTGCTCATACGAGTCGATAATGTCAAGGGCCTGTTCTTTGGTGGAAACTCTGATCGATTTGCCAACTGTCATCGAAGCTTATAGTTATCGGAGTCACCTGGAGTGGGATTTGTATGGTATATACTTCATGAAACCCGCTGTGCGTCATATACTAATCAAAATACATTATGCTAGAGACCTCATAAATTCAAGCGAAATTGTGACTCACACCAAAACTTTTGAGATTTAGATGGACAAGAGCATGCCGACAGCGTACATGGTCTTCCAGTAAATGTCCATCCATTGATGGGCACTTTCGACATCGTTATCTTCAATAGCCTCTCGCAAGCCTGGAAGTGACTGACCTGCGTAGCCCGTGTATCTGCCACTGGCGAAGATAATATGCTTGAACCAGGGTCTATCCTTCAAGCCTTTGCTGAAAGTGAAGGTTTTCTCCACTAGCGAAAGCTTCAAGTTAATCATCAGTAGCTTGGATGCTGTAGCTATTCTTTGCGGGGCAGACTTTGGCTTGTAGAGGTCAGCCTGAAGCTGCGATCTCTGGGTATCAACACTCAAACCTTTCTTCTGAAAGATCAGGAGGGCGTGCTTCACGAGCTTCACGGTGTCAGTGAAGTCATCAGGACCACCATTAAACTCTGGTACATGCTGGTCGCTGGCCTCTTCCTTATTGTGCTTATGATGGTACCATTCAGATGGGATATCCTTGAGGGCATCGTCAAAGTAAGATTGAAGGTCTTGTGCGTACTCCAGCATATCCAACTTAAGATATTCGTATCCACTGAGCTGCAAGATGATTTTGCCGAGATACTTGCCCATGACATTGTGGTAAACAAATCCAGGATCAGTGAAAGTTTCCATCCAGTAGAACGAGTCATAGTTCAGGTGGTATTGATAGATTGGATCGGTGAGTGGATTACATGCGAACCCCAAATCAAAAGAGGGAACTCCAAGATGCTCCAAGAACACCGTGTAATCCGAGCCACTACCCAAAATGGGGATCTGGCCCTTGAAGATGGACGTCATGTAGTGGTCATATAAGGTGCCACCCTTTGGGTACTCGACCTCCTTGGCAACATCCAAAAGCAACTTCTTCAACACGGGAGACGACTCGAGCGACAACGTATTACCAGTAACAGCACTGTCAAGGTTCAAATATGCAACTACCTTCTTCTGAATCCAATCTGCATGGTCTTCACCCCATTCAGTCGAGCCCAAAAGACCAGGCTCCTCGCCATCCCAGGAAGCAAAAATAATCGAGCGATATGGTTTGAATCCCAACAGAGTAGCCTCTTGTAAGCCACGCATGATCTCTAGCATCACCGCAGACCCCGAGTTTGGGTCCCCAGCGCCGCCCCGAATCCATGCATCTCTGTGGTTCCCCACAATTATGACTTCATTTTCGTTGATGCCCTTGATCGTACCGAAAACATTATGAATTGGAACAATCGAATATTCCTGCTCGTTGAAAAGATTGAGGAGAGGCGTTTGGATCTCTTCTTTGGGAGAAAGTCCTACGCTATAGTCGAAACCTTCCAACTTACCAATCCAGTCCTTTCCCAATTTCTTACCTGAGAGACCTTTACCATTCAACTCAGCAAGAATTGGCTTGATGTCGCGGTAACTAACAGGCAAGCTAGGAATCTTGGGAATTGTAGTAGGCTCCTTTCTCTCGACTTTGCCTTTCGAAGCATATCCTGGAGTAGTCGGGTCTCCTGGTCCATAGGATAAGTACATGACAGACCCCCGCTGAACAGATGCCTCATTTCTGGCTGGGCCATGCGGATACTGCTTGTACCCGTTTTGAGGGATGAACTCTCCGTCATCGCCTGGGTCTGAGTACATCACCACACCTGATGCTCCAACCTCCTGGGCAAACTTCACCTTGAGGCCACGGTAGATCTCTCCGTACCGCACAATTGCTATTTTTCCCGTCATGTTGACTCCCAATTTCGTGAGAAGGCCGAAGTCTTGTTTACGGCCGTAATTGGCATAGAAGAAACCAGCAGTCACATTGCCATTGGCCGAGTAGCCATGAAATGTGGGGACCGTGTCATTTTGCAGGGTCGGATCTTCAGGTAGCGCATCTTCTTTGAGAGACGCCTCGTAAACCACTTTTCCTTTGGGGGAGATCATCTTCAATGCGTGGTCCTTGGGGCTGTTCAAATAAACGTCATACGTCTCCACATGGACATCGTGCAAGCCAAACTCATCGAACTTCTCAGCAGTCCACTTCACAAGCCCTTCATTTTGGCCCAGTAGATGCTGCTCCTGAGTGTACTGGTACGACCAGTTGCGGGCAAGATTGGATGAATCAAGAACCCGGAGGAACTCACCTTCTGCTTCTCCAGGAGAAAGTTTGGAGGGTGATCTCCCGTGAACCACATAGTGGTAGAAGAAACTGTGTCTCCATCTCGTGATTGCAAGCATAAGATGGACGGTGATTGTGATACCGATTCCAGCCAAAACAATGAATCGAGCTTTCCAGAACCGGCGAGTTTCCACATACTTGGTGTTCAGCACCTCCACCACATTATCATGGAAATGCGGATCTTCCGGGTCGACAAGAAGCGGACGACTTTCGGACATTGGAAGCGTGTAGCGGGTTTTGGTTGAAGTTGAGGAAAAGTCGAAGATACGGGCTAATTAACTATCAAGGTGCGATAATGTAGATAAGAGAGAACGAGAAATTACGGGAACCAGAAACAAAAAGCGTGAAGAAATTCAAAATTCTGATAATTGAAGCAAGGATCGAGTTTGAATGTCAACAATCTGCTTTTGTCTTGTTATTTTGATCCTCATTCTTCCTACTTCAGGATTTATACTGATCAGGTCATTATGGCCCACGGTCCATAATGGCGGAATCATGCGCACGGGTTCCGAAACCGATCTACTCCACCTCATTCTATCAATGTTGAATTGAAGATTAAAATGTTATTGTTTCCGGCGTTCTAGTTCATATTTGCACCATGAATAATTTAAGCGATTGGCCAAACTAAACATCCATAATTTCTTTGTTAAGGTTTTGTCTCCAGTGCTCAAAATACAACTACTCCATCACCATTTCTCCTGCACCAAAATCTTTTTCTCTATCAATGCCTGACATTAAAATAGACGGAGTGGCCCAGGCCACGGAGGCCATCGAGGGGCTTGAATTGCAAAAAAAGCCAAAGGTTCGGAAACAGCAAACAGAAGCGGAGTTTGATGCCCAGAAACTGCAGTTCAAAGCGACTGGCCCCAGAATCAATACCTCAGACTGGCTTTTCGACCCCGAGGTCATCGCTAGCCTAGATAACACCAAGAAAACCGACAGAGTCCACATCTTGCACGCCTGCGAGAAAGCGTACTTCATGCGTGACTACGACAAGTGTCTCTCGCTCATTGGAGTGGGAGAAAAGCTTTTCGGAGTGGAGTTGGAGGATGAGAACTCGAACCAAGAGTTGAAGGAAGAGTTCTCGAACGCCGGGAGAAAAGTCAAGAAAAGCTCCAAGGTCGAACGGCACGTTGTGGAGCTCCTCCACATCAAGGAAGCCTGTCTTCGCAAGATGGCACTGGCGGCCACCAACAGTGCCAGTACCTAAACTGATCCAACCATATTTATAGCATTAACTAGTCACGAAATTCACGATTCTCTTTTCAACCAGATTTTGACTTCAACGTAGCTGGCGTTCCTGGTGCGATACAGCGATTCCTCGTCACTCTCGCCGTCCTTACTGCGATGTTCGCTGGAGGTGGTCACCTCATCCATAACTTCCACGGTGCCAGTGTAGATGTCCACTTTGTATGCCTTTGCCGTCATGAAGTGTAGGGCTAGAGACGTTGTTTTGTCGATAGCACGGCCCATTCCCTTGACCCGAATGTACTTGATTTTCTTGTACTCACCTCGTTGGTACTTGCGGTGGTCCACAGCTGGTTTATCGAACTTGGCCAAGATTGCATCGATTCTCTTAATTGCAGAAACGTACGGCGTGGCAGCCTTGACCAAGAATGTGGTTTCTCGTTCGATTTTATTGGGAATGCTAGTGTTTGGGCTGTGTTTTATGATAGCCATTGGGAAGAATCTGGTTAGTGGAGGAATGGCATGCAGGTGGTGATGGTGTAGGTGGATAAATGGAAAAGACGAACATATTCCGGAGGTGGAACGCTGTTGAATAGTTTTAAAAATAGCAATTATAAGCAGCTGCCTTAAGAGAAAACTGTGTTTACCCCAGATCTGGGGCTCCTGATGTTTTCTTGAGGCACATCCAATGTATAGGTGGTGAGATGAACCAGGTTATTGATTTAGAGAGCGTGAATTCTCAGAGATATTGAGTTTCAATCCCAGGTAATTGCAAGTGAATAATCATGTTGCTCCATATACTAAATGTTCAACGATGCTGACTAGCGTGCCAATTTCTATTCTTCATCATGTGTATAGAACCTTCCCATAGTTAACGCGTTGTATGTACGCGAACTATACAACTTTCTTCTTATCCACCACTAGCATTGTCATCCAATTGTGGAGAAATCACCATTTGAATTTCAGATTAAATTCACGGACCACACTCAAACTCCCAAGTTCTGTCATGACTTTCGAACGATCGCTGTCAGTCTCGACGATATCCAGTGGTTTCGAATCGCCCATAAGAAAGAGAACGCGAGACGATGACGAAGAGAGCCCCATTAAAAGGTCACAGGAGCATCAGATTCACTCGGACGCACATACATTCACTGTCAACATGATGATGGAAGCCCTGAGGCGACAGAAAGAATCTCCCAGAATTGAAGAATCGAGCGACGAATCTGAGATGGTGGCCAGCCAAAAGCCATTCTGGCCGCAGATTGTGAGAGTGAAACAATCGTGAGGAGAAGCTAAGATTTGCTGCTGCTGCTCTACATAATGAATGAAATGATAAACTAATATTTTGGAACAATCTATAACGAGCACTGTAGAATCATAAACGGGGAGATGTTTTATGGAAGAGTTGTCAAAAGTCAGCCATGGAAACCTCCAGAGCGCCCCCACGGCCTATTTGTGCTCTCAAGATGCAGCTGTGGATCCTACAGCTGAAAATCATGGCCTGGCAGCGCACGTTCTTAATCCGATGTTCATTATGGTACACTAAGCTCTGGTCTTTCTTCTGGCCTTCAACACAACCTTCTGCTTGACGGCTTCGGCCTCGGAGTCGGACTCGGCCTCGGACTCCTCCTCCTCCTCGGACTCGACGTCCATCATCTCGTCGTCGCTCTCGGCCTTCTTGGCCAACTTTTCGGCCTTTCTTCTCAACTCGACATCTCTCATTCTCAACAACTCGGGGTTGTCGTCGACCAACTTTCTGTCGGCAGCCAACATTCTCTCCTTGTTGCCTCTCATTCTGTTCTTGTAAAATGCTCTTTCTCTCTTTTGTCTGATCTCTTCGATTCTCGACATGGCCTTCAAAGTAGTAGCAACCAACTCTCTGTTGTATCTGACAGGAACGTTTCTTCTGGCGGCGAATGTCAATGTAGAGTCCACAACCAACTCCTTGCCGGCGGCCTTTCTGAATGCTTTGGTCCATCTCAATTTTCTTGGATTTCTTCTCTGCTTGAATGCCTTGTGGCACTTGGACCGGCAAAATCTAAATTCTTTGGCGTCGTTTCTGACGAACATAATGCCCTTACTCGGATAAACCGGCGAGGAGCAGAAATGACACGAGTAGATTCTCATGATGTGTTAGATAAAAATGCAAAAGGTGATAGCGTTTGATGAGATGGAGTACATAAAAAAAAAGATCGAGCTGCATCCCACCATCATGGTGTACGGGTGCGATGGGGAAGAGCTCAGGCTTCAGTGGAGACTCAAGTAGTATCCCAATTTTCGACGTCGAGATAACTTTAAATATCGAAATAAGATAATATGATTGTGTTTTGAGGCTCGACTAAAATCTCTGTGATTTTGTTGGGAACATTTATCGACTCTCCTCCGCACCCTACCAATCACAATACATGTCTCATGCTCCACCAGAACCTATTGGTAAGCAGCCAACCAATTATGAAGTCAAGGATTCTCCTTCGTTACTCTTCCACACATCACACAATACCTCCTAAAACCAGTTTTGCCTCCGACGGCACCAGGTTGGTGGCCAATTCTGGTGACTCGCGGCACGTGACCTGGAGGTGGGGGAGTGACACTGGCACAAATTTTTCTCCACCAACTTAAATCCAATCCACACAAACATGGAGGCGCCAACGCTAAAAATCCCCGGCGAGACCACCCAGGCCCAAGCGGCCGCCTCGCAACCTGTCTACTCCGGCCAGTTGCAAAGAAAACAGGCTCCGGAAGGCTCGGCAGAATGGTACTTTGACAGAACCTGTGACTGGATGGGAGAGCACCCATGGATCACCGGTATCGGCGTGTTTAGCGTGGCCTACTTCGCCGCTGGTATGTTCAAGACCAACCAACCAGGTATCAACGGCAAGGCATTCATCAAGGGTCCATTTGGCCAGAAGATGTCTGCCAAGGAAGCACTCCAGATCTTGAGCTTGAAAGAGTCGACGTTGTCCAAGGCCAAGTTGAAGGAGCAGCACCGTAAGCTCATGATGGCCAACCATCCGGATAAGGGAGGATCGGCTTTCTTGGCCACCAAGGTGAACGAGGCCAAGGACTTCTTGGAGAAGAGAGGTGGCATGAAAGATAAGTAGCGGGCTTGTACATATAATGCATGGAGAACTGAATGATCGAGTTGGTAGGAGCACTTGATAGTACTTTTATTCAGGCAAAATTTCTTTGGAAATTATGCTTCGTAAATGGAAAGGTAAACCGCTTCTCGAGAGACTACCAGATACCCATTTCCGGGTATAGATACGCAATTATGGAATTATCAGGGAACGCTCAAAACGAGAACTTTTTCTTCGATTTCAGGAATCAACGTAACCTTTGACTTGTTGCTTGACTCTGAAGTTGTGGTTTTCGAGCAAAACTACTTTCTCGTTTATATTCTGGTTTCTGGATGTTATTCCATAGCCTCATTCCGCACTTTGCACCCAAATTCTTCAGCTCCATACAAAACTGAGAACTTCTACCCAGCCTCAGCCTCTGAGCAACAACTACAGCTTGATTAAAAACACACAAGTTGCGATTTGAATCCGCCCAATCCCGAATTTTTTCGTGAACACCTATTGCCGATTCCGATTTTCCTACCAGAGCCAAAATCTCTCTTCACAATCGACAATTCTGGCCCACCATTCGGCCCTCTAACTTCTTCCCTCTGCAGGCAACTAGTCTCCACTCAAAAAATAACATCCACCCCTAATACCAACCACCATGACTACTTACGAGAAAATCGTCAAGGGCGCCACCAAACTCAAGGTGGCGGCGCCGAAATCCAAATATATTGAGCCAATTCTTATGGCCACGTCCATGAGCCACCAGGTTCTGGCGGAAAACTTCCATACCATCATGAAATGTTTGAACCAGAGACTCCAGGATCTGTCGTGGAGCGTGGTTTACAAGTCGCTCATTGTCATTCACATCATGATCCGGGAAGGCGACCGCGATGTGTGCTTGGAGTACTTGGCCACCAAACTGCCGGGAATGCTCAACTTGTCTCACCTGAACATTCTGAAAAACCATTCGTTCAACTCGGATGTGCGCTACGTGTTGAAATACGCAAAGTATTTGCAGACTAGGGTTCGTCACTTCGCCGATACGGGAATTGACTATGTCCGTGATGAGCGAGTCAACAATCTGACCAACCAACTGGGTGGGAGATTGCGGACTTTGACTGTGGAGAAGGGATTGCTCCGAGAGTGCGAGAGCGTCCAGAAACAGATCGATGCGTTGTTGAAGAACTCGTTTTTAGAGGGCGAAATCAAGAACGATGTGATCTTAACCGCCTTCCGTCTCTTGGTTAACGACCTCTTGGCGTTTTTCCAGGAATTGAATGAGGGTGTTATCAACATCTTGGAGCATTACTTTGAGATGTTCCACAACGATGCCGAGAGGGCCTTGTCAGTCTATAAGAAGTTTGTTGACCAGACCAAATACGTCATTGACTACTTGAGAGTGGCCAAGCACTTGGAATATGCCACCAAGTTGCACGTGCCCACCATCAAACATGCCCCAACGGCTCTTACATCGTCCTTGGAGGAATACTTGTACGATCCAAACTTTGAAGAGAACCGTCGCCAATACTTGCAGGATAAACTGAGCAAGGATACGGGTCTTGGCCAAGGAGAGCTTCTGGCCCAAGTGGAAGCACAGGCTCATCATGCTCAAGAGCAGTACAAGCAACAACAATTGCAAGCTCAGCAGCAGGCGCAACAGCAAGCTCAGCAGCAGGCGCAACAGCAAGCTCAGCAACAAGCACAACAGCAGGCTCAGCAACAACAGCTTCAACAACAGCAGTATCTTCTTCAGCAGCAGCAACAGCAACAGCAGCTCCAAGCTCAACAGACCCAGCAGTTTCAGCAGAATGCTCAATCGTTGCAGAATAATGGGTTGCAGAGATCTGGAACCCTTTTGGTGCAGCAGTCCACGTATAACCCTTGGTCAAACCCTGGTGCTGCTGCTGTTCCGGACGCTCTCAACCCAGCATTCACTGGTGCCGGGTTTGGAGGATACGGCCAACAAAATAGTCAAGGCGTTCCACAAGCCGGATATCAGACTGTTCAGCTGACTGGATCGAACCCATTTTTCCAACAGGCACAACCAATTCAGAATCAGCAGAATGGACAGAATGGTTCGGCACAGTTTGCTCAACAGCCAACCATCCAAAACCAGTTCACTGGATTTCATCCCCAATCTACGCAGCAACAAGGATTCAACCAAGCACCCAGTGCTCCAGCGGCATTGACAAGACAAAACACGAATCCTTTCTCGCAATTGGCCTCTACTTCGACCGGATCGGCTTCCTTGAATCCATCGAATCCGTTTGGCAATACTCGATTCGCAGACTCCAAGACTACAGCATTTTCGTTCAGAAATGAGCTGATTCCAGAAAAGGTTTCTGTGACCGCTACAGGTAGCAACCCTTTTAAGGTTTCTCAGTCTACCACTGATGCATTTAATTCTGCTCAAACTTTTTCGACTCAGCAGCCCGCATTGAAGCCGCAGCCAACTGCCGGTGGATTGGAAAACTTACCCACTATTCCTGTGTTTCCGCAAACCCAGCAGGAGCAGGCGAGAAATTCGTTTCTTGATCAGGCTAAGCTAAACTTGCATCAACAGGCAACTGGTCAGTTGCAGCAGCAGTGGACCCAGCAGCAGCAATGGCCACAGCAGCAGCAACCACAACAGACACAGCAGTTCCAGACACAGCAGTTCCAGACGCAGCAGTTTCCGCAGCAACAGCAACAATTCCAACAGCAGCAGTACCAGGCTCAACCGCAGACCCAGCATCATTTATACGACGGGCCAAGTTTGATATAGAAAATTGAGCGCTGGTCGTTAGCTTAGGAAGATGAAACCGCTACCTTGGTGAGTGGTCGATCTTGTCAAAACTTAGTCATCGAATTCATTCATCTTGTACATTATTGCCAAAGGTCCTTAGCGTAGTCCTCGGTGAGAGCTTTATCCTCTCCGTAGTGATGCTGCCAAGTAGTAAAGCCGCCTTGCAACACCCAGATCCTCAATGCATCTAACTTTGGATCTTCAGCATTATCCAATGATCTCAAGAAGCGAATGGCACTCTTGGGCCCACGAACCTGAGATAAGGCGCAATGGAACACCACATCGTCAATCTGCTCATCCAAGAGGCGCTGGCGAAGCTGGGAAAGCGTGTTTTGGAAATTGTCGGCGGGATAGTGCCAGGAACCTTTGATATGTCCTCCCACGTAGTCAACATCTCTCACATCCACAACTGCAAGATTACCTGCTCCAGTAGGAGATCCGGACAGAATCCATTGGCGAAGCATGGTTGCTGGGACAAAGTCTAGGTCGGCCAATGTGTATTGTCTCATGGTATAGTTGTAGTTGAGTAGTAGTTTAAAGTTGGAGCGACATGTAGGACAGTATAGCTGGAGCAATGTGGGTGAGACAAACCGCAACAAAGATGACGGCAAAAGGATTTAGTAGTGAGAAGTCTAATTTTTCAAGTCGTCTTCATTGCAAAGTGGAGTGTTTTTTGCCCAATTTTGTTTTGATGTGGTCGTGTTGCTCGACCGAAGCAAAGCATCGTGTGAAGATAAGACGATGGGATGCGCAACAAACCCGAATTGGCACTTCTATATATGATGGGCCCGAGGGCAAGTATTCTAACCGGGCCAAGAGAAAGGTACCAGCAACGAAACTATAGTCAGTTGCGCATTCAGCCGTTTGGTGCTCCAGTTTCGGGCTATGGTTATGCTTCAATTCGCAACCGAAACCACACCGCAGCCAACAATGGTAGGTAACCCCACAATTATACTCAAATACATAATATTACAAACAATAGCGAATACATCGGTGGACAATCTCTAGATTGCAGGTTGTTCAGGTGCAGCCCTAATTGGTGCAGCTTGTTTTGGTGGCACCTGCTTCGAAGAGGTCTGAGTTGGAGCAGTGGTCTTCAGCTTGTTCCAGAGCGCCAAAAGAATGAGCGTGGTGATTGAGACCGTAGCAACTGCGCCTGCGATGGTCTTCCAGCTGAAAACAACTTCCTTGATGTGGTCAAAGAACAAGGATTTACCGTAGAAGGGAGAAGCACCAGCCTTCACACTCTCGTACACGTCGTGGCCGGCGACCTTCGAGGCTCCGTATCTCGCAACTGGGAAGGTAATGTTGGTGAAACCAAAGTAGCTGAACACTGCGCCCACTACAGTGAATGCGCCAGTGAAGTACAAGACACCAGCGATGAGTGGAGCAGCCAAAATAACGCCAAAAGAGACCATGATAGACAATTGAGAAAAATCGATTAATTGTCACAGGGCTCTTTCTTTTGCGACCGCTTTTATTCTACGAAACTGGGGCTTCATTCCCTTTTCAGGTGCAAGCAACTTATGCTAATGGGTCACCGAAATGTGGTGCATGCTCCACTTAGGTACCGCATTTCTCGAACACTCACAACCACTGTATTATTTCCTCCCCCAAGCAGCAACGAAGGAATACGACACAGCCACATGAGGCCAAATAGACCACCCCAATTTTCTTTCTAATCTAACGAAATCTCGCCACCACCACCGTCTCGCACCGCACAATTGACCGGAATGGTCCCACCGTAAAAAATTCTCACCAAACGAATGCCCCAGATCGTAAACAACAATATTAGCTGCCTGCATGTGCCCACCCAAAGATTCAAAATCCCACAGAGGATATTTCAAGCAACATCGACAATTCTGCAAGAATCGAGAGTGTCCAGCATGGCAAAACCTTTGGACCAAGAATTGGCCGACTCCAAGGTCGGGAGCCCGCTTTCCCGGACTCTTTCCGTCGATCTGATTGGACCGAAATTGACGTCGCTCTTTCGTAAAAGAAGACGTGATGATTCGGCAGTGTCTACCCCCGTGGACCGATCCTCGAATGAGTCGGACGACTCAGTGTCGGACCAGGAAAGCGACGAGCGGTCCCACAAAAAGCGCCGGGTGAAAACCAAAGAGGAGGAAGAGGCTGAGGCCAGAGAAAAGGAGTTGGACGAGGAGCTTCCGGAGCAATACAGAAAGTTCCGTCCCCGGGGATTTCGGTTCAACATCCCTCCAGAAGACAGACCCATCCGGATATACGCCGACGGAGTGTTTGACTTGTTCCACTTGGGCCACATGAGGCAATTGGAGCAGGCCAAGAAGGCATTTCCCAACGTGGAGTTGGTGTGTGGAATCCCCTCCGACAAGGAGACCCACAAGCGCAAGGGATTGACGGTTCTCACTGACAAGCAAAGATGCGAGACCTTGAGACATTGCCGGTGGGTGGACGAGGTGATCCCCAGTGCTCCGTGGTGCGTCACTCCCGAGTTCCTACTCGAGCACAACATCGACTACGTTGCTCACGATGACCTCCCGTATGCGTCGGCCGATTCCGACGACATTTACATGCCCATCAAGAAGAAGGGAATGTTCTTGACCACCCAGAGAACCGAGGGTGTTTCCACCTCCGACATCATCACCAAGATCATCCGGGACTACGACAAGTACTTGATGCGGAACTTCGCTAGAGGAGCCACCCGCAAGGAGTTGAACGTCTCGTGGTTGAAGAAGAACGAGTTGGACTTCAAGAAGCAAATCAGCGACTTCCGCACCTACTGGATGCGCAACAAGATCAACTTCAACAACGTTTCCAAGGACTTGTATTTCGAGGTCCGCGAGTACTTGAGAGGAAAGAAGGCAGAAAACTCGTTGAACTCGTTGAACTCGTTGAGCGCCTTGAGATCTCCATCCAACGGCAGTAGTCTGACGGTCGCGAGCGACCTGGAGGAAGTTTCTCGAGCCTCGAGTCCATTGACTGAATTCGCATCGAAGTACATCGGCAACAAGAACGAGCGGCCTATAAGGTCGATCATCGGCAACTTCCGGGACTGGATTGGCAGAGACGACTCACACGATGAGGACTCCACCAACGAAGACCTGGGACGCATCACCCGGTCCCAGTCCAACGCTTCTCTGCCTAAAAAGGCCCAGGTGACCCCAAAGAAGGCGAAGAAGCCGGTCAAACCCAGACGTAAGAAGGAATTGTAGGGTATATGTTGCTTCAGAGACTAGCTGCTGGCTGCTGGCTGGGTATCTCGAATAAATGACTTTTATATGAGGTGTAAATACGGTAGCTATTACTGGTGAGACAGTATCGGGGCTTAACTATGGGGGACCCTTCACATTGTGGAGATGGAGTGCGCCTATTTTATCTGCACCAACTGTCAACCTTGGAGAACAACCACCGGAGTTAAGAAACCCATCTACCCATTGACGAGACTTTTGATAAGAAAACCTCCATTTCTTCCTCAAATCTGCCCACCATGTCAGACACACAAAACACCTGGGTGCCCGAAAAAGTGGAAAGACAGGTTGAGTTTGTTCAAGTTCCAGCTGGAAGTCTGTGGAGTTTTGCCCAGGGCCTAATATGTGGCCAGGCAATATCAATGGCGGTTCTCTTCATGTTTTTGAAGTTCTTTGTGTTCTCCGAGTCTACGCCGTCGTCATCCAAGGCTAGAAAGCCCACGAAAGGTGACGCATCGGGGGTGATAAGAAAGAGGGAAAAGAAAGACAAGGACGGCGAGTCTGGAGACAGTGAAGACGCAGATTCGTCCAAATTGGCGGTGATCTTGGAGAAAACCTACTACGATGTTGACAACCACACGCCAGAGTCGTTGGACTGGTTCAATGTGCTCATTGCCCAGACCATCTCGCAACTTCGAGCCGATGCGTTGCTGTCAGACAACATCTACCACTCGTTGAACGAGTTCTTGCAGAAACTGAGCCTTCCGGACTTCTTGGATAAGATTACCTTGACGGAGATTGATATTGGTGACGATTTCCCCATTTTCTCCAACTGCAGAATAAAACATAGCGGCGATGGTTCCGGAAGACTCGAAGCCAAGATCGATGTGGATCTCTCAGATACATTGACATTGGGAATTGATACAAGACTCCTTTTGAACCAGCCAAGGCCGATCACTGCTGCATTGCCCGTCCAGTTGACGGTTTCGATGGTCAGATTCTCGGGATGCTTGACGGTATCTTTGGTCAACACCAACGACACAGACTTTGTGGGGGCTTCCAAGAAAGACTCCTCTGATCAAGGAGGCACCGCTCTCATGTTTTCGTTCTCGCCCGACTACAGACTCGAGTTCTCTGTCAAGTCCCTCATCGGAGCAAGAGCCAAGCTCCAGGATGTGCCCAAGATCTCCGAGCTCGTGGAAAACAAGTTGAGGAACTGGTTCATAGACAGATGCATCGAGCCAAAGTTCCAGGTCATCAGATTGCCTTCTTTATGGCCCCGCAGCAAAAACACTAGGGAACCAGTCCATCTGAATGCCAATGGAATGGTAGACAAGGTGGAGTAGTTTCCATATACACACATGCAATATATTGTATTATACTAGTTTCTATCGATGCATAGATGAGTTATGATATCTTAGTTGTCGGATCATGGTCTTCTCTGAATGGTTGAGTATGAGCATCCCAAATTCTATCCCAACATGGACTGCTTTCTTCCTCTGAGTCTGACGTCTTTCAACTTCTTGATGGTTTCGTCGTGCTTCTTTTTACCCCCCACTCCAGCAAACGCCTTGCACAATTCTTGCTTGTAGCCTTCTAGAAGCCATCCGTTGTAGGTATCAGCAAAGTCAGAGTGAGTACTTAGCACTGCTCTCTCCATCACATACAAATCGACGGCTTTGTCCTCGGCAAGACTCGAGTAAGACGAAAGTCCAAAGTCAATGAGGAATGCCTTGCCCTCTTGCAAGATGATGTTGGAGGAAGTCAAGTCTCCATGGACCATATCGTTCATGTGAAGTCTGCCGATGACCAGACCCGTCTCACGCAACAAAGACTCAATTTCCGAGCTTATGCAATCTTTGTCGTTCTGCTCCAAGTACCACAAGTAGTTTTTCAACGACGAGACACTTCCATTGGGTAGCATCTCTCCCACGCTTTCCATCCAAATTATTCCGTTGGGTGCATCGATCAGCACCAACGATGGAGCAGCAATCGACACACGGGCCAACTTGGCCATGAACTTGGCCTCGCCAATCGTTCTAGACTTGGTGATCATCGTATCGATCTTGGGATGTCTGTATGGTTTTGGTGGACGGTACTTCACCACCAACTTTCTCTTTTCATCCAAGTATGGGTGCACATCTGTGGAGAAAACAAGCGCCTCTGCTCCCTGCGACACCACAGTAAGCGGAATATGCGGAATAAGCTCCAGAACCTTGGCTAAGATGGCGTCAGTCATGATTAGATGGTAATAGAAAATGCTCAGTTTCCGCGATAGTAGATCGAAGTCCGAGATGGAGAAGCAAGGGAAACGCAACCAGGATAAGTTGCAGACAAAAGAGGAAATTACAAGGAGAAATGATGGAATTCTTCGAGAAATCCAACCGATTTATTTCGTCTCAAAATCCCAATATCGACAATTCTCGGTATTTCCCCATGTTCTGGAGGCTGGGTCCCCAGGCTGGGGTGTGCACCTAACCTCCCCAACTTCTGTAACTCTACCGGATCTTCACACTTGCCACCACCTACCATGTCCGAAGGCAATTTGGTATACATTATTCCTCCTTATCTCCTCTACACCAACTTGGGATTGGAGCTCCAGCGGCATCTCCGGGCAATTGATCCGGATTTGGCCGCCAGAAACGCCATAGTTCCAAGTTCGACATGCCACTTCCGCCAACCCAAGCACTTGATATCCAAGAACCATGACTTTTGCGACGATAAGCAACTCAACGATGCGATAAAGGAGAAGCTCAAGGAAAAGTTTGCCGTAGCCGGTGTTTTGGGCTCGTCTGTGGATCTGGATATCCCGGACGACCAGTTTTACGAGTTGTACGAGATCTTCAAATCAAGATTACGCATGGAGGGCTCACATACAGCGGCTGAGGCTACGGGACTGACGTCTGAAAACCGCAACTCTAGCCCCCTGTCGTCCGAGACCACATCCTCTCCTGGAGCAGACTCCATGTCCAAGTCAAAGAGCTCAGTGTTTGAGTCTACAGGACTCGGTGAGTTCAATTATACGCCGCAGGCGTTTGTGGATCTCGCTGGAGATAAAAGTCCACTTCCCGTGTCCTTCCTCAAGAATACCTCATTGACCCAATTGATGAAGTGGGCCAGAGATTGCAAAGAGCACAAGTATTCGTACTCACCATACTTGATGTTGGATAACAGAAAGACATTCCTCTCGCCATTGCCAATGTACTGGACTCCACTCTCTATTGATAAGCAATTGGAGCTACTAGACTCGGTTCTTGGCATGGAGATCAATCTTGAGAATGGCTATTCTACGCTTGAGTTCAAGCTCAACAAGATTGATTTCCAATTCGATGACTTGATTCGCAAGAAGCGATTCTTCAATTTCATCGCTAACAAAGAGATCAGCGATGCCAGCATTTTCTATTATGAGGTCCTGGTAGAGCAAACTACTACCCCAGCTACCAAGTACCGCCCTATTCTTCTGGCCAATGACTCGTCTCTTTCATCTGGCTCGTCACTCTTTTTCAGTGTTGGATACACAAAGAGAAATATCAGATTTGACAAAATGCCCTCAACATCGGGCGCCAACTCTCGCATCCAAAGCATTGACTTGAAGGATGTGCAAAACGAAATCGCATTCTACAACCTGGACGCTTACTGCCAAAAGTTAGATTCAGATACTGTCACGTTTCTTGGAGCGGAGCCAGGCATCTCCTTTGAAGGCAGCTTCGCTGTGAGCTTCAACAATTCATGCTCGTATGCTTCAATCAAAAGTGGTGATACCAATTACCGAACTTCATCTTTGAATATGAACAGAAGATTCTCTCAAATCAACCGGCAGTCTGTGAGCGAGCAGGAAACCAGCAGACTCGATATCGAGGTTCCATTCACAACTCACACCAAGCCTGAAGGTGAAGGCAACAAAGTTCTCCGCACTGACACCATCGGGTGCGGTGTGGACTTCATTCACAAGACAATTTTCATCACCCTCAATGGTATTCTTGTGAAGACGGTCCATAATGACGAGATTGTCACAACCAACAGATACAAAGATTCCCTTTTCGAGCAAGGGTCTGAACCAACATCGTTGTATCCAATGATTGGTTTCCAGCTTTCCGAACTTCCAAAGGAAGTTGGTGAGGGAGACTTACCCGAGTCAAAGATCATCACCAATTTCGGCCAAAGAGAATTTGCCTTCAACATCAATCGTTATGTCAAAAAGCTCAAGACGCAGCAGGAGGGCGAGTTGAGCAATATTATCTCCGAGGAATTAAAGAATTCACATTTTGCTTCTTCAGTGCAGACAGATGTCGTGGTATCCTCGTTCGAGAGATCTGTGAGAAACCTCAAAGATGATCCAACACTTTTGAATGACTTCATCAAGGGCTATTTGTTACAAGAGGGATTTTTGGAAACCCTTGAGTCATTTGGAACAGACTTGGATGACTTAAAGGACAATACAACTCAGAAGGCTGATGCGACGATGAAGATTCCTATTGAGTCCCAGAATGGCTCTGGAATGATACAACGTTCCGACGCACCTAATCGACACAAGTTGCGTTCACTCATCTCTCGAAAAGCTTTCTTGGAAGCAGCTGAGCTTCTTAAGAATACTTATCCTGAATCTCAACAGATTAAAGGTTACATCACTGAACTTGAGATCATGCATTACATCAATCTTCTCAAACAATATGTCGGATTGAAGTTCGGTAATGACTTCCATTTCGAAAATGGAAGTAAAAACAAAGCCTCTGAATTGTTTGATGAGGCATTAGATTTTGGGAGGTATCTTCTCAAATGTCCAGAAACAGGCCCTGCACTGCGCCGACTTCTTGGAGAGTTATCAAGTGTTTTGTTGGTTCAAACAAAAGAGGATTTGAATGAACTTACACATGCGAAGAAATTGCTAGACAACCTTGAGCGTGAAGCAGAGAATCTAGCAAACGATGTTAACCTCTCCATCTTAGAACGTTTGGGATTCAGTCGGGAATCAAAATTGGAAAGAATGATTACCAGTGCGGGAAGAAATATTGGCGTTTTATGTGCTCAGAATGATAATGCATTCAAGATGATCAACTATGAAAGGGATTATATCGAAACAAATCTCTGATCGAAGGTGTCAATTCTTCTTGGCTCTTTTGTTTGGTTGTGACTTTCCAGTCTTCTCCAGCGCCTTCCTTTTTTTCGGTTCCGGCAATGAATAGTATTCATTGGTGTCGGGAAACTTTGCAAACAACAGATCATCTGCTTCGAAGGGTACTTTGACATCTGCGAGTTTGGTGATGTGGTTGATATCGTACATCTTCAACGCCCAACCACCCTTCTCAAGATCATTCATCGTGATCGAGGGGCCCTGGCTCGCGATATTGAACAAGGTGCTCAAGTACTCGTCGATATACTCCTTCACATTATACTTGATGGGGGTTCCGGGACGAATTGGCTCCTGAATGTAGTAGATGAATGCCTCGTCACTGAAAAACGGCGGGGCTAATGCGGATGTGGCACTCAATAATGATAGAAGCAAGCTACCGGTGGCTGGTCCCACGCCTTTCAATTCACACAACTTTTTCAAGCTGTCCTTTGCAACTGACAGATACTCCTGTAGTGTTACATCGTCCCATGTGGCTCCATTTGAGTGTGCAAACTCCATGAATATACCAAGGCCTGCCTTGGTGATGGCCACCACGTCGTCATCTTGATTCGACTTGATAAGCTTGGGAAGTGTTGGCCGAAACTTCCCTTTGGCTAATTTCCAGTCCATAAGAAGCACCAATTCCTCTTTTTTCACGTGCAAGTCCTTCTTGAGATACCTCAGCTTGAGCAATTCCGGAAGAGTGACATTTCGCCAGTTATCCAATTCCTCCAAACTGAATGTATCATTGTTGTACTTTTTGGAGCTCTGCGCAGACAATTCTGCGGTCACAAGTGGATAAAGTTGCTTGGATGCTTTGAGAACCGTGTCCAATGCAAGTTTCCCCATATTTGATGTGGAAAACGAATCTTACAACTACTCTGAAGAAGTACCAGATGGTGATATAGTGTGCACACCTATTGTGGGGAAACTCTATTGGAGAGTGGTATTACGGTCAAATTTAGGAGATGAAAATTTCCGTTTATGTACAAGTAATTAGTCAAGAGGCTTAACCACGTTGACAGCATCTGGAGAGGTCAGTTTGCGGGCATCAAATCTCTTGTTTGGTGTGAAACTGATCGGAAGCATCAAGTCTAAAAACACATTCTGCACCAAGGAAAACACCTGGGAGCTGAGCCAGTAGAGGGTAAGTGCTGTTGGCGCATGTAAGGAGATGGCCATGAGGAACACCACCGCCATTCTAGAGATATTAGCCACAGAATCGGTGAGAGTAGGACGGAGCATCTTCCGTCTGTTGGATGCACCCATCAAGGCAAACGTCCGGAATGTCCATTCCACATTGACAAGAGCCACAACACCAATGGCCAACGGAAAGACGTGGAACGGGTCTAGCGTGGTGAGATCTCCAAACCACAGAAGTCCCTCGTTATACAAGGTTGGGTCCAATGGCTTGTTCAGCAAGCTGTCCCAGGTGGACCATCCACTCAAGTTACGGAATGTGAGCGACATACAGACCCAAAGCGGAATCTGAGCCGCAGGCAAGAAGAAATTCTTGTAGAGCTGGACGTTGTGGTCCTTGAAGAGCTTTTTCTGCCTCTTGCGGGTTTCCTTGGTGGACAACACCATGATTTCCTCGAACTTGATGTTGCGTAGCGGCGACACAAGTGATGCAACAGAAGTATCCTCCAGTTTGGCTGCCCGCAGCGCCTTCTTCGCAAGATTCAATCGAAGAACAGGGCCTGTGGCTGCTATGATGGGTCTCAACTCGTTTTGTTTCTGGATTCGGAGCCGCTGCATGACCGCCAACGGGAGCGTCCACACAGAACGAAGGGTGAATGTTGTGATTGGAATGAGCGCCCACCATGGGATGCCCGTGTATGCGTGAGCAGCTTCAAGTGAGTCGGTTAAAGCAGTGACAATGGTGGTGGGCTCCAAGGAAAACGCTCTGCGCTGAGTTTTTTGGCGCAAATTGATGGCCGGCTGCGCCAAAATTCCAGTTCGGAGCGCCAGAACCGGCATTCGGACCTGAGCCACCAGATATCGTAGCATGGTCAGTGGTGGAAAAGCGTTCAGTGGGCAGATCTGGATATGGTGGTTGGGAGTGCGTATAGCGCAGAGTTCTACGAGTCTACCCAGGCAGACATTGCAGTAAACTTGGGTTTGACGACAAAATATGAAAATATAAATTGGCTTACTAAATAAGAAACTGAAATTTTAAAGCATCTAAACCTCAAGTTTTCCGCTATTTCTGCTCACGTCTCGTTTTACCTGGTGGTGGTGAATCAGGTCCCAGAGGTAGCATCCTGTATACACTGGCTGTCACCAACCAGAAATCTCAACTCTCCAACTCTCCAACTTCTCCATCCAGCCATGTCGTCGAAAACCGAGAGAGCATGCATGCTCTGTGGCATAATCCAGCCTTACAGAAGGTTTCTCGAAGCAGGATGTCCAAACTGTGAGTCGGTCTTGCACTATGCCGACAACGAGGACGGACAAATCCAGGATTGTACTTCACCATCTTTCGAAGGTTTGGTGGCGTTGGGTGACGATAACAAGGCGTCGTGGGTGGCTCGCTGGCTCCGTATTGACTCGTTTGTTGCCGGGTTGTACGCAGTGAAGGTGAACGGTAAGTTGCCTCCGCACATTGTCAGTGACTTGGAGGAGCAGAATATCAGTTACAGACCCAGAGACGGAAGCGCCGAGGATTAGCGGGCCCCGAAAAACCTTCATCAACAGTGTGTCGATGGCACCTATGTATCATACATGTATTTTAGATTGACTAAAAATTGAGGTGTTTGATCACCTCCTGCAACTTCTTCACTGTAGGGGTCTTGTCCCATTGAGCTCGGTCCGCCCAAATGATCTCCATGAGCATGGCCACGAAGTACTCCAACTTCTCCACGGTGAAGCTTTCCGTGATTCTCACCATCTCTTCCTCGAACAATTCGCGAGTGCCGGGTGGGATCACGAGCTGGCGATGGGTATCCACCTCCACATCACCTTCAGCCTCCGACTCGCTGTCCTCAGCTTCGATAATGGGTTGCTCGTCCGTGACATCAGTTCCATTGGCGTTCGAGACAATAGTCTCGGTAATTGAAGAAACAGTGTTTGTGGTGGTGCTGTTCTCTGCAACACTCTCCTCGCTCTTGGTTATTGCAACTTCAGTAGACGAAGGCTCGGCAACCAGAGTATAGTCAGTCGAAGCGTCCACTGGTTCCTCAATATGGCCATTT
Organism: Sungouiella pseudoflosculorum; assembly: GCA_030674735.1. Classification (NCBI taxonomy): domain Eukaryota; kingdom Fungi; phylum Ascomycota; class Pichiomycetes; order Serinales; family Metschnikowiaceae; genus Sungouiella; species Sungouiella pseudoflosculorum. The sequence continues at coordinate 34,673 of JAKUAO010000021.1, read as the reverse complement.
TGCTCAGTTTTGGCCGATCCATTGGGGGCCTCCAGATCGATATCCATGGGGCTTGGCTCAAGTTCCGGTTTGGAATCCTCAGCTCCATTCTCCACTTCTGCAGCTGCTGCGTCATTTGTTGGTTCATCATTGAGAAGTCGATTGAGATCAGAGCCATCGGTAACCTGCAAAGCAGGAGATGCGCTATGACCATTGAGCAACGAAGGATCATCATTGAGTTGCTCGAGGTTACTCTGTTGTTTTTTGGCAAATTCCTCCTGTAGCTTCTTGTGATCTTCCAACAATTTGGCCTGCTTCTCAATTTCTCTTGCTCTCATTTCTCTGCATGCGAGTGCAAACTCCTGGTTGTTGAAGTCGTCGATACCGAACTGTGCGTTTGTCAACATCTCGTTGGCTTTCAAAATTCTTTCACGGTCTGCTGAGGTGACGGAATCACGAACAATCATCTTGATATCTTTCAAAAATTGCTTTGCCTCAGAGTAGAAACCATTCCAGATTCTTTCTTCAATGGTATCCAAATCCATGTTGTAGTAATATTTTCCTGTGGCGAGTTCCTGGATCATGTTCTGATGCTCAGGGTCCTTGGCAATGATATAGGCAACTTCGTAGGGCATCAATGGATTCTCGAGAATAGATGGTTCGAAGAGATGATGTAAGAAGCTGTCATCAATGACTGGCTTTCTGAAACGCTTGTATCTGTTTTTGAAGAGATCCATGAGCCCCGCAAGCTTGATTTTGAGAAGATTCTTCAACTTTTTGTCCTCGTATTCTCGTTGTTTGAGAAGCTTTCTTGAGCTGTCACCTTGACCAGGTTTCGAGGCAGGAACTATGGCCAATTCCTTCAATTTCCTCTTGGGTCTGTTTTCCAAGTCGTTTAAGAACTCATATGGCTTCATGTACAAAGCTTTTTCAACTGCCACGAAGAAGTTTCTTCTAGAGTCCAGTGTTGGGTTTGTTAATGCCACGTTATTCAGCTCACCCAGAAATCCTAGCGTGAGTTTGATTTCGGTATCCAAATCTTCATAAGCTCTCTCAGCAATACCAAGAAGCAAGATCTTTTCGTTACTTCTAAGGTTACGAAGTAATCCCGAGAGTGTTGCCTTGGCAGAATGAGGCATAACATCAAACCATGTGTCTATGTTAGGAATGAAAATGATGGATGGTTGATGTCTTCTGGCCTCAATGAATGTTTGAACAATGCACAGTTCTGGAGTCCTGGTGACATCGCCAAACATAGTAGCCAAGTCGAGATTTTGAACTTGGAATCCTTCAAGAAGGTTCAAAATTGCGGCACCGAGATATTGTTGACCCGATCCTTTTTCACCGCAAATAAGAAGATGAGGCTTGCAAATTCTTGAACTCTCCAAAGACTTGAGAAGCTCGTGCTTTGAGAAGCCTCCATCTTCGTCTTTGATAGTGGGGTCTAGGTACAACGCTTCCTCGAGATTCGTCAACTTCTTCTTGCCACCAACGCCAACTGAATCCGGCAAGAGGTCGTTAAGCTTAAGAACGATTTTATCCAATTGCTCTTGAAGTAACGGCTGTAAACGTTCTGAAAGTGGAGACGAACTTGTTGATGCAGATCTTGCGCTGGACGGAACAATCTTATCAATTGCACGCATGAAGTCCTTAGCAATCACTTTGACTTTGGTAGGGTCAACTTGGAGTTTATCGGTTGATTTGTAAATCTGTGGATACTTTCTCTGGATCGAGTTGAGAGCTGCCTCCGTGCAGAGAGCTCTCAAGTCTGCACCACCGTAACCCTTTGTTAAGTGAGCAACTTTATCCACGAAGGTTGGAGCCAATGGTGGACTCCACTTCTTCGTATGGATTTTCAAAATCTGCTTTCTTGCATCAATGTCCGGAAGTGGGAAGTAGAACTCTCTGTCGAAACGGCCTGGTCTTCGCAAAGCGGGATCAACCGAGTCGGGTCTGTTAGTTGCACCAATGACAATGACTTGACCTCTATTGTCCATACCATCCATCAAGGCAAGTAAGGTAGAGACAATACTGGCATGGATCTGTTCTTGTTTGGACGAACGCACAGGGGCCAAACCATCAATTTCATCGAAGAAAATGATGGATGGTTGCTGGTTCTTAGCTTCCTCAAAGAGCAAACGCAATTGTCTTTCGGCTTCTCCCACCCATTTACTGAGACAGTCGGCACCTTTCCTCATGAAAAATGTAATTTTGCGTGTTGGAGTTGAGCAGCTCGCAGCGAGAGCTCTGGCCATGAGCGTTTTACCAGTACCTGGAGGACCATGGAACAAAACACCTCGAGGTGGGGTGATGCCAAAGTTCTGGTAAAGCTCGGGATACAAAAGAGGCAATGCCACCATCTCCTTAAGTTGGTCAATGTAACCATCCAAGCCACCAACGGCTGAAAAATCAATGTTCATGTCGACACCCAATGGGTCAGTATCACTAAGGTTATTCTTCTTTTTCTTGTCGCCCGCTGGTTCTGCGCCAATAACCTTGGTGTGGTTCATGATATTATTGTTTGCGAGAAGAGGAGCAGGTTTGGCTGGAGCAAGTCCGAAGGCATCCTTTGACAAGGCCGAAGGAGCAAAGTCGTCGTCTGAAGAGTCCAGATCGGCGTTATTGGCGAGCATTGCTCCACCACTCTCCGCTGGCATTCCTGGAATAGGTATTCCACCAGGTGGAATATTCTGACCCAAGACAGACAAGACGTCGCTACCACCAAATGGACCAGCCGTAGGGAAAAGGAGCTTTCTGAAATCGCTCTTGTTGGCATTTCGGCGACCGCGAGACCGGAACAGCTGTGACAGAGGAACTGCAGCATAAAGCTCGTTCTCGTTCTCGTTGGTGATGGGTGGTGGGATGGTGTAGTTGATTTTCTCGCGCTCTCGAAGCTTGTGCTTCACTGGGCTCTCATCTGGAGAGGAATCGTACAACTCCCGGATCTCCTGGTGGATACTGTCGTCCTCGTTGGCTTCATCTTCGTCGTCCAAGGCAAGTCGCTTCTTCTGGCGAGGCTCCACCGACCGCGAGCGAGACTTTGCCCTTCTTGGCTTTCTGTTTGAGAAGTATGAGCTTCCGGTACCTTCCTCGTCGTCATCGGTAGCCACAAACTGTTTTTCTCGTAGCTTCTCAAAGTAGGCTTCGTCTTCGTCGAACGCAGCATCAGAGCCTTCCTCTTCGGAAGCAGACGGACCGTCGTCCCGAAACTCGGAGTCTTCAGACCCTCTGCGGTCCCTGGGCTTTTCTCTTTTTCTCCGTTTTCTCGACGACATTACCTCGTCGTCGTCGTCCGAGTAGGCATCGTCGTAGTTGTTGTCTTCTTTGTCATTGTCGTTGTTGGACGGCGGACTTTCTGGGTCAGAAAGATTATCCTGATCCTCCAATTCTTCCTTTGGCTGCTTGTCGCTGCTTTCGTTGTTGAGTTCGTCGTCAGAATCTTCAAGGTAGCTCACATTTCTTCTGGCTCTTCTCGACGCGCCTCCATCGCTGTCGCGAGCCAATCTTCTCGATGAACGCACCATTGCAAGATATCCGGCGACTGGGTAATGAAATGAGACAATGAACGTTATGATGGCAAAGGCTGAACTTTCAAGTTTCCCTGCCTGTATGGGTTTTGGGAGATTTGTCGATTCCACATCCTGGATACTGGCACGATTTTGGTCACGTGACGTCGGAGTGCCCGGATTATTGGTAGTAGTTAACGGCCGGAAAAAGTGTTGATAATTTGGTCGGGTTATATCGTTTGGAACATGGCTGGCCAACAGCTAAGGCGTCAGAACGTGAAGAGTGAATTTTTTCCCGTTTTTCCCATTTTCGCCCGGAGGACCGCCTGAGAAGCGTGCGACCATTCTGGTGAGCACGTTTACTCTTCGCAATAATTCAACAGACCCGAGAACATCGCTGAAGCAAAGTGTTTCCCTTCTTTCACCCACAGTAAGATAAGAATTCGTAGTCAACTCCACCACCTCCTGCAGAAAGGCCATGCTAGTGGCAAGTTGTCCATTAGATTAAATGCTTGGAACTCACGGATGCGGATTTCTCGATTCTGAATAATGTTGCGCTCTGGACCCAAGTTGCTCCTTAAAGCTCTTTATGTGACTTTTTGACATCATATCCCGCTTTCTGTCTCTATATCCTTTGGGTGCTGTTTTCTGGGACCACCATGGACTTCTGTGCAGGCAGAGCAAGGCAAATCCCCTCTGGTCTCAGACCTCTACAATCCTCTACCTTCCGCACGTGCAGACTCTGTATTGTCAAGGGAATCTACTTTATGGGACAATAGTTGTTGTTTGTATGTAAATTCAATTTTGTAATCTAACTCACAAGGTTGAGGCATTTCTAAACTTTTCGCCTGCGTAAACGGCCTGCTTGCCCAAGTCGTCCTCGATTCTCAAGATCTCATTGAGCTTAGCGACTCTCTCTGAACGAGCAGGGGCTCCAGATTTGATCTGGCCCGATCTCAAGCCTACTGCCAAGTCGGCAATAAACGTGTCTTCAGTCTCACCTGATCTGTGCGACACCATTACTCCCCAGCCATTTTCGTAGGACAACTTTGCTGCATCAATGGCCTCAGTAATTGAGCCAATCTGGTTGATCTTCAATAGCAACGAGTTAGCTGCCTTCTTGTCGATAGCAGTCTGGATTCTCTTGGTATTGGTCACACATAAGTCATCTCCGACCAATGGAAGCTTATCGTCCAATCTTTCGAGGAAACTTGTCCATGATTCCCAGTCATCTTCTGCGAATGGGTCCTCGAGTGAGACAATCGGATACTCCTTGATCAATTCAAGATACAAGTCTCCCAACTGCTCGCCAGTGAGCCATTTTTTGGGGTCTGAGTTTTCATTTTTGAAACTCAAGTCGTACTTCCCATCCTTGTAAAATTCAGACGATGCTGGGTCCAATGCAATACCAATCTTGCCAGTGTAACCTGCTTGGTCAATTGCGGCAACGATCAAGTCCAACGCCTCTCTTGGCGTTTCAATGTTGGGTGCAACACCTCCCTCATCGCCAACATTGCCTGCGGAAGGGCCGTATTTCTTCACAGCAAGACTTTTCAACTTGTGATAGATTTCGGCATCCCAGCGCAATCCTTCGAAGAATGAAGGCGCATGCAAAGGAACAATCATAAACTCTTGGAACGCCAATTCGCCTCCAGCATGAGTTCCGCCGTTCAACACATTCTGAAATGGCACTGGTAACACATAGTTGTCCTTCTTGGTACCAGCAATCTCAGCAATATGTTCATACAATGGTACACCTTTCTCGGCAGCAGCGGCCTTCACTGCGGCCATTGAAACACCCAAAATGGCATTGGCACCCAATTTGGACTTGTTTGGTGTTCCATCTAAAGTGTTCAAGAATTTGTCAACAGATTCTTGGTTGGTGATGTCGACATTCTCCTTGAGAAATGCCGGAGCGATTATCTCATTGACATTGCTCACGGCTTTTAATACACCTTTACCTTGCCATTTCGACTTGTCTCCATCCCTCAATTCCAACGCCTCATGTACACCCGTGGATGCTCCGGATGGCACAATAGCTCTGAATTCACCTTTCTTGGTGAACAAATTGACTTCCACAGTTGGATTTCCTCTGGAGTCATAAACAGTTCTGGCGTGAATTTTTGTTGCGGACATTTTACCTTAAGATTCAGTCTTGCAACGTCCCCACATTCTACCGGGGATCATTATGTTTTTAAATGTAGCAATTCATCTGAAAGCAATTAAGTGCATGCAAACACACGTCAGGGACAATCCTAGTGATTTCGTGCCCCGGAGCTGGATAGTTATTGTTCGGAACTCTCGGGACTTGCTCCGCAACTTGGCCTTATCACCGGCAATGCCAATGAGTGATTGCTTGAAAATTGGCAATTGAGCCTTCTAGATGTTCGATACTGATGATATCAACGAATATGTCAATGCGAGTATAAATAGCCGATATGCATGTTTATCATTTCGCTAAGGATGCTGGGGAAATCTCACACTAGCGAGATTCAGTATATACAAGTGTTTTGTTAGTATCTGCTCATTGATCTTGAGCCTCCACTTTGCGCATAAGTGGCTTATGCTTCGAACTGTTTGCTCCCTCCCCATAGGAAGCGACAGTTCCAATTATTGTAAATTCACTGCTTCTGGCGGTGGTGGGCACGGCCAACCGGTCAAGAAAGGCGTTTGCAGTGTTAGGCATGAATGGCACTAAGCATGTTGATGCAATTCTGGCAGCTTCAGAGGTCAAGAAAATGATGTAGCTCCGTTTAATAGCCAATTGTTGCTTCACCTCTTCGCTCTCTGCGGCATCAATTTGCTTCTTGTACAGCCAAGGCTGACACTCTTGAAAGAAATTGTTGGCGAGTTCAACAGTCTCCCACCACCGCTGAAGTGCTCTCATGTGTCCAAACTCTATCATATTGGCATCCATTTCTGCGAAAAGTGTGTTTGAGCTCGTCACCAATTTATCTCTGATGGTAGATTCTTCTGGGGACATTTCAATCAATTCCGGATTGGAGAACGCACCATTCTTGTTGTCTTTGACACTCTCCTCGATATCAAATTTGGCACCTCCGATTCTAGAAACAAGGTTGGCCCATTTGTTAATCACCACGGACCGGTGGTTCAGCAATGCATCCTCGCTGAACTTACAGTCTACGCCGAGATTCGACTGCTCCATTAAGTAGAAGCGCAAAGGCTCAGCATCATAGACATCAGCCAATTGCATAGGATCAACCACATTGCCCAAACTTTTACTCATCTTAACTCCCTCGCTGAGCCAGTGACTGTGAACAATAACCAGAGTTGGGAGTTCCAAACCACATGCCATCAAGAAAATGGGCCAGTAAATGCAGTGGAACCTCATGATGTCCTTTCCTACCACGTGAGTGGCGGGCCAAACTAGGTCCTCGGGAGCTTTAGTGGGATATCCTGCTGCAGTGATGTAGTTAATCAAGGCATCAAGCCAGACGTAAATCTTTTGCGAGTCGTCGTTTGGAACTTCGATTCCCCATTTGAGACGCGAAGATGGTCTCGATACGGAAAGATCTGACAAAGGCTCCAGGCGAAGTTCGGCAAGCACTTCCACTTGTTTCTTTTGAGGAATGACAAACAGAGGATTCTGCTCGAGAAACGAAATAAGCTTGTCTTGGAAAGCAGAGAGCTTGAAGAAGTAGTTCTCTTCCTCGTGGTAGACGACCTCATTGTTCGTCTCGATCGACACTTTCTTGGTCTGGCCAGTTTTAGGATCAACAATATCATGAATCTGGGTTTCTGGGTAGAAAGCTTCATCACTAACACTGTACCAGCCCTGATGCGACCCTTTATACAAAAGTCCTTTATCCATGGCAACCTGCCAGAAATGCTTCACTGCATCGATGTGGTCTGCGTCGGTGGTTCTCATGAATCTGTCATACTTGATATCGAACTTGCCAGCCAACTCAACAAAGTTTTGAGAAACCCTATCCACCAATTCCTTTGGCTCTATGCCCTCCTTTTCTGCCACATTCTGAATCTTAAGTCCGTGCTCATCGGTTCCTGTGAGAAAATATGTTTTCTGCTCTGGTTTTAGCTTTTCCCATCTATTTCTTGTGTCTGCAAGAAGCATCGAGTAGAGATGGCCCAAGTGAGGACGCGCATTGACATAGAAAATGGGGGTAGTAATGTAAAACGGTTTCAGAGATAGAAACCTTCGGAATGATCGAGAAGCACTCATCTTTGTGTGGTCGATAAAGCTCTTGAATTAGAGGTGGATCGATCTTATGGTAGTTAGGTATGTGCAGGTGAAGTTGGTGGGAGTACCATCAAATCACCTAAAGATGGAGTTTATGAGAGACTGGTGGAGAAGTCGAGCAGTTGAGGTGGATGGTAAGAGAAATTTTGCTTAAAGCAGAGTTTCCTAGATCAGTTTACCTCCTAATGGTGTCTATGGTGTCTACGGTGTATCAGAGAAGCCATCTGGATGTCTATATCTGTATGCTAGAGTAGTCTTGGGGTCGCCTCATTCATCACAGAAGGCTTGGTTGAGTCTCAGTCTCTTGTCCGTTTTTATTTGAATTGCTGTTGCTCTGAGATCAAACAGCAACTGGCTTGTTGGCCACGAAAATGGCCATCAAAGCAAAAACAAAGTAGAACAAGCACAAGGGGTAAGCGATCAAGGGCCGCACGTTCTGAAGCTTCAACACCGTCACAAACAAGCCTGAAGCAGCGTATGTGCACCAAAACACCGACACCACACTCAAGAAGTAGCCAAACATGGAGTCAAGAGAGATGACCAAGCCCAAAGCACAGAGCAACACGAGTGGCAACAAGCAGTAGCCGATAATCGATGCGGATCTGGTCAAGTCAATCTGGACATCCACGCTCATGAGTTTGAAGAGGTAATGCAAACTCACCACACCAAAGAGTCCCACTCCGTAAATGTAGCCAAATTGCACCTTTCCTGCCAATAGTAGCAAAGTTCCGAAAAGCAAAACAAACAAGATGGGTCCTGCCAAGTCTGAGTCCGTCATGATATCTGGGCTTATGTCCTTCTGGATAGGATTCAACACTGCCAATGTTTTGCCCTTGATGTGATTGAAGTTGATCCCGAGCTCTTCCAAGAGTGGGGGTTCGCCGGGGTATCCCGAGGTGCCAAATGCAGCTAGGAGACCAGGAGTCAATGTGCCGCCGCCCATGTCACCGCTCACGTCGAAACCGGCGCCAAACGACGAACTCATGGATCCCATGTTGGTGTCCATCGATGGTTGAGCATAGTTGCCATAACTGGATTGGTAAAATCCGGCATTAGGGTCCGTCTGCTGATAGTATGCCATGATAGAGTTTTGTTATGACGTTAAGGCCGTGGCAGAATTGTAGAACTAGTGAGTTTGGTGTAGATTATTGCACTTGCTACAAGTCGCGAGAGGTTTTGAATGTGCACTACGCATCATTAGAGGAGGTGAATGTACTGGAAAAATCTGTGTTAAGGATGCTTCTCTTGATTAATTTGGAGCTTTTGAAACTTTTGGAAATTCTATCTGGCTAAATTAGCTCTATTGTCTGTTTTATTGTTTAATTTGGTCGGGGGTTGGTGGATTGGTGGTGGCTATGTTATTGATTTTTTTTGGTGATAATTGGCATTTCGCGATCAATAATGAGAATTGGGTGCCAATTTCTCAATAGACTAGCTTCAAAACAAGCATTACTTAAGATTTCAATGCAACTCGAATTCTCAAAAGAAGAACAGTTCTAGTCCAGTCCCGTATATTCCGGCCGTATTCATTATGGGCGATCAGTTAACTGTAAGTGGATATTAATCGATTGGTAGGTTGAAGAAGCGAACCGAACATCGCGAAGCAATGCCCATTGAGTTGGTTCTTGTGAAAAATTGGGAAAGAAGAATGGTTTCGCCGTCTATCAAAGAGGAATTGAGTAGCTGACCGTCCAATCGCTAACCAGATTCCCATTAAGTTTGAAATGCTATAGTAAACCAACTTCCGCTGGCCGTTGACATGCCAGCGAGGCACAAACTCATAGCAGGAGCTCAAATAATCTATCAATCCAGTCGAAAGACCTCCGTGAAAGGTCATTGATCGTTCAGAAGCATTGAATGTTAAAAGTAGAAGACCTAACAGAGGCTCAGGGGAGGAAGAAACTCTTCGGTCAGAAATCTTGGAACAGAGAGATTTTTACGAGATTTCGGTCGGGATTGATAAGGAATCTTCAGTCCGATCAGGAACTGACGCTCTATTCTGCTCTGTTGCTCTCGGTGAAAGATTGACGAGGATTGCAAAAACGAACTGTTTTCGGCCATTTTTGGCTCAAAATTGGCTTTTGAGCGATCAGAGAGCATTGGCGCGCCCATTGTCACCCATTAGACCTACAAAATACTCAATTGAGACAAAGTCAACAAGTGTTGTCCCCAAATATGTAAAATTCAGTGATCATGTATCAGAATTCTCAGCATCCACAGTACCAAGTTACAGTGGCCGAGTGGTTAAGGCGACACCCTGCTATTCTAGCAGTTTAGGTGTTGGGCATTGCCTGCGCAGGTTCGAATCCTGTCTGTGACGATTATTTTTGCTACGCCGGCTCACATCGTGATTGGCCACCCGCCATGCGGATCTCTTTTTTGTTTATAAGTGCGTTTTGTCGGTTTCTCGTCGATTCTGGCGAAAATATGAGGCGCCTCTTACAGGCAGGAGGCCACCTCGCCAGGAATAAAGTAGTGCGAGCATCAATCTATACGATAGGAAGCGTCAGTGACCAAGACTGATTTGGCACTTTAATGTCCCAATCTTTGATTATTTTCGAGCCTTCGGGTCGAGTACTTTACCAAAGTAACAACAAGATCTCTCCCTTCAATGATTTGATCTTTTCCATTGTCAACGAGTCATGCACAGAGTTGGACTCCAACTTCTACACCACCAGTGGTATCTCGAGCCAAAAACGTTTCTACGGCCTCAAAAGAGAAGAGCTCTATGCTGCCATTTACTTTGACATTGTCACCACAATCGATAGTGGGCGGGTGCGCCAGATGCTTTCGGATGTGCTCAGAACCTACATCAAGCTTAGTGATGAGGATGGTGACCAGACGAAATTGCACAAGTTGATCGAGTACCAGTTCAATGACTTGATCAAGCTCAAACCAGAGGCCAGAGGTCCTGAGCAAAGCGGGACTCAGCCTGTATCTGCATCTCCAGCCGGTGTGACTCCAAAGAAGAAGACCCATACTAAGAAGGCCATGCGGAAGTGGATCAACGGAGAAATGGTCGAGGGTACCGGCAGTGGAGAGGAGTTGGACTACTCCGAAAGTAAGGAAGGAAGCGCTGTTCCCGAGTCTGCTGATGAGCTTGTGGTCGATGAGTCTGCGTTCAGTAGACAAGACGATATTGTTCTTGTGAGGGAATTGAACGACATCTTGGGCGAGGAGGATGAGGATGAATCTAAGGACGAGGCTGGAACCACGAGCAGTGGCTTCTTCTCGAAAATCTCCTCCTATTTCGGCGCCTCTGCTGATATCGACGAAGTTTCTAAGAAGTTCTACGACCAGCTTATCTCCAAGAACATCGCCCCAGAAACCGCCAAAACGATCATCGACAAGATCAAGACTCGACTTGGCTCCAAGACGGTCACCGTGCCTGTGTTCAAGCAGACACTCACAGAAGAACTCACCAAGGTCCTCACTCCAAACGTGTCGACCGATTTGCTTTATGACATCAAGAAAAACATCTCGAGCAAGTCTCGGCCATATGTCATCTCTGTTGTTGGTGTGAACGGAGTGGGTAAGTCTACCAACCTCGCCAAACTTGCCTACTGGTTCCTTCAAAACAATTTCAATGTGCTTATCTGTGCTTGTGACACCTTCAGATCTGGAGCAGTGGAGCAATTGAAGGTGCATGTCAATAACCTTCAAAGACTCAATAGTACATCTGCTACGCCTACCAAGATTGACTTGTTCGAAAAAGGTTACGGTGGAGGAGACCACGTTGTTAACACAGCCAAGCTGGCCATTCAGCATGCCACCGAGGAGAAATACGACATTGTGTTGATTGATACTGCCGGCCGGACCCACTCCAACGCCAAGTTGATGGCTCCTCTCAAGAAGTTTGGCGATGCTGCCAACCCAGACAAGATCATTATGGTTGGAGAGGCTCTTGTGGGTACCGATTCCGTGGAGCAGGCTATCAACTTCAACAATGCGTTTGGAAACCGCCGTGGTCTTGATTTTTTCATCATCTCGAAAGTGGATACCGTGGGAGATCTCGTGGGAGCCATGATTAATATGGTGATGGCTACGAGGGTGCCTATTCTTTTCGTGGGAACAGGCCAGACCTACACGGATATCAAGAAGTTGAGTGTCAAGCGGGTGGTGGACATGCTTACGAGCTAGGATATGACTAGTGTCCTTACTATAGAGCTCGAATAATAATAATTTCACAGCGATACCAGTAGGCCAGGGGCATAAATAGGCATCTGTACGAGAGTCTAATTTACCCGCCGAAGGAAATCACAGCCACTAGCGAGCGGGGTCATCCGATCTACTAAAAGTAAAAAGAAAAAACAAGAGTTTTAGAGTATCTCCTCACCACAACTACTGGTGAAGTGTTTCTTTCGCAGAATCTGACACTTTGCGTTATCTGGCACCCAAATGCGAGTACTAAATGTCACGGCTACATCAGGGTCCTGCCAAGGCCACTTTCCCCAGATGGCCAGGGCAGCATAACGGCCACTATTGTCATTATGTCACCAACCACCGAAGCTCAAGACTGAAAAATCAAGCCGATTACTGGAGCACCTCCACTGGATTTGAGGTGCTTTCTCCATTCACCCGACGTCAGAGAGGTAGATCACCTGTCAAGACGTGAGAATGCGACTGACGTAGAATATGAAACACCACATATTTATACTAAACTGGCTGTAAATGTGCCGAAGCAAAATAGCCGACTGTCGGTCCTCGCTAATTCCCCACCCTCTAAACACTCAACATTTGACGAAACAAAAATCACACGAGTCAGGCGGAGTCTATCCGTAGTGGGCAACTGGTGTCAAGGTTCGGACCTGCACCCGGCTGACAGGCAGAGGGTACAGCCTTGCTCCAGTCACTGACCAAGTTCCCAGTCATTCTCACTTTAAAGAGTGTGGATTCCTTCCTGACCGGCAGAACCAACTTCAAACGATGCGTCTCCGTCGCAAACTGCCTGCGTCACTCTACTTGCGAGTCAATGCACTCAGAGCTGCTGATCTCTTTCTTCTGGACAAGAAACTGCGGTCCAAGACGATCAATGCAGCGCTTGTTGCCAAGTTAAATGGCTACAAGAAACGGAGCAAGCGCAGGCTCAACACGTCACATCCCTCGTGGGATGACCACTTCATTATTCCGCTTAAGAGCGGAGACTACTCCCAGATTCTTGTGTTGGAGGTATGGAACAAGACTCCAAGAACCCGCAGTTACTTGGGCGAGTTGAGAATCCGAGTGGAGGACATTTTCCAGGAGGCACAGGGCAACTTGGAAACTCAGCCACAATGGTACAAGCTCTACCTGAACGAAAACGAGCATTGTTACGTCACTGGATCTGTCCTTCTTTCGTTTGAAGTTCAAACAAAGGATAAGCAAGTGGTGAGCGAAGACAAGAAACCGGTGGCTCAGAATGTGCCTCCATCAGTGTTGGTGAGCTCTCCATCATTACAGGATGTTTCACTTCACAAGTTGGAGATCTCCGATACAGAACGGTCTCCACTCAATGCATGGGTTTCTTCGTTGGAAATTCCAGATCCCAGTCGAACGTTGCTCGAGCCCAACGACCAGGGGTTCTACCCCGATATGAACGAAACAATGGAGTTCAGCGGCGTCAGCGAAATGTCGGATATGGATTCTATCGATGACGAGGCCAGAAAACCAATGCGCAAGTCGTCTTCCCAGCTGCAGCCACACAAGTTGATCCAGAAAACCCAAAGCCTGATGCTCGAGTCTGAATTGACCAAATCCGGATCCGGATTTCTTGGGGTGTTTCCAGCATCGGATGATTCCCGCAGCGAGTTTCTGTCTGCATCAGATGCCCTGTCAATTGGATCATACAACAGCGACGGCTTTTACGGTAGCGATAGTGCTAATAACGCAAGTGGAGTCGATAGACCAGCGAGAAGAAGGTTTAGAAGAAAGAAGCTTCCGGAGACAAAGCACGAGCTCCGCAATAGAAAGGTGAGAGGTGTGATGTTTCTCGAGATCATCTCGTGTTCAGACTTACCTCCGATCCGGAACTTCACCAGAACAACCTTCGACATGGATCCATTTGTTGTTGTTACATTTGGAAAGATGACTTTCCGTACAAGCTGGAAACGCCATACTTTGAACCCTGTTTACAACGAACGGTTAGCTTTCGAAGTGATGGAACACGAGAGCACCTTCAACGTCCAATTCTCAATTCTCGACAGAGATCATTTCCTGTTTCATGACCAGGTGGCAGATGTGTCTATTCCTATCCAGCACCTTGTTGACGTTGCATCGGAAACACCCGAAGAGCTTGCTATGGAGGAGCAAACAGCATCGAGCAACGACACTGACCCATCCCCGCCCTTAAGTCAGCCTGATTTACTTAGAAAGGATACAAACCAGTCTTCGACGTCAGTGTCGTCGTTGACTGAAAATCCAAACAACCTTGCATTTCTGATTGCTGAAGATGGAAACATGGTCAAGACAAAGAAGAAGAAGAAGTTTATCAGAAGTCGCTACACTGTGCGATATGTTGACACATCTCTTTTCAAGACTTTGGACTTGAAATTAAACTTGCATGACGAGAAGTTGGCAGCAAAGCATGCGCCAATCTTGAAGGTGAGAGCTCGCTTCATCACCTACGAAAGCCTCAGACGAGACTTCTGGAGAATTTTGTTGGAGCAGTACAACCTCAATGATACTCACACCCATATGGATTCTATTGAGCTCATTTCCTTTCTTGATGCATTGGGATCTCAAACAAGTGATGAAATTGTTACGCAACTATACAAGAAAATGGACAGGTCAATGTGGGGTGGAGATGTGGTTAGCGTCGACGAGGTCGTGGACTTTCTAGAGGATCATATCACTGCCGAGAAGCAGCACCCCGAGGAAAAGATCTTCGAGATCGACAGGTGCCCCATTTGCTTGAAAACCAAGTTCTCCAAAAAGGTTGATCTCGATATCGTTACACATGTTGCTATCTGCGCCTCCAAAGACTGGAGTATTGTCAACAAGATCTTGACAACCAGCTATGCAACCCCTCAGCTTGCATCAAGGAGATGGTACTCGAAATTCTTGATCAAATTAACCTACGGAAAGTACCAACTCGGTGGAAATTCAGCCAACATTTTGGTTCAGGACAGATCAACCGGAATTATTATGGAAGAGAAGATGAGTGTCACGGTTAGACTCGGAATTCGTCTTCTTTATAAAGGTTTGGACAAAGCTAAGTCAAAGCGAATCCGGATCTTGTTGAAGAAGTTAAGTGTCAAACAAGGAGTCAAGTTTGATAGTCCTCTGCTGACTCGTGATATTCAGTCCTTCATCCGTTTCCACAAACTTGACCTATCAGAGTGCCAAATTAAAGATGCGACCAAGTTTGCAACTTTCAATGAGTTCTTCTACAGAAAGCTCGAGCCTGGAGCTCGGCCAGTTGAAGCCAATGACGAAGAGGGAATTGCAGTTTCGCCAGCCGATTGTCGGTGCACTGCCTTTGTCACCGTGGATAGTGCAACAGAACTATGGATTAAGGGCCGCAATTTCACGTTGGCGAAGTTATTCAATGGTAACTTCAACAACTTGGAGAAGACAAGCATTTACGATCCCAAAAAGTGCAGCGTGGGAATCTTTAGATTGGCACCTCAAGATTATCACAGGTTTCACAGTCCAGTGTCTGGAACTATTGGGCCATTGAAGTATATCGAGGGCGAATACTATACAGTGAACCCAATGGCCATTCGTTCAGACTTGGATGTCTATGGTGAAAACGTGAGAGTCATTGTTCCCATTTACACCGAGAAGTTTGGAACAGTCATCTTGGTTGGAGTGGGAGCCATGATGGTTGGATCCACAATCATCACAGTCAAGGAGGGCCAGGAAGTCAAGAGAGGCGACGAGATTGGATACTTCAAATTTGGAGGCTCCACCGTGCTTCTCTTGTTTGAGAAGGAGGTGTTCAACTTCGATTCAGACTTGGTCGACAACTCTGAACTGTGTGTGGAGACACTCGTAAGGGTGGGCCAGAGTATTGGACACAGGCCCGAGGTGCCTCAGTTCAAGAGAGAACATGTTGATTTCGACAAGCAGCCAAAGAACTTTAAGATGAACTTGATCAGAGCTATCACCGGAGGTGATCTTGGTGACCTCGACAATTGGGAGAGTAAGAACATCAAGCTCCGTCGCAAGGAATTGGCTGCCATGGCGAGCGATGATGTCGAGATCGAGTCCGAAATGTACGAAGACCTCAAGGACTCCAATGAGGAAGGTCTGGTTGACAGTACCTAGGGCTACATGGTGGTTCAAGTCCGATAATTTATTCCCATATGCTACCTAATAAGCAGGTTGATGATAAGTGGTGGGCACATAAAGTGCATCTTTGGCGAATCCCTTTTCTTGCTGCTTCATTCTGACGTTCCATCCCACAAACTCGAGTTCGTGTTTGATGGAGTCCAATTCCTCAAAATTGGAGGTGATCAAGATTGGCTGCAAATAGAACTTTGTGATGACTGGTGGCAACGCCAACCCGGTTACAAAACCAACGGCTTGTCTTGCAAGCATAAGATTCAGCAAAAAACTCCTTGATCTTTGGCCAAGCTGGGGCGGCCCCTGGGTTTTATTTATCCGAGAGGGTTGGGGTAACCATGCCTGCACCATTGCATGTGCAACCTGGATGCGTATTTCTGGGGAAGCGATCTGGGCTGAGTGAACTTCCGGCTACTTCCAAGTTAGTGACTGCAAATTAACTACATCAACTGCCGATGGTTTAAAGAGGTTTTTTGCAACTGAATAGACCGGCGATCAGATCTGCAACTGTGCAAATTCTGCTGGGATCAAAGTCATCCCCTCCGGTGTGCAGGCTAGTACCCCGGACTAAGACGGGCGGGTTTGACAGCTCGGCGGCGGCCGGGATCGAGGCCTCGGACTTCCCGGCTCATCTTTCTATACTACAAACACATGCATTCGTGAAACATTGCTTGTTGACTATCTCTATAAACCCCATCTTCGTGTCAACATTGTAGAACAGCTAGGCATTCTATTTCTTCTGCACTCCGCCGTACAACGCCTTCCACTCGTCGATCTTCTTCTCGTCAATTCTCTTGAACAAGTACTGAGCCTTTCCAATGTTGTGGCCCAGCTCCAAAACCAACTCGAACTTGTTGGTGATGGACAATGGTGGAGCGTTCAAGATCTCAGAGATTTGTGTGCGGGTCTCTGGCATGAATGGAGAGATGACGGCAGAAACCAAGTAGATCAAGTTCAAACCAACGCCCACAACGGCATCGGAAACATCTGGAGAGTTGGTGAACAAGGAGTTGTCCAACTTGTTGTCCTGCAAGAACTGGTTACCACGAGAGGAGATAGCCATGGCGATCTCCAAACCACGTCTCAAGTTGACAGCCTCCATGTTCTCGTTGTAGCTGGCCAACAATTGGTTGACGTCCTTCTCGAAGTCAGCGTAGTTTGGAATGTTCTCCGGCTTGAACTCTGGAATCACACCGTTGTACTTGGCGATAACAAACTTGACCAATCTGTTGACAAAGTTACCCAAGTTAGCCAAAAGCTCCGAGTTGTTCTTGGTGACAAACTCCTTCCACGAGAAGTGAGAGTCGGAAGATTCAGGTCTGACCGAGGCCAAGTAGTATCTCCACACAGATGGGCTGATACCGGTGTCCTTGGCATTGTTACCGAACACACCCACACCTCTAGACTTGGAGAACTTACCACCCTCGTATTGCAAGTACTCGGTAGTGTTCAAGTGATGCAACTTGGTCCAGCTGTCCTTGGTACCGATCTGAGTGGCTGGGAACACAACAGTGTGGAAAGGAACGTTGTCCTTACCCATGAACTGATACAACTGGACGTCCTCAGGGTTTCTCCACCACTTCTCCCAGGCACCTGCGTTCTTGCTATCCTTGAAGTAGTTTGCAGTGATGGAAACGTAACCAATGGTTGCATCGAACCAGACGTACAACACCTTGTCCTTGAACTGCTCCAATGGCACTGGGGTTCCCCACACCAAGTCTCTGGTGATACATCTGGAATCCAAGCCTTGCTTCAACCAAGAGTTGGTGATGGTCTTACTGTTCTTAGACCATCCACCCTCTTCAGCGGCCTTGACAAACCACTCCTTCAACTCTGGCTCCAACTCACCCAACTTAAGGTAGACATGGGTGGAGTTCTTTGGCACAGGCTTAGCGTCGTCAAGCTTACAACGAGGGTTGATCAACTCCAATGGATCCAACAAGTTACCACACTTGTCACACTGGTCACCTCTGGCATCGTCGTAGCCACACTTTGGACAAGTTCCCTCAACAAATCTGTCGGCCAAGAAAGACTTATGGGTCTCACAGTACAACTGCTCGGTGGTCTGCTCTTCCAAGTAGCCATTCTTGTGCAACTTCAAGAAGATGTCCTGAGCAATCTGGGTCTGCAAAGGAGTGGTGGTTCTGCCAAAGTAATCAAAGTCAATGTCAAACCAGTCGTACACTTCCTTGTGAAGCTTGTGGTATTTGTCACACAACTGCTGAGGAGTGACCTTCTCCTCCAAAGCCTTGGTCTCAGTTGCAGTACCGTACTCATCGGTACCACACACAAACAAGGTGTTGTAGTTTCTGTTCTTGGCGTATCTGGCGTAGATGTCGGCAGACAAGACAGAACCAATGATGTTACCCAAGTGAGGGACGTTGTTGACGTATGGCAAGGCGGAGGTGATCAAGATGTTTCTCTCACCATCTTTAGGGACAATGCTGTCTTCCTGCTTCTTCACCAAGAATCCTTCCTTGACGTTGACAGCACCAGTACGACCTGGCACCTGTCTCTCCACACTAGTGAGAGATTGAGCGGTCTTAACGCCCTGGGCAACCTCTGGCAACGAAGCAAACTCCTGGACCCAAGCACCGAGACTCTTCAAGTCCTTGGCAAATGGGTATGCGGCACTGAAAAGCACAACGTTGGCGGCAGAAATGTCCTTGTTCTGAGGAACAGAAATCGAGTCCAAGGCTGCAACGGCCTTGTCGGCAGCTCCCGACTTGAGAGCTTCGTAGACAGCGGTCTCCTCGGTTGCGTAGACGTCACTGGCAGCAAAATCACCGGTCAAAAACTTGACAATGGCGTTTGGCTCCACAAGCTCGAAACCAGATTTGGAATCCTTCAAGAGAAGGCCCGACACTTCAGAGGCGGCAACTTCCAATTTGGGATGGGACTTGGCAGCAGCTATGCTGATCTTCAAATTGTTAACCAATGCAAGGTTGGTTTTACCCTTATCGGCGGCAAGAGACAAAGACATGATCGAGTTGGGGATTAGTCACCGATTTTTTCTTCTCGGTTTTCTGGAGTAGAGCCTCACTTTCGAGATTGCACCCGTACACCAGGCTACCCCAGGTGGTTGAATCGGGAGAAATTTGGGTGAGATTGGTTTGTTTGCGGTTCTGTTGTGTGACTATGAGTGCCATTAAATCAGTAAGCTTATTTGCTTGCATCAATCGCCGTGGTGGCGTGAGTAATGGCTTGGTTAAGTGGAGAGGAACGTGTACTACATGCAGTACAAACTCACTACACCATCACCAGATCTGAGTTACACCTTATACTTCAGCGGGAAAATGCTTCGAAATAGTCGGCGCCTACTAACACGGGCAGCACGTGACACATACAACAGCTTTGTTCTGATTCGGGCCGAGCCCAAACGAGGATCCGGCCCGCTCCAAGACACCACTTTCATAGTGAAAGATAACATCACCACCACAGAAGAGCCCACAACATGCGGCTCGGGTATGCTCAAGGAGTATACGAGTCCATTCGATGCTACGGTCGTGACGCTTCTTAAAGCTGCAGGTCTGGCTCTTGTCGGTAAGAGCAACTTGGATGAGTTTGGCATGGGATCATCAACCACATTTTCTGTTCATGGAGCCACCGTCAACCCCAGATTCGAGGACGTTAGAATTGCGGGAGGGTCTTCTGGTGGTTCTGCTGCAGCAATTGCTGCCAACTTGGCTGATTTCGCCTTGGGAACCGACACAGGAGGGTCGGTCCGTGAACCTGCCAGTTACTGTGGAATAGTCGGCTACAAGCCCACGTACGGGCGTATTTCTCGATATGGAGTCATTGCATATGCCCAGGGTTTCGATACGGTGGGAATTCTTGCTCGAGATGTCGGAACTGCCAAGCGAGTGTTTGAAGTGTTGGACAAGTACGACAAAAATGACATCACGTCACTTCCACAGTCTATCCGGGATGAGCTAGCGAAGAAGACGGCAAATCCGGAGAAATTGACAATCAGCATCCCACAGGAGCTTATCATGGCCGAATTGGGCGAAGAGACAGTGGCGGAATTCGAAAAGGTGGTGGGAAATCTCATGGAGATGGGCCACACAATCAAGCCAGTTTCCGTTCCGTCGATTGGCAAGCTGCTCTCAGCATACTATACGTTAGCAACAGCCGAAGCAGCATCGAACTTGTCCAGATTTGACGGTATCCGGTACGGCTATTCAAAAGGTGTGGGTAGTGGTGTTGACCGTATCTCCCGGAATCGGGCCCAAGGTTTCGGCCCCGAGGTACAACGCCGTATTGTTTTGGGGAACTACACGCTTTCTTCCGAATCTGGAGACAATTACTTCAAAGCTACGAAGTTGCGTAAGGAGATTGTGGGCGACTTTGACAATGTGTTTGCGCTGACCAACCCTCTCACTGGCAAATGTGCATCTGAAGAAGGTTGTGACATTCTCATATCTCCTACGACATTCGGGAAGGCGCCAACGTTAGAGGAATTCGAGAGCGACTGCAAGTCCAACTTCCTCAATGGATACATCAACGACGTCTTGACGGTGCCCGTATCGTTGGCTGGACTTCCGGCCATATCGGTTCCTTGCGGGAACAAGGATTATGGTGTGCAATTGATGGGCCAGTACGGCGACGACTCGGCAGTCCTTGCTGCTGCTGCATTGGTAGAAGACGCATGTAAATAGAAATAGAATCAGAGTGACTTCTACAGCGCACCTTCAAATGGAGTGTGGTCAGTCGATGGAATATGTTCATTTAGTTTGAGCTTACAGAGGACAGTGGTGCTGCCTCATCGGCTACCTAATCTATTAGAAGAAATGAAGTATGAGGTGAATCATGAAATCGTGACGATGGAGGTTGAAGCTCCCATTATGCGTTAACGTCTTCCCAAAAGTGTCAAGAACTCATCGCGAGTCTTCTGCTGCACCCGGAAACAGCCCAACATACAACTGGTGGTGGTGGAGGAGCCGGTCTTTTGCACGCCTCTGCTGACCATGCACATGTGGGTGGCTTCAATCACCACTGCAACACCCCGAGGCTTGAGGATCTCGCTGAGAGCCATGGCAATCTGCTTGGTCAATCTCTCTTGGACCTGGAATCTACGGGCATACATCTCGGCCAATCTTGCAAGCTTGGAGAGTCCAACCACCCGCTTGTTGGGGATGTAGGCAATGTGAGCCTTGCCGAAAAACGGAACCAAGTGGTGCTCACATAACGAGTAGATCTCGATGTCTCTAACAATCACCATCTCGTCGTGGTCCTCCTCAAACACCGCTCTCTTGATCACATCACGGATGTTGTCCTCGTAGCCCTTGGTGAAGTACAACATGGCTCTGGCGTACCGCTCGGGAGTCTCCAAGAGACCCTCTCTGTCGGTGTCTTCGCCCAACTCAGTAAGAATGGTCTTCACAGCATCGGCAATACGCAATTCACGGGCCTTGGCCTCCTCGGGAGACTGCTCAATTCTTTTTCTGGCGCCCTTCAGGGGCCACGACAATCCGTCGTTGTCGATTGGAGGGTTCAAGGTGCATGGAGAGGCGACTCTGGTTTGAAGTGGAGTGCCATATTCTCGAACAATGAACTCACCGGCTCCAGACAATTTGGTTTTTTTGGTAGCTGGAACTGGCTGGGGGTGGGTGACGCCGTTGGCCTCGTCGGAATCTTTGGCGGGAGATCCAGACATGGGGGAGATATACGGCGGCAGTGTAGGTATGGGGAAAATTTTTTTATAGCCGTATGAACTACGGCGGAGTGTAGGAACCAATATTATCTACAGAGGTAACAGTGGCATCTGCAAATATATCAGTATATTATGGTTATGGAAATTAAGCGTTCATAAGCTCATGGAGAAGCGCTCGAAGTGGTTTCGAGGCATTGTTGCCGAACAGTGTTCGGGTGGTGGTGGTTATCCTGTGGTTTCTTGCAAACTGTTAAATGTCAGCGAACGGGTTCAAAATCCGCACCGTGAGACAAGGCAAGGCCATACCGATTTCGGCGCGCAACAAAACCGGAACCGGTCTCAACTCACGGATCTCTTGAATGAACGAGTTACCCTCAATCCGCGTGACACAGTCTTGCAAGTAAGGAGCCAATCCACTGTTTTGGGTGTGTGTGGCCATCCAGTGATGGTTGGTGACACCGGGTGTAACCAACTTGGGAGCACTGATGTCCAAGTTGGCGAGATTATCAATAATGCTGGCGGGGGCAATGGTGTCCTTCTCTGTCATGTTCTTGCTTTGGATCTTGGCCGCCTCCAATGCGGATGTCCGGTACTTGTTCTTGATCGACGATCTGTAGCTCAACGACGATCTCTCATCTGGTGGAATGTAGGTGGCAGAGTCAACACCCTTCTCCCAGTACAATTCGAGAACACGGTTTGTCTTGTCAAACTCAGCCTTCACAAGAGGCAATTGATCTCCGTGGACTCTCTTTTCAATACCAAATTCAGGAATGAACACGTCAAAGGATGACTCGTAAACTTGAATCACGGTTCCCATGACAAGTAGCTGGCCCGCATGCTCACTCATTTCATTGATGGTTTGAGATAACAACAAGTGGATTGCCTGTTCCTGGGCGTTGGCAGCGCAGTCTTTCTTGAAGTTACAGTAGTCAGCAATCGCCTTAAGAGCATCCAAATCAGATGGTGCCTCAGATGGACGGTTATTGATCACTGCCTTCACTTGTCGGTGAACAACCAAGTCCGAAAATCTTCTCAAAGGCGAGGTGAAATGGGTGTAGAGTGGCAAGTTCAAGTAGTAGTGTCCGAAACTGTCAGGATCCTGTTTACCAGCAACGTAATACTTTGGTTTTGGCAAGCATTTGTACAAAAGCGTCTCGACAGTTTGTCTTTGAACGGGGTCGCTAATGCTCAAAATGGACTTTTCCAAAGATGCAGCGGTGGTAGTGTCAATCTTGAAACCCAAGTTGGTTGCTTTTCTAGAAAAGCCCTCCAACTTTTGCAAGGTTGGCAAAGCATGACGACGCAAGAAGGCCTCATCACCCAAGGTTGCATGAACCTTTGTGGCAATGGTGTTGTTCACCTTGTGGCTGATCTCAGAGATCACCAGCAATGCAGTACTGGCTTGGAAGATATTCAACTGGAGTCTAACCTTTTCATCGTCCAATTGGTCCAAAAGGGTCAAGCTTGGGCTGATTGCCAAGCTTCTATCCTCCAAGCGTTGACGACGGAATTCTTTGGCGATCAATGCAAAAGTCTTGATATAATCCGAGGTAGCAGATGTGATGGTATCCACTGTTCTGTTATCTAAGATCGTGTCCATTTCATCGTATGTGACCAAAGACTTCGGAACAACGACAGACTCTTGAACATGAACTTGTTCGACCTCGAAGTTAGAAGTGTCAATCTCAAAGATCACAGACACTGCCAAGTTCTTTTCATTCTCTTTGAACGAAACTAACTGATTAAGCTGCTGTGGATACAAATGAGAAGCCTTCTGAGGCAAGAACACTGAAGAGGACCTCTTCTTTGCCTTTCTCTCCAACGCAGAGCTGGACTGGACAAAATGAGCAATATCAGCAGAGTGGAAACCCAACTCGATCTTGGTGTTGCTGAGACGTTTAACATGCAAAGCATGGTCAACATATTGCTTATTCTCAGTGAAGGAAATGATGTAGTCGTTGATGTATTCAACTCTGGATGGATTGTTGAGTTCGGACTCAACGCTTGGAAGCGGACCAAAGAATGAAGTAAGGAACCCATCTTCCAATTCTTGATCGGCAGGGTATTCGTCACACAAGAAGTTGTTGTCGCGCAAGATTGAGTCGACTTCAATGTTTGGGTCATTAATTGCACCCACTTTGGTAACCAAAGTACCAAAAGGATGCAAGGAAGTGATTGGCCATCTTTTGATGGATGCAATGAACAACTGGTCCGCATATCTCTCGTGGTTTTCCACGAAATCTCTGGGTGCTTGTTCAGTAGGAATGGCAATCAATGGAACACGCTTGTCTGTAGGCTTAAACCAGACAATCTTAGGAGCTTTTGGAGTGTGAACCGACGATTCCTTACCGCTTCTCTTGTCTTGAGCAGCTTGAGCAGCTTGTGCTGGTCTGAGCAATCCAAGAGTTCCAGCAAAGATTTGGCCAGGAATACGATCAACAACCGCAACAACGTGACCAGCGTATAAAGGCTTCACCTCATCATTAATCTCCTCTTCTTCGACCAAGAGCAACGCTTGACCTTCAACCTCAACATCATCGTTCTTCTTCATGGTTGGTCTCTGTTTCAAGGAGCCTCTTCTGCCCAAGCCTTCGCTTTCAGCGTCGGCCTTGTCGTTGTTGTCAGTAGCCAGAGTGGATGTGGCATCGTTGTGGATATCATCACTAAGAACAGACGAGGCATTGAATTTGGTCAATGTATTATCCTTACGTCTCTTCTTCTCCTCTTTCTCCTTCTTGGACTCCCACACTTCATCAACAACGAGCAACTCGACAGCAACCAAATCACCTTCCAATGCACGGTTTCTGTCCTTTGAGCCACAAATGAAGATGTCAGCGTCCAAAAGGCCGTCAGTGGAGACGTAGGCATCCGAACGGTTCTTCTTGTTCACACGCAAGATACCGGTGACAAGACGGCCCTCGTTGATCAAGTCGGGCAACGAGGACTGGGGCAAGTATGGAGCGAAAAGCGATTTCCGACCATTTGCGTTGGTTGCATTGTTGTTGCCGGCGTTGTTGCCGTTGTTTGGGTTGAACAGGTTCAACGAGGAAATGGAGGAGTTACCGCCTCCCAACGAGCTGCTCTTGTTCTTGTGACCCGGAACAAAGAACAGAGGTGGCTCGAGAGTGTTGGCGTTCAGGGTGTTGCGCTGGTGGGATGATTGCTGAGTGCGCCAGTTCGAGTTGATGTTCGAGTTGGAATCGTAGTTCCGCGAGCCCGACCGGTAGTGAGAGCCACGGCGCTGGTGGCCGCGCTCAGGAGACTGGTTGCCGAATGTGGGCACCGGTGGGAGCAACGAGTTGTTGTCGGGAGGGAACTTGAAGGACTGCTGGCCGTAGGCCAAAGAGCGAGACCGATTGTGGCCGGGCGACAGCTCGCGGTCCGCCGAGGCATTGTTGGGGAAGCGAAAGCCCTCCAACGAGTCGGCGGAAGGCGCCAATGGAGGCAGGGTGGTAGCCAGCACCGGGGAGCCGTCGTTCTGGGAGTTTTGCGAGGTGGAACCCGAGAGCGACGCCAAGTTGGACACGCGCTGCAGCGCCGCCGCCTTGATGGCCTCGTTGAGCCCCAAAGAGTGTCTGCGTGCGTGGCCCTGGGCGGCGTTGTTGGCGCCCAGCGAGCCGGTTCGGCGGTGGTTGGGCTGGTTGTTGAAGGAGGGAGTCCGGTTGTGGGACTTGAAGCCCAGGGAGGCGTCCTGGTGGGACAATTGCTGCTGCTGCTGCAAAAGCTGCTTCTGCTGCGACTGCACCGCCTCCAATTGCCGCTGGAGGTTGTATTGCTCCACCATGAGGGTGGTCAACTCGCTGGGCGACCGGCGGTGAGCAATGTAGAGGTTCTTGGGCGGCTTGCGCGAGCCCGAGCCCTGGTTGGGGGGAGGCAAGTCGGCCATGGTTGGTGGATGCGAGCGGAGCGTTCGGGCGAGGGGCGCACGGGCCGTGGCTAAGGATGGAGTGGGCTCAGAGCCAGTGGGCCTTGGGAAGGTGTGGCCAGAGAAAAAACCTGGGTGGGCAACAGCGACGAAAGAGCGGGGCCGCCGACGAGTGCAAACAGAAAGGAAGAATTGGCGGAATTTGGCGCTTTGCAAACGAAACGTGCTCGCCCAGAGTGGTGTGCAAGGAACTGGAGGAAAAGAAGTGGTTGGCCACCGAGCGATTCCCCTGATTTTTTTCGGAGTGGTTTTTCTCGTTCTCACCTGCTTCTAGGCGCACATTGTTGCTTGCGAGGTTTCTTTTTCCTCCACCACCCACCGTCGTCTTGGAACGAGGGGCGAGTCGCTGGACCGGCTGCTGGCGGCTGCACCATGTCCGACTGGTGCCATTGACGTTTTTTTCGCTGGCGCTGGCGTTCAATGGTGGACCTCTGGCCTGGCAATATGGGGCCTTGCCTGCAGGCAGTGACGCAGGCACCCGTAACCCACTGTTTTAGGGCCTCGGACGAAAGTTTGAATAGTGAAGCGGCCGAAACCCGCAGCGGGCCAATTGGCCACTCAGTTGGGGCCGGTGGTGCGGGTGTGGCCTGGGGAAACTTCGGTGCCGGGTGCAGAAACTTGCTTTCGGTAGCGGTTTTTTGCTTAGCGGAGGCCTCCAGCCAGGCCCCACCATGTTTTCTGCAGTCCGGTGGTGACCTAGATTCATCATCGGTATTTTGATCCGAGATACCAGGGTGAACAATGGAGGGGCTTTTCATTTGCAAGGTGATCAATGGGGAGGTGGAGGCATGTGGCTGATTGTTGCGGCAGGAGGGCCAATTTCGAGGAAATTGTGGGCCAATTGGTGGCCCAGTCGGTGAGGCAATTGGGGTTTTTTCGCCATTTTTTGGTGGCCCGCACCGGTACTACGGAGGGGTCGGATTCTGCAGGGGCTTAGTGTGGGTTCCGGGGTTATTTTTTCTGGGGATTTCGCTGGAACTGGCCACTAATTGCCGTGGCAGAGACACCACACATGACGACGGGCGACGAGGCATTACTAGATTTTCCGAAGTCAATTGACCACGTTCGGTTGTTTTAGCTTTTGGGTAGTGGATTTCCACTTTTTGGTTTCGTTTTTGGTTTCGGTTGAATTTGCATTCGCAATTGACGAAGTTTGAGTTTCGTTGATTCACGATTCGTATTTTCATCCGTGGAACAGGCCAATGCTGGGTGTGCGTGGTGCAGCTGTATTTTCTACCACTGGCTCCGCCAATTCCGGAGGACCCAAAAATTGGGTGCGACGTGGGCCACCTATAGTGTAGCTGTCCCACTAAACCTCCAGTGCACTTGGCCATACAATGGAGATTGGGAGATTTGTTCTGCACGGCGCAGATCAAGGGGCCTACCCCGAATTTGACACCCCGCCTCTTTTGTAGTAGCTAGACAGAAAACTTGACACTCTTGCACTCGAGACTGTCGCAGTTAACCAACACAACCTCGCCTGTAGTCGAGAACTTGGGCACACTCACCGCCACCACCTTGGAACTGCCTAGGTCCACTGTGCGGGCGCCGTAGTACTCCTGGTTGCCAGCAAAGTACAAGTGCGGAGTCTCGTCGAGCGTGAACGGGTCGCCGTTGTCGTATGGGTAGCAGTAGAGAGTATCTGGGGCTGTGGGCACAAAGTTCTGCCATCTCATGGTGCGTTCCATGGCGTCCAAGATCTCCTCCTTCAGGTGGTGCTGGGCCTGGTACTTGAGCATGTCGGAGATGTTCTGGCCCGACGTGCCCAACACTCGGAGTCCGGCTTCGGTCTCCATCCATGCTGGGTTCGTAGCTGTGAATACAGGCAGGTTTGCGTCGCCCACTAGCCTTCTGTTGGCACCCAAAAGCGACCGATGGATGGGCTGCTGCGGCAAGCAGATCTCGGCTGGATCACACTCTCCGGCCATGACAGTCACAGGAACCGTAGCCACGGTCTCTGAGAGCCAGCTGTCAAAGAGCTGGAGCGACTCGGCCAGGAAGTGCGAGGTGTTCTTCGACCCGAAGTTGTTGGTGGTCTGGAAGTCGGTGTTGACCTCCATCTCGGCTTCCTTGACCAGATTACCTGCCACGATAAGTCTGCATATCTGGCTGGACTCTGCAACGTCGTCGGCGCTTCCTAGTTCACCCGCAAGCCACTGCAGCAATAAAAATGGCCGGAGATCGCAGTCGGCCTTGGGGCCAAACAGAAGCCCAGAAACGATTGCAATGTACCGAGGCGTAGACTGTGGAGCAGGTAACGGGTTCTGGGGCGCAGGAACCGGATACGTCACTTCCATGATCTCGAAAATGCCCGCCTGGATCTCAATGCCCAACACCGCCACAAAGCATCCAGTGACGAGCCCGGTGGTTTTTAGAAGTTCCTCGTTATGCAAAATGGCCCGTCCACTCTCGTCCTCCAACATCACCACCGCCGTATTTTCACTGTCAACATACAGCTCCGGCACCGTGGGCATCACATCGTCCACGCCCTTGTCCACGTCCTTCAAGATGTTAAGCTTATACTTCATATCTGAGAACACTGTGCCCAGCACCCAGCACAATTCGCCCGACGCGATGTCCAAGATCTTATCCTTGTGCTGAATCTTCTGTCCGTTCACTTCTCGCGTGTTATGGCCCCATTTCCGCATGGCTTCTCGCTCTACACGCGGCTTCAACATGGATAGTCTGTGTTGGTACATTGAAAAGAACTGCTTGGAGTATTTGCGGTGAGAATCCGTGAGTTGGAATGCATTTTGCTTGTCGAATTCAGTTTTGAACTGCTCAGACGCCCGAGACGCGTGTCCAGACGCCAAATTCTGGTTTATCTGCTTTTCCATGGCAAATATCTGGAGATGAAGACGAGTCGTGTTTGGGTATGTGCAGTCTGGAGGTTTTGGAGAAGATGGGAGGTGTTGATCCTACAGGATGTACTGGTGTACGCCTAGGTATGGAGTGCTAGGAGGACACTGAAACTGGTCTGGAAGTGGGAAAGGAATGTAAGTGGAGAAATTTCAGAAAGTGTTCGCTCACTTGGAAGTACCTGATGTCTTTGAATTTCTCGATTTTGGCTTCAGGCTCAAATTTAAGTACCAGACTCTTACTCGCAACTGACAACCTTCGTGTTGATAAGTACTGGCCTGCACTTAGCGGGACACCTTAACTAGTCTTGAACTACCTACTCTTTCTGATGACAAGATTGTGTGTGGATCCGGCAGGATTGTCTTTCCAGTTTCCGAGAGCATCTCCTGCTCATCCCACCAAACTTCGTCTTATAGGTCAGGTGCTCAGGTATGACGAGGCCAGGGCACAATTGTATGTGGGACGAGTCGCCAATCTTCCGCCAGTTCACGTTCACATTTCTCTTGACGATGAGCAGAATTCCGTGGAAGATCCGGCCTGTGTAGATGTTGCTGATGTTGTTGGTCTGCTTGGGCCACTGTCCACGAGCGAAGGAGGGGTGGTGAGTGTGTGGGGCATGTATGATGGAAAGATCATTCGAGCAGTAGAGTGCATTGGGGTGAACGGACAAGAGTTGCTTGGGGGACCGGTATCGGTACTAGCAGAGATTTCTCAGATGAATGATTTCCACTGAGTGGAAGGGGCATGTCGACTTTGATCGGAGTACAATGGTTAGTGAACTTGAATTAGATGGTCTGACCAACTGGTAACTGATGTTGAATTCGATGTTTTGACTATCGTATTTTTTGTTTTCCGTTTCAGCCTCGATGCAAACTGACTAGAGTGATGGAGATGCAGCTGGCTCCGTCTTGACTTGCGGAGAACCGGAAGGAATTGTACTGGCAGTGTTGGGCAATGCAAAGAATTGATCCCAGATCGACTCGCCTGGCATCAGCTGAATCATCTCAAACACTCGCTTTCCGTCCTTGGGATGGACTTGCTTCTCTCTTCTGTTCTCGAAATCGAGGGGTTCAACGCCGAATCCGCCGAGGACTGACAGAGCGTCCGAATGATCTCTCACAGACGAGGCTGGTGAGAGGTTGGCGAGCTCCAGAAAGAAGGTGTTGAGACTAGGTACCTCAACAGGGTTTGGCGTCTCTGCTACATGGCAGTTTCCTTCTTGTTGGTGGGTTTTCTGCGAGACCCACTCGAATCTGGCTGAATTATAGAATTCTTCGGCGCTGGCTTCTGCTAGACCCTCAACCAAGTTGGCTAGATTGCCTCGCGTCAGACCATTGAGCAGCTCTTTGACAGCATCGGGAGGAATGACCATCTCGCTGCGTCCATAGAGAGTGCCTTCAACCACTTCATCATAGCAGAGCTTCAACACTGCAGCCGTGAGGACTTGAAAGGTGTCAGCACAACTTTGTGCTGCCTCGCAGGCAGTGACCAACAGCTTAAGCACAGAAATACACTCCTCTGTGATTTTCTTCACTTCAAAGTGACTGTTGTGCCGGCGCACTTCCCTGGAGTTATACAAGGAAAATAAGTATGAAGTGCCCGCAATGAAAAGATTGTGGACCGCGGCCCAGGTGTAGTTGATGGCCTTTTTTTGGAAAAGCTGTGTGTAGCAAGCCATTAAGTTCTTCAGAGCCTCCAGAACCTTGTGATATGCCTCCACCGTGAGCTTGAACGTTCTTGGTGAAAGTCCATTGAGCGAGAGAAGAGTGTGATTGTAGTTGAGCGTAAAGAATTCGACGTTGAAGTCACAATTCATTTGTCTGTGTGATTTTGGTGTCGAGTTGCGCCACAACTCAAGCTCGTCATGAATATGCTGTCTCCAGTGGTCCAAGTCAACAAATCTTCTTGGGATCTCGCCATTTTCGTAAAGAATGCGCTGGACCTCCAGCTGAATCCGCCTGATCTTGAAGAACGAAATGGAGATCGACTTGTAACTGGGCATGTTATTGGACTGGTCCGAATAATCCACAAGGTTGGACTCGCTTTCGAGTATGAAGGCATCGTCAAGCTCAGAGGGATACTTGGTGGTCACAGACTCATCTGGGATTCCGACTGGTCTGCCCAAATAGAAGCAAATTTGGCGATCCAAAGAGTAAGTGCACCAGAAAAGCCTTCTGCCACGGTCTTTTGTGAAAGCATCAAACTGGTCGCTTTTCCCGAGTCCATCGGTATGAAGACCTAAATCAACACAGATCCGGAGTGCTGTTCCCAAAACATACCACACTCCAGGTACGCTTGGTCTCATGATGGAGTATACTGACAAGAGGAGAATCGCTTCAAGCTGGCCAAGAGGGTCAGCTGTTTGGCATGTTGCATCAACGTACTTGACAGCAGTTTTCTTGAACTGCTCAGAGATGCCCGAAAAGTACTGAAGATGGTATACCGACGATGCTATAGCAAACACCATATTGAGGAAAAACATGGGCCTGTGATATTCTGGTGGAACCACAATCTGGTAGGATATGTGGGCCATCTCCACTTCATGATCACTTCCTTCTGGCAAATCCGCAAGCTTTCTGCTCAATATTTGCTTATACTGGAAGAACCACGTATTTTCCTCTGAGATGGTGCTTGGACCATAAACATCCATATTGATTTCCGAGTACCGTGAGGCTAACGAAATGCGTGTGTCCCACGGTCCGTACACTGGCTCAAAAATCCATTTTAGGAAAGACTCTCGGTGTAAGATCGGGAGCTGTGGATTACTCTGGGAGAAGTAGATGCTGATAAAGTGCTGAGCCGTGGATTTTGGTGGAAGAGTTGCTGGTACAACCTCCTGTCCCACACTGATGGTCAGAGCCAGCGGCTCCTGGCGCATTGTCAGCAATGAATTGTTCATTTTCACCGCTGTCATCATCAACTTGGCGAACGAGATTCCCAGCGAAGCACCAAGGTATGGCTGGGTGAGTTTCAGCTCGGAAATTTCAGAAACCGACAGCGGGGTCTGGTTGAGAGGCAATGCCGACGACGGAAGAAACGGAACTTCGTCCCTGTCGATCTTGGCACCTGGTTGTGGCGAGTCCAACTGGAGTCCTAGGCCGTGCAACTTCAACTTCTGCTCCAAAAGCTGGACTTTCTCCTCAAGATGAAACACGTAGGAGCGAGAAACTTCACGACCGGTGGCTGGGTCAATCACAACGCACTCCATGTGAGCTTTGGCACATTTGGAGCATTTGGGGAAATTCTGGTCACATTTGATCTTTTTCAATCGACATCGTTGACAGGCAGCGATGGACCGGGTATTCGCGGGTGGTGGACTGAGTTTTTTGCGCTTTGCCTGGGGCAGACCGGAGCCTTCGTCTGTCATTGCCGGAGTTACCGTGCTATTTTGCGTCATTGTAGGTGTGGAAATCGGCAACACCACAGCTATTTGAAAAAACCGGTTGCAGGTTCTCCAGCCTCAAGTGCGATAAGGCAAATGCGGGCCATATACACACTGTTATCTTATTGGAATGATTAGCAGCCATCAACCGAGAATCTGCAGGAAGGGTCTTTTCGGCGGCCGTATTGATATTGAGCACATTGTTAGGATTATTGATTAGTACATAGAAATTAACATAATACACATGCGGGTAGCGTGATGGTGGAACAATTGTCGTGGGGTTTTTTCTTTTCTTTTTTGCTCACGACTTCTGTGAGTTCGCACCATGAGAAACGAAACCAATGCTGTTTTAGGAAATGCTACCGGCTCGGCGATAGTCAAACGGCAGATCTTAGCGAACGGATCTTCTTCTTCTTCTTTGCTTCTTCTGCTTCTTCTTCGTCTTATTGTTTTTCTCATTACAAGTGCTTCACCGTGGTCTTTTCCAAGTTGTACTTGGCACTCAACTCGGGAATAAGCACCTCGTAGCCTGTAGTTGGAGCTTTGGGGTCGTTCCCGTCAATTTCCACTCGTAATGTAGCCACCAACGAGTCAGGATGAGCAGGATACTTTGTGTACTGCTCAGAGACCAGGTGGCTGGCGATCTTCTTTTCGTACTTTTCAATGACTGGACCTGGGAACTTGGATTGTTCACCGCTGTTCTTGAACAATGTGGACTGCTTCAACAAAACAAGATCGTTCCAGTTTCTCTTGTTCAAGAACTGGTGGTTTGCACGCTCGCTACCATCTGGGTTGCAGGTGAAGAGTGGCACAATGTCCTCGTCGGTGTAACGATCGAAGTGGTGGATCTTTGTCCGCTTGTCAAGCAAGGTAGCCATTGGGTCTGGAGGTGGTGCATTGACGATGGCAGACGAAATCACGTTGAAGACAAGTCTTGGGTCGTGCTGTGGATCATCGGTCACATCCTTGTTCTTTTCCTCGATGGCCTCTGCTCCCGAAAGAACGTGAGCATGAGGGTGGTGATGAATCTTTGTTTTCAATCTTCCGAAACAGCACAAGTGCACGTCTCCAGACAAGATGGTAACACGGACTCCGTTCTTGGCGCCGAATTCGGTCAAAGACTTGAGAAGATAGTTACGTTCACGCTTGTGGTTCTTCAGGCACCAGTGATCGTTCAAGTCGTCCAAAACTTCAACACTGCCATCGAATTCGTTGACCAAACCCTTGCTAATGACACCCTTCTTGGCCAAAGCACGAACTGGCTTGAGGACTCCCAGGTTCAAGAGCATCTCGAGCCACACAAGACGAGGGTACAAGATTGGAACACCCAACATCACCAAAAGATGCTTGGTTTCCGGGGCCTGGTCGATCTCTTTCTGCAAACGAGAGAATATGATGTTGTAGGTCGACTGGCTCACCACCTCGGTGAGTTTACGCTCGGTACGGCAATCGATGCCGACCAAACTGATCTCCTTGCCCAAACGCATGAATACCGAGTGACTTGGCTGCTTGATAAATGGACCGTTGGACTTGGACAAAATCCACAGAGGGTCCTTCAAGTATTCAGGCTCGTCCACCAGAATCTGGTGCTGGAAGAGCATGTAGTACTTGTATGCGGTGTTTCCAATGGTGGAGAACACGTCCTGGGCCATGGTCTTGTCCTTGTACGAGCCGAATCCGTCAATGATATCGTGGTCGTCGTAAATGCTCACGGTTGGGATTTGAGACATGGCCAATGGGAACATCGTCTGCAACGTAGCACCGTTCTTGCCCTTCCAGTAACCCTTGCCAAACCACTCGAGGTATGCATTCAAGTAGTACTCCTCGAAGTCTTGCTGCATCTCCGGACTGACCTTGATCTCACGCTTCTTGCGGGCGGACTCCAACTCGATCCAGGGCTCAAGTGTCTTACAATGGGCCTTGATCAGATCACAGTAGATCTGGTCTCCACCACCCAACATCACGTGGTAGCGCTGCTGAGAGTGCTTTCTCAACACATCCAACCAGAGCGACAGCTTGTAGTCGGAGGTGTCGGTTGCAAGAGAGAATCCATTGCATGAGTACGACACCACATTCATGGACTGCAGCGCAGCCGGCACGAAGAACTGGTGGGCCGGAGTCTGCAACCCGTTGACGGAATATTTGACCTTTTGCTCGTATTCTGCGAGCTTGAGCGAGATGTCGTAACGGTAAAACTGCAACCCATTGTACGACTCAAAGAAGAGTTTGCCGGGGAACTCACCCTCGGCAATTTTCCCCGAGCCGGCTTTCTCGTCAGCAGCACCAAGCTTATAGGTGATTTTTGGCACGGCGCCACTCACCACAAGCAAAATCGAACCTCTCCACGACGCCTGGTTCTGCTCCAAAGTTCCACAGAGCTTAAGAATAGGTCCACAATGCACGGTCAAACCGTCGATTGGGGTTGTGACGGGACATGACTCGGGCGGTGGGTTTGTCACCTGCTGCTCATTAAGCGACTCGAACTGGTCGATCGGAATCGGGGCAAACCAATCTGAAGACGACATTGGTTGTGGAGGAAGTAGTGGAGAAGCAAAAGCAAGCGGAGCCTGTGACAGGTGAAGCAAATGTCATGGCCTGCACAATGGCAGGAGAGCAACCTTCTGTTTGCGCGCGCACCGCATTAGCCAGCCGTATCACGCAGCTAATCTCCAAACGGGAAAAATACCAACCATTGGCGTGGGAGGCACGGGTGTGGTGTCCCAGCGAGGGAGCGACGGCGCCAAGACCCCGCAAGCCCCCCGGCGCTAGGCAACGGGCGCAGCTGATAAGATTAGGTACAGCGCCCGCCGCCGCCGAGGGGAAAATTATCTGGTGTACGGGTGCGGCAGTCTCAGATTCCGTGACAGCTGCGGCGGTGCGCGTGC